>WAAE01002141.1:42641-446957 GCA_013400495.1 Nicator chloris
TCCTGGCCCAGGAGAAGGTAACATGCCAGTAGTCTCCAGCAGTGACAATAGCAATGCCCAGTGTTGGCAGAACCCCTCTTTCCCTCACCCAGGAGCAGTAATTCCTATAATAGCTATGTATGTGTAGCATGTATATATCCTATATGCAGACATCTAGTTCACATAAATTATCACAAAAGAATACAGCTAAACTGCAAAAGTTTTCTTAAAAGCATTTCTGTTGTGTCCCCTCTTCACAGACTGCTATGCCTTTTTTCTTTTTATTAACAATATGAAAATCCTCACACATTTGGGGCTGCAGCTTACAAGCAGCCAAACTTTCAGCAAGAACAGTGTTAGCCATGTCCCAGTGCTGGCTGAGGCTACAGAAACATTTACTATGTAGATTCTGGAGTATTCTAAAATGATTCCACAATTTGAATCCATTCTTAAAGATGTTTCCAAAATGTGTGTAAATCACATCAGTCCCTTTGGGCAGCAGGAAACCTATCTTTTTTCTCTGCTTGATTTTAGACTGTGCATACTGTGTGGTATCATTATCAGATATCAAGAACAAGGGTGATTTTCTTCCTTGGTGTGAAAAGAACATACAATCACTTAGTCTCCAAACCTACAATACAGGCTAGAGCAGTCACCTTTCTGTTAGGGTAGCTTCAAATCTATAATTTTCATTCATTCCCTGCTGGCATTGTTATTGCTTAACTCCTCTCTGCTCCCCCAGTAACTAAGGAGAGGGTACTAGAAAAATAAATAAATAAGTGGACAGATGAATGGAGCATTCCTCACTTTAAAAAGATATTAACTACACCCCAAAACTAAACCTAGTCCCCAGTATTTCAGAAACCACCTGCTAATATCCACTACAATGTCTTCTTTCACCATACTCAAATCAAGAAAGCTTTGTAGTAACTATACCCCTGGCCAAGGTTTTAGTGATGGCCATTCTGTCAAGCATACTACAGACAGCACAGTAGAGTTACTATTTTCTCTGTTTTTTCATTTATAGTCTTGCTCATTGCAAGAAAAAAAATTATGTAAAATGCCACCCTAAATTCATCTCTAGATTTAGCACCACGTTTTTAGCAGAGCTACAGATTGACTCAGAATTCTTTAAGGACAAATCTTGTCATAAATACCGTGTTTGAAAACTTCTCCCCCATCATTTATCTGCTCTTCTGAGAGAGTAGTTATTTTTATGTTCAATATGAAAACTTTTGTCAATCAGTGTGGTTGTTGACATCAAAACAGTTAATGAATCAGTGAGTAGTTACTAATAACATGTACATCTGAACTAGTACCTGAATCTAAAGCACACCACTCATCCCACTGGTTCTAGGATGTTTCCCACCTGGCTGAGCCCCATGTGCAATGTACACCCAGAGCTGCAGAGTGCTGTGTGTGGCATCTGCCCCCATCCACTGCAGAGTGATCCAGACACTGAGGGATAATGAAACAACAGAACTACAAAATGTCTCACTCTGCATTCAAATGACAGTCTGAGAGATGAGAGCTGGCACAATCTCCTCCTATCATTTTACCGACCAGTTTACCCTTAAAAGTGTCTCAAGATCACTTGATGCAGTAAGATCTTGAAATCTGAAGACCAAGTGCCCCATTTCTCTCTATAGCTAATTAGTCCACACTAAATATATAATTGTGTGTAAAGCTATCTGGGGGGAGCCAGTGTATTTGCATGCTAATATAAGGGACTGTTTTTAAAGATAGACCCCTCCATTATAAATGGGATATCAGAAGGGTGCCAATTATGAAGAAGGGGTGTACTGCATTGTAAACCAACTGCCTTGTGCAACTAACTAATTGCTCTACATGCTGTACAATCCAAAAATATAATTGACCCTGTCTGTAAAGCTATTTTTGGGAACAATAAATCATTAGCATGCCAAAAACAAGTGCCAGTTACAAAGCGGGGAGTATGACCACTGTGACCATCTGCCTCCTAGATGAGTGAGCTAAACTTTTTTTTCCCCCCACCCAATCCTCTCTTTCTTACTGCTACCCAAAATAAAAACAGGGCTCATGGGATTTTATGTATAGGGCATTTGCAGTACTCTGCAGTAGAGGAATCTCTTTCAAAGGAGTCTTCTGTTCAGACTGAAATCCTGCCGGGAAGGATCCCTGTCAATGGCAGTACTGTGTCTCTGAATCCTGTTTTGGGTTGGCAGTGATTCTCTCCCAGGGATGTTCCTTATTTCCACCTGGAGAATGGGTTCCACTCAAATACGTGCAGGAAGTCCTTCAGTCAGGCAACAGGCTTGACTCTTTTCATTACTAAGCAATAAACATCAGTGAATTAAAGACCCAGGGCAATGGCTTTCTGTGTACTGGAATAACAACAATGGGACAGATGCTGCAGTTTATATGATCCCGACCCATTGTGAATAATCAGCTGTGCCAGAAAAATACCCAAAGTTTTTATAATATGTTTTTGTGTTCAGAATGTATGAAATGGTTCAAAACCACCTGCATCTTTCATGTATAAAGCACTTATGTATTTCCATGATCCAGAAATACTGATGTTTACATTAACCATCTTTGTCCAAATTTCTTTTGCATTGAGATATTAATGAGAAGAAGTTTCTTCTTCACAACTTTATTACCCTTAGGGAAAGCTGCAGAAAAGTTTCCATTAGGTTGTACCACTTTAAGCAGCTCCTGGCAAATGCTTCTCTTTATTTTCCTGGTACAATATATTCTGGTGGTAAAATAATCCAAATTTGTCTTTATAAGTGGACACTGTGAAGAGTCACTAAAAGACACTTGAATTATAAACTGAAATTAACTGGATCATGTTTTAAGAGATTCTGATGGGTAAGAACATGAGTCCTGAGCACATCTTGTAGTGGAGCAGGTAAGTGGAACAGAGTTTATGAATTGTGCGCCAATTCTTCTCTGCCTTCAAGGATTTCCCAACACGCACTGCTCACGTGAAATAAATTCGACAGTCTGCATTTGGGAATTTTAACTCCTGGGCTTTGATCCACGGGCTTCAATTCATCCTGGGAATGTGCCAGTAAAATCCCCAGTGAAAAGCAACGAACAAACTTCTTGTAAAAGGGTTTACATGTGTATACAGAGGTAAGTTCCTATCAGTAAATATTACCTCACTAAACCCAAACATCTGTCCTGCTGTGGAGCAGAAGTAGCTTTGTTGCCTCACATTGCCTGGTCATATTTATTTGCTGTAACTAAATGTTTTTTACAGATTTGTATTCCAGTTTTAATACATTTTAGTTATTTCTTCTAGAATGTCTATAAGGCCACTCTAGAATGTCTATAATTTACTCATTCTTTAGTAGGCCTTCCCTTTAAACATAGAACAGATTAATTGAATTTCACAGTATTTCAGAAGAGGCATGTACCTCTGAGCTGTTCTTGGAATGCTTTGTTTACTTGAATTTTCTGCCTAACTAAATGGAAACTGATAGACTGAGTCAGCAGGAAAAAAGAAAAAAAAAGTAAAAAGAAAACAGAAATGCAGTCAACAAAGATTTTCTTCCAAGAATGTTTACAATCTAAAATATCCCAAAGTAATGATTAGCAAACAAAGGCTACCAATCTTGACAGTGGAGCTTTCTTTTCTGTCACTATCCCCATGCTCTTCAACATGCTTACATATGCTTAAATTATATTACAATAAATAATTACATTGCAATAAATAATCAACCTGATTTACCAGGATAATTTTCTAGCTTTCGCACACTATACTTTACTAATACACTGAATTGTAGCCTATATGTATTAATAAATAGATATTCTATGAACACAGCAATATGTATTAATGAAATTAAGCAGAGTTTTACTAATGATAAACATTTTGCTGTCACTGGAACTTTGTGGGAATTTTATTTTCTCTAAATACACTTTTTCAAGTCTGTTGGGAGGCACTGGAATATGATGCTTTCCTACCACATACTTTTTTTAAAGTGCCATGCCCCATAATTTTTATTCATAACTTTACCAAGTAAATATCCAACTGCAGCAGTAAAGGCAACCTCACTTGTACTACCACATCTGACTGAGAGTGCAAGCCCTGAGAGCAGTGAGTGTGAGCTTCTCCCCCTAAAAACTCAGCAGCTGCAGTGACATAATCAACACTCCCTCTTACGTGGCTATTAAGGCACATGACTTTCCTTTCTTTTCTAGTTTCTGTTCTTTTCTAGAAACAGCAGAAATGCCTTGACAAAGTAGTGAGGAAAGCCCAGCCTCTGCAGCAGCAGCCCAGGAGAGGCTCCTGGTGATGTAAGAATTATTCATCTGAAAACCTCACGATCCCTCACTTGCAGGGGTTGCTTTCTGCCCAGAGCACTGAAAGGAGGAAGTGGCTGGGGTGGAATACAGAGAACTCGCTGCTCTTATTCAATAATACATCCTCTGTTTCCTCTAATTGCAACAGAATCTGGATCTGATACAGCCCCACAGTCAACATTCGGTGGTGTCATCAGTTTCAGCTTCCAGAGCTCATAAACATTATCAGAGTTCACATCTCTCATAGACATCATGCTCGCAAAAATTATTTGCTCTGATATGAAACATCTTAAAATTCATGCTTCCTAACAAGAATTAAAGCCACCTCTAAAATTTCATTTCTTGTACTCTAAAATACAACTACTATTTCATAGGGCTATATAAACAAAAAAAATCTGCAAGAACTGTAATATTTTTAACTAAGTTTCAATCTGAAAAAAGCAAATGTTTGTACTAAGCAATTCCAACTTGAGGCTGAAAAGCTGGTGGGCTCACACTGGTCATAGCAAATCTATGAGCATTACAGTACATTCTTAAATTACCTTGAGTAATTCCAAACAAATTAGCACAGTTTGCAAGACATAAAACATTTGAGCAATTAAAAAAAAAAACACAAAAAAACAAGAACAAAAGAATAATAGCTGACAAAACCCCCTTTTTTTGTGCCTTTAACTCACTGCCCCACTGAGAAAACACTATTGACTTCTAACATGCAATTAAAACAATGTTAAAATTCTCTTCAGTGTTTCTGCAGCATCTGCTTCACTGATTGGTGTCAGCTGAGGTAAAACTTTAGTCCTTATTTTGTAGGATTCTGCAGTGACTAGCAGATGCTTAGCTATTGTCTCAAACAAGCAGAATCTAAGCAGTCAAGACAACCATATCACAAACAACTGTTAGAATAATCACATAGTACGAGTATTCAATGAACTGCCTCCTTCTGAATTTCTTAGATCTCACAAACTGTAAGGAAGATAAGAATTTTGTGATGTAATCCTCCTTCACTTTTACATAGGGAATGTAATGTTAGAACTGTAATAATTTAATGCAATTAGATTTCTCAAACCACATGTGGAAATACCCTCAAATTTATAAAGACATTGATTTAATCAAGTATCTTAAGTTTCAAAGCTTAAAAGGACAATTATTTGAGGGTCACACACTGTGCACCCTAACAATTCCCTGACTGTACACAGGCTGCCTGGCCATGAAATGCAGGGGAAGTGTGAATTTCTTCTGTTAGAAAGCCTTTTTGTTAGTGAGATTCAGTTTGCCACCACTATTCTGTGGTTACGTAACAGAATCAAGGTCAAAATGTTGGAAAAGGCTGTCACAACTCTCTGCTCTGTTTGGCACCTTTGGCTGAGACAAAGAAATAGCCCAATGTGCCAACTTCAGAGTCATCCAGAACTAGGCAAGAACTGTCCCTTGTCCCTGCAGTTCTGCCCAGGCACCTCAGTCCTGGCCCCCAGGATCCCCACGCTTCAGCTACCAAACCTTTCTGGTCAGAACCTGTCAGTTATGCAACACTGGGCCAGACTCTGGCTTGGTTTTGTAATTTGGAAATTTGAGTGGACCAAGCCCATTAAACCTGTCCTAGACACTTCTGAAGCAAGGTTGCCAGAGGTGGAACGTTATTAATTAATATATACATTCCAAAACTTGACCTATTCCTTCCTTTCTTTTTATTTGGCTTCTCTCTTTTAAAAGCTATTTATGCTCATTTATCAAAATGTTTGGTAGCCAAACACAAAAATAAAATAATAAATAATAAACAAAAATCAAAGTATTTATTATTGTCAAGTTTTAAAGGAAATAAAGCCTAACAATGGTACCTTGAATTTATTCTCTTCTTCATAGGATATGAAAAATGAAGAAAAAAAGGATAGCAGGAACTGTCATACTGTCTTCAACGTAGATCTAAAGAAGATGCAAAGAAAACTCAAAGAAATAGCTTTTTGATAGCTGATTAAAAATGATAACACGCAGATTACCTCTTTGTTAGAGGAAACACTACATATTCTGGATTAACTTGAAAGCATGTGAAATGACCTTGCTGAACTTGTTTCAAGAGTTTCACCAGACCTTCATTCAAATGTTCCAAGATCAGCAGTATTTTTCTGATTGTCCAGATCTGCATTTTGATCAGAGACCTGCAGAAAGCACCTGTGCATGTCCAGCTGCTGTGAATGGATCCTGCTGCAGCCAGACTTTTGTTATTTATGGCCTGGTGGACATGCAGTCAGCATACTGCTAAATGGCATCCTGATTCAGGCAGTCCTACTGCAAGATGAACTTTGTTAGTGGTCAGGCTGTCACAGACATTGTAATAAAGTCCTTCTTTGGCATCTTTCAGGTATTGAACTTGAAGCCTCTCTCCTCCAATCACTGAATCAGGTTTGAGACTAAAATCTTATAAAATTAGAACTGCTATCACAGTGATTTCACTGTTGCAGTATGTATCTATCTATACATTTATATAGCTATAAAATCCTTTCCCTGGCTCCTTTGCATTACTCTGCAGTATTACTATTCAAGGCTTCCTAGTGGGAGCTGCTGCTGAATTGTGTGGTGACAGGGTTTGCTTTCATAATCAATTATGAATTCCACTGAAAAAGGCAATCCAATTATTCCCTAGTTCCCAACTATGCCAGGCACAAGAGCTTATGAGGCCACACATTCAGTCAGATAAGGGAACTGATCCAGCTTAAAATGGATCTACCAAAGAAAATAGTCAGCCCTCATTCGGGTGACCCTGTGGCCACATGCCAATGGAAATGGGAAGAATCTTCCTCCAAGAACAGGAACTTACAGTGTCTCAATATCATCATTCCAATTCACCTATGGATTTTCCATTTTCACTTCTCAGAACACAGCCCCCATTTTTACATAGATTGTGTGGCCTGTTCCGATCCATCCAGCTTTATGAGTCTGCATTTGTCTGGACTCAATGAATAGGTAGATTTGCCTGCACAGTCTGAGGTCACAGAGTAACACAAACTGCTCTTCATGGGTGCCCTGACCAGGTCATGACCTGCCACCCAAACCATTTTTCCATCACCCTTAGACACCCACGATGATTTTATATCCATCATTCACGTGCAGAAATGCAGAGTCAGACCTCCTACCATCCCCACATAAACATGGTAAAAACTCTCTCATTTACATGATGATTCCCTATTAACAACTGCTTTTTGGTAACTGTCAGTTAACCAGCACTTAATCCCACTTAAGATGGGCTTTGCTGATATTTTAGAGTGTTAATTTTTTATCAGAATGTAACACAGTAGTAAGTCAGATGCTGTACAAAAGCCCATTACATCTACATTCACAATAAAGCCCATCCTATTATCACCACAATTTTACAACTTGAGCTTCCAAAGCTGCGAAATTCTCTTCCATTTTTTAACATTCCGTGTCTAAGTTTTCAATCTTGAACAGTAAGTGAAAAAATGGAAATTAAATAATTTACCAGTTTGAGATTCTAACCAGTAAATTGCTGTGAATTTGTAACTGCACTATCATTTTCATTGTACTACATTGGCCATTTAGGTGAATGATAACCCAGGAGACAGCACCACGCAGGGCTAGCAAACAAGTAAATCATTTAGATTGCACACTGCTTTCAACTGAAAAAGGGGCAGTAAATCTGTCCTGCCATTGCCTTCCCTTTTGTTGGATTTTCAGGATGGTGCAGCCTTTTCATTGAAACAAACAAATAAAAAAAAATTCTAGAGATTTAATTTATTGTCTGGGTTTTGCGCATAAGGACTGAGGCTGACCAATGCAAGGCAGTGCCCTAGAAGAACAGGCTTAGCCATTTAAAATCCTGCCAGATAGAACACACAGCTGGCTTTAAGCAGATGAGGAGAAAATTCTGGTTACAGCATGGCACCATCTAATGGCTTCGGCTTTAACTGCAAGAATTCCAACAGCGTTAAGTGCCGGCCGTACAAATTGCCCTTCTATCATTATTCTGCTCACCCACCTCTCGATGTAGCAAAGCCATATGGAAGGAAAAAACCCAGGAAATAATGTAAGTTTAAAATAAATCTGGGCTGACAACTTACATAGTAGTACCAACTGCAGCCTATTTTTAAACCATGACTGAACACTTTAGCTCCAAGAGAAGTATTTTAACACATACAAAATTTAGGTATACAAAGAGAACACTGTTGTCTATACACAGAAATGACAAAATATTGTATTTTCATAGAACCTTAAAATGGTTTGGGTTGGAAGGGACCTCAAAGATCATCTAGTTACAACCCCACTTCCACGATAATGAAATAGTCACAGAATCATGTATTATAACTTTGCATTTCTGTAAGATATTTAGAGGTCTGTTCCAACTACAGATTCTTGCCATTGGAATACAAAAGCCCTCTGGCAAAATTTAAATATAAAAATGTAGACATAGTTCTTGTTTACAGGGATAGTTGTAGAAGCAAGAAAGAGAAACAACAGCCTGAGGCACTGACAACAAGTTCTTTCCAGCTGGAAACGCCATGCACATAAGGTAAGCTGCTTTACAAGGTAACAGAGCAATAGATTTACCACTGGTTGTGCAAACACACAACAAAAGATCACCGTGGGATATACATGGGGAAATAAGTAATAAGTGCATAAATGTCTAAGTGTATTTTTTGTATGAGAAGAAATCAGAGCATTTGGCAATGACTAGCATTAAAACTAGGGAAAAAGATTCACCATTTTCCTACACTGAAGAGAAACCAGAACACAGATCCAGACCCAGTGGACTGCCTCCTGTTCGGAAGAAATATTTGTAGAGTTGTATCCTTTACACTGACTTTAAAATGTGACTTCAGTGAAATTCCTCCTCTGCCTATAATACCTCACTCAAGCTTGGTAGCAGAGAGCAGACCTTTCAACAAATAGCACACTTTCCTTTCTGTATAAATTAGGCTCATCTGGCTGGACAATCTTCATCCAGGGGTTGAAAAAACTGGTTTTGTAAATATTCTGCACTCCACTCTCAGTCAAAATCTCTGCTTTTCCCAGTTCTCTAAAATCGTGTCACATTCTATTGAAGTGTTAAGGAGAAAGACAGAAAAATGCAAATTGCTGTTCAGATTGAATGACAGTTTAGAGGGTTTGTGTAGCACAATTCAGAAACTCCACATTATTTTACTGCTTGCATGTCTATCCTCTGCTACTGACTGCTCCAACTACAGTGCCACACACTCCTTCTCAGAAAACAACTAAGTCATAATTTCTTACTTTAACATTTTTTTTCTTAGCAGAGTACTTCCACAAATTTCCTCCCAACTAGTTCCTCTAATAAAAACATATTTCCCTTTTAATGTCCAGCCCTTTGTATTTTATACATACAAATATTACATTATATTTTGTGGTATTAGAACAGTGACTACATTTTAATTTAATTTCTACAGTTCTTAGCAGAATTCTCAAGACAGTGGAACAATCAGCACACAGAAGGGTGAGAAGTCCAGTGCCTCGCCAAAGATCCCTCAGCCTGCATTTTAATCACTCAAAAATCTATGAAGAAAAGGGTAATACTACATGTAATACACATATAAAATAACCTGGATGCATTACAATGGTGTCTGCTTAAGATGATTCCAAACTTCTTTACCTCTAAATCTCCCCACTAATTCTATTCTGGTATTATCAGCAAAGCTGAAAGGGGCAAATGAAGCAGGGGAGAGACGCATAAAAAAGGCCATACCATTAACTCAGATATAATGAATAGTCACTTTTAGCACTTTAAACCGTTCTTAAAATTCATGGGAACTTTGCTTATGTGAAGTTTCACTCCTACACAGTCTTCTGTGAATGACTCTTCAGTGGGATTTCTTCTGTGATCAGCAGCTCTGATAATCAGGCACTGCAGATGGGTTCTGCTCTGCTGGTGCTGGGGTGGTCACAGCGATGCCTGACAGACTGTACAGATGAGAGGATGTGTGTAAAACTGGACAGGGGCAGGAGATTACTAGTCTGATTTCCATAACCCTTCTGTCCTTTTGCTCCCAATGGGATGATCTTGCAGTGCCATAAAGCAGGGTTTGTACACCCCATTATGTGAGTCTGGAAGGAGCTCATGGGCTGTTGGGTACCTAATCAGCCTCTCCCAGAGGCAAACAAGAGACTTCAAAGGAGGAACCAAAAAGGAAGAGCCCTGCTTAATTAGTGCTCAGCTGAGAGGAGCAGACTTGGGGGAAGACACAAGGAGAACTGATCCCTGTCAGAGTCCCTTGGTAGAGAGGAAGGCCTGGCAAAAGCTGCTCCCTCCTTTGGCTGCCAATGCTCAGTTTCAGCTTCCCTGAGCCATGGCAGCACAGACACTTCCATGAGTCAGCAGTTCTGAGAAAAGAACAAAAATCTGCTGTCAAAACACCCTAGAAACAAACAAAAATGGACCACTTCTGTATGTCCAGGTCAAATTTTACATATGCCAAAAAAAAAAGAGGCTGCCCTGTCTTAAGCAGAGGGTTACATCCATTCAGTCCTTCGGGTGTCCCAGGGCTGTGTGGAGCAGCAGAATGAAGCTGCTGCTTTTAAACATTAACATTAAAAGGCTTTTAAACATTAACTTTGTAAACTTTCATGTTATAAAAGACATTAAAAGATTTGGTTTTGTCATAACAAGAGTTTTTAGGTCTTTCTCTTTCTTACTGTTTACCTAAGAAACGTCAGAAACTAAATCTGGTCTTCAGTGACTTGCCCATGAGAGTGGACGGTATCTGAAGAGAGAACAATGATGTTCTGAGGCAAACATTTATTCATAATGAGCTCATAAAAAGATACTAAAGAAAGGAACAAATGAATCCTGAGCTTCTCTTACAGAATTCCTACTTTCCAGAATTGTGAACCACACACACATCTTATCTGGCTCTTTGCAGGTTATCAATATATTATTCAAAATAATAAATTTGAAAAAATAGGAAAAATTAAAAAGATAACCAAGACAAGTTTCAATGGATTTTTATACCTGGCCTTGTGTTTAGCAGAAATGGATTACTAGAAAATACTGTTCCAGAAGATTTTTTTTTCTAAAAGATTTCACTATCAAACCAGCTAGATATTTTCTGCTTTTTTATGTACGCATGTGTATACATAAATATATTTAAATAAAACTATTTTGTCCTTTTCTTTGGTATGATTAATTTTAATTTTAAATGTTCTTTCTCAATTCAATTTTTCTCTCTCCATCTGTATCTTGAATCAAAGTTGGGATAACTAGGTACACAGACATTAACAGAATATACCATTTGAGTGTAGAGACCTCCAACATGAATATTTTCTCTTAGAAACCTTTTAATTTCTTGCTTGCATCTTGCTGTGTTGGAAACAAAGTAGATTGATTTCTCATAATACCCAGGAGAATTCAAGGCATTGACAGCTGAGGAAAGGGACACAGAAGCTTTGGAGACATTAAAATAACAGAGACAAGAGTTTAAAAACAGCCTCTATTCAAACTGCTTCACATCCTGTATTATGAAATCTACTCACGTCTAGAGGATACCACTTTGTTTTCAAAGAGCAAATGAAGTGCACAGTCAGATTTATCATATGCTTCAAAAAAAGAGAGAGATGTTCTCTGAATAAGGAATCCATGCTCTAATGCACAGCAAAGCCAATGTACAATTTCCCTATTTCACATTCTTTATACTGAGTATCACAGAGGTGCACAAACATTTCCATGCAGGTTAATTCACAGATGGGGAAATAAAACTCATGTTAATAACAAATCTGTAAAAGCTCAAGTTCTTAGAACAGAGGTTTTAAAAGCAAGCAGAATTAAGAGTGGCTGTTCACCACAAGGTAACTGAGGGAAAAAAATGTTAAGGATGGATAAACTCTGGTGACAGTTTTTGTTTATTCTTTAAGACTAACCAAGTAGGGCATAATCAAAATATTAAAATAAAGAATATGATAGAAAATTAATTCTTAAAATGGAGAGATTAACTTCTGTCTCTCCTAATATTCACTATAAGCTCTTGACAATCAAGGACCTTATGTAAAAATACCCAACACTTGGGTTTTAAAACACAATGAAGAAAATCTAATTTAGAAACACTTGATTTCTGTGTTTAAAAAACCCCAGAAAGCAGAAAAGCATCATGATCTAAAGAGGAAAGGAAAAACAGCATGAGGGAAATACTGCTAAAACGGAAGAAATTATCTTCTTCTCATTTAATGCAGACCCAAGTTCAGCGTGAAGATTGCCATTAAAATATTGCCTAAAAGTAAGAGGAAAAGGCAAACTATATTAGCTTCAGCTGCTTCAAAAGAAGGAGTATTTCTGTCATTAAGATATTAACCAGTATCTATTTAGTATTAACTTTTCACCTTAATCATTGCTTACATCAAACATTTATCAGAGTAAAAGGAGTGATGGTATAAAAAATAAAGATGTTCATTTCACATCTTCTCCTGAAACAGTCCTGTGAGTAAGAACATGCAATGTAAAGCTAAATGTCTCTAAATTAAGAATGTGTTCATTTTGCCACCTTGGTTTAGTGGGCGTGGTGGTATTGGGTTGAACACTGGGCTTGATTCTCTTGGAGGTCTTTTCAAACCTTAATGATTCTATAATCTTCTTTATAGAAGCTGGTATGGGGTGTGGTTTGGATTTGTGCTGAGAACAGTGGTGATAATTCAGAGATGTTTTTGTTGTTCCTCAGCAGTTCTTACCCAGAGCCAAGGCCTTTCCTGCTCCTCACCCACCCCACCAGCAAGAGGCTCCACAAGGAGCTGGGAGGGGACACAGCCAGGACAGCTGAGCCCAAGTGACCCAGGGATGTCCCAGACCATGTGGCACCATGCTCAGCACACAGAGCTGGGCAGGAGGAGGAAGGGGAGATGTTTGGAGTGTTGGTGTTTGTCTTCCCAAGGCACTGTGAAGGTGATGGAGCCCTGCTGTCCTGGGGATGGCTGAGCACCTGCCTGCCATGGGAAGTGGGGAATGAGTCCCTTGGTTTGCTTTACCTCTTAAACTGCCTTTATCCAACCCACTCAGTTTTCTCACTTTTACCTTTCCGATTCTCCCCTCCAGTGAGTGGCCCTGTGGGGCTGAGTTGCAAGCTGGGTTTAAACCATGACAACTTATAACCTTACCTAGCTGAGGGTCCTGAGAATTTAGTGGTAAGTGATATTATCAGACAACACTGGTACAGACATTAGATGCATCATTCTGTTACTATTCACTTAAGAAGCACTGTATGGGACACACAGATCAATAAGCAAAGATGCGAAGAATTACTGTAATACTTCCTCGTTATATACTAGAAGCCATCCCTCCTTCACATTTAAAGTAATCCATATTTTCCAAGGATAACAGTAGTTCTTAATTACAAAATGATGATTTAGTCAGTGCACCTGCCTTTTAAGCATAAAATACATTCTTTACAAAATATGTGCCTCTTTTGTGATTTCAAAGAAAACTGCAAATGTAGAAGAGTGTGAGGATCAACAGTCAGCAAAGAGTCAAAAAGCTCTCTGATGATGAATAACCCCCTTTGAAGTGGTCTACTTCAATATTGTTATTTCTGGAATTTCAAGCATGAACTCCATGAGTGGCCAGACTACACATTTCTATTCAGTGGCAATAAAAGTCAGCTAATTTAGTACCAACTACAACAGGATATTATAGTTTATGTATGGTTTTTATCTCATAGTTAAGGACAAATCTGCCAAATTACACAAGATATTTCCTTATTAAAGGGAAGTTTGGAAATGGAGCAGCCACTGTTAGAATGCAGATCTCTAATTTTTTTCCATTGAAATGAAAACTTCGCCCTTGGAAAATACACTTCAGTACTGAATGTATTCACTAGCTTTTTGCATTTGTTCTTAATTTGATGACAAAGACATTAAAAGGATGACATATTATAGTAAATGCAGTTTTGACAATGGGTTCACTCATCCATTGTATTAAGTCAGAAAAGGTTCTTGTATTAAAATGGCTTAAAATTTTCCAAGAATCATCTCAAAAGGTGATTAATTTACATGTTAGCTGAAGGAAAAAAATCCTGTCACCTTAATTTTCATTTTTTTTTCCTTAAAAAGTAGTTAAAACATATTTGCACATTGCAACACCATTGAGTGCCCCCCCAAAAAATGACAGTGCATAAATTACAAAGCAAGCTTTGTAATTTCACAGCAAACACAGATCTAAGCACAAATTAGAATAACATTCTCTTAATCCCTAAAGCACAGCAACGATAAATGCATCTTTAATATGTTCAAAAGCTGTTACTTTTTCCTTTTCTTTTAACCAAACTGCAGTGCTATGAGCTTAAACTTCTCTCCTTGCATTGCTGCAGGCAGTGGATCTCTGAACATACGTGCTTTCATCCTGTGAATGTAGGTGAGAGAATAAACCAACGCCTGTTTTCCTGTCTTCAACATAAAGGCATTGGTAGCTAGACAAGAACCTGTGAGATATCAAACAGGCTAATGAAACCTGACTGCTCTAAAAGGGACTGGCTGAGAGCTTGGTTTTCGTTTGATACATAAACATCTGAAGTTGTTATCTGCTGCAAATGCTTTCATTTGGGGTCCAACACTGACTTTCTTGTTATAACACTAATATTTAAAGTAACACCAGAATGCACTGTATGTTAACTGAGTCAGTATTTGTCTGTCATCACTATATTAATAATTAATATTAATTTCAGAAACTTCTAGGCATTGAAAATATAAGCCTCTATAAATCTGACAAAAAAAATTGGTAAAATTCAATGCCTGAATAAAATTTCCTAACAGTTGTTTCAATTTCCTACCACACAGTCTAACTAGAAACTGATTATCATCAATAAGAAATCATTCATCTCTTAATATAATACGTATCTATCTTTCTGTGAAAATGTAGTTGGATTATAAAACAGTAAAATAAGGAAGTGATATTAGTGAGAAAAGTATTAATTCACTACATCCCTTGTACCTGCTCAACATGCTGTATTTATATGGCAGTCAGCTCCCAAATAGATGGCACCAGAAGATCAAAATAGTTGCTTGTCACAGCATGCAAAGGAAAGGAAATTTTTTTTTATCTGCACACACAGTTCTTTGAAGGTGTCCTGTGAGAGGTATCTCTCAATTAAATATCACTATTTCCCCTCTCTTCCTACCAAAAAAAAAGATTGCAAACCCTTTTATTATGCCTAGGGGCATGGATGAAAAATTACAAACATTGCCAAGTGTGTAACTAGAAAAACTGCCTTGAAGTGGGTGGGGGTGTTTAGATCTTGGCAGCTGCTGTGTAATCCGAAGCTTTTACAAAAGCTAAGGTAATTTAAGTCTTGTCAGAGAGGCTTGCTGATTCTGGAAGTTATTTTCCTGCAGACACCATGGATCAGCTTTTCACACAGCATTTGCTGGGGCAGTCATTCAGAGTGAGCGCTCTGTCTGCCCCTCAACAGGACCAACCCACAAAAGGACAAGCTTTAGAAACAGTGCAGAATCCATCCTTTAGAAAGCATGAAATGTAGCTGAGAACTGAAACTCTGGCTATTTGTTTGCTAATTTCTTTAAGTCCTGTTAACCAAAGAAATCAGTAAGGTCTAGAAAAGTACCTTCCGTGGCTGACAGGATACTCACTACATCTTTACTGATATTTCTAAGGGAACCCATAGGCATGAACACACTAAGATTTTTTTTTTTTTCAACTGCATTTTGCTTAGAAAGTTGAACTTTGATCTAAACTCCTCACTTGCTCAGTTTTGAGAAACTAGAGGCCCAAGATGGTGCCCTCACTATTATGCCTCAGGCCATACAGTAACGCAGATTCACTTCTTCAGACACACTGCCATCCAACCAGGCTGGAAAAAGCCCCCAACACTCATAATAGCATCAGCACATGCAGAAAGAAAGAATAAGGTTTCATGGTGGAATGGGATTTTGAAATTTTCTGGTTTTAACCTATAATTCAAAAAGAACTACAGAATGTGGAAGTCATCTGCACCTGGGCACCTGGACAGAATCTGAACAGCACACCTGTATACACACCCTGTGAAGAATTGCTAAGCATCCACCAGACTCAAGTTTTGTTTAAAAGCCAAAGAGCAAATACAAAAATCTTGAGCACAATCAAGCAACAAGTGTTGGTTTGTTTTTTTTTAAAAAAAGGAATATGAATCCTTTCCTGAAAAATGGATTATAATTTTTATTTATAAATCATATATTCAATTGGTCAGGTGTCTTCTGAGATTGAGTCACATACCAACATGCAATCAAACAATTTTTTAAAAAATCTATTTTTTAAATATGATATGAAATGATTAACAGCTCCCAAGGAGAATGGCACAATATAAGCAGAACACCCACATAACTTCTTTTTTTTTCCATGTGCACAGAGACCTATGATTAAAGTCTGAGCTCCCATGGTTTTGATGCATACAAATATGCGTTACACACACTGGCTCAGCAGGCACTCATTATGCAGTCACAGCAAAGAAAAAGTAAATGCCTCAGTGAATAAGAAGGAAGGAGGAGATTTTTCAACAAGTTCTGTTGAAAGGCAACACCAACAACTTAGAGAAAAGAGGAATTATTGCACATCCCATTTTTACTCACCATTTGGGATAAAACAGTTTACTGATATAAATAGCAAAAACAGTAATTCAGCTAAAAATCATTTCCAGAAGCTATAAGCCTCAAAAATTCCTTACCATTCTCAGAGTAACTAAGCAAGTACATAAGATTAACTAGGCAATGTAAAAGCTGAGTAAATTATTAATTTAAGCCACATCACTGCTTATGCCCTTTAATATTTTGGGGATAAATTATATCTGTTCAATTACTCATGCACAGTCACTGAAAGCAAGAGTTACTCCAGGAGATGTGGTCTAGCTCTTTACAGTATTTTTGTTCCATGGAGGATGTCAATTAACTCATCAGTTTCAGATATATTAAATAATACAGATTAAGATTCAAAGTAGAATAAAAAAGACATTTCAGTGATTTCCTATAGTTAGGATTGTATATCACACTTTAGTATCCACAGGTAAACCCTTCTATAAGTGAATGTCATTTATCCATACCTGAGAGAATAATTTATTTTTAAGAATGGAAATGCTGGTTACATATTTAAATTAATGAAGCATGTGATGTAGGTCAAGGACGAACTGGAGAGAATTTTTTTTAGTAGTTTTAATGCTATCTGCAGCAGTTTTCACACGTTCTTAAATGAGTCTGTAGGCATTCTGAAGGTTAAAGAACAGTGAACTTTGAGAACATAATCATGAAGTTCAATGTGAAGAACAACTTAAATCATATGCTGGAAGGGTGGCATTTCAATTTTGCCAGAGGCAAGGTAAAAAGCTTAAAAACAACTCTGGAAGGTGCACTTGTGTACTTGCAACCCAGTAGCTACTTCAGATAATTAAGAGATTACCAAATAGATTCTGTCCCTCTTTCCACAGAAACTTCTAATTTTGCATTTAAATGCTATGACTTACCAGCTCATGATCTGCAAATCACAATGACAGAGATGCTCTAAAATTATTTTATTAAAGTACATTTTACAAGATAGCCCACTTTGATTTGTGAGATAGGTAACCTAAAAAAGTGCTTTCTGTGTTTCCAAAGGATGTAAACCAAGAGGATTTTCATTCTTTGATGCTGTCACAAAGAACATACAGGAAATGCCAGCAATATACTATAATTAAACAAATATGAGCAAGTAAATCTCAATAGTGAGTTGTATAAGACCAAGAGTATTTTCTTGTTGCTGCAATTATACCTTCTAGCAAGGTCACCATTCATCAACTGAAGGTCTCTCCAATAAGAACCTCAGCCAACAAATTATTAAAACACTGTAGCTCATTTTCATACAGTATGAGGATAATGAGAGCAGTATCAGTCACTCTTTCCTTTTCACCCTTACAGACACAAAAAGCACTGGAAGCACAAGTCAGATTTAGACCACATGTTGACTCCACAACTGCCACCAACAAATACTTCCTTATAAAACCCCTAACATTAACTTGCTGCTATGAGCAGCTCCAGATCTTCAACTGTGGGCCATATGTGCAGGATGTGTTAATACTAAAAAACCTTCAACTAAGTCTGTTGAACCAGCAAGTTTTGATTACTATTACAGCTGGATCTTTACGTGCTAATTAGTTTCACAAATTCAACATTTGCACATTGTAGAAGATTCCTACATAGAGTAAACAACAAAAGTCACAGAACAATTACGTTTGTTTGTTGGTGCTTTTTACTGCTGGACTCATCAGAATCTCTTTTTCTTGTTTTCGGACAAATCTATTGTTTTTGAACAGATTATTTTTATCAATTTGGTAAGTAATCCCAAGAATTTGTTAAATTTTAATAATTTGACACACCATTTCACGTTACAAATGCTACACACAACTACTGCTATATGGCAACACACATCACTGCTTAATGAGTTGTTTGCAACAGGCCAGAGCACTGACAGTGTCTCAAGGGTGCATCACTTGGGGAGCCAGATGAGAAACTCTGTGTCTGAGCAGGAGCCCTCATGCAGGTGCACCACTCTCATACCTCAGTTCCAAAGACAGGACAAGAACAAGGCACAAGCACAGAACACAAAACACAGCTTTGCTTCCTTGGACGTGCACATAACAGGCAAATCCTGCTTAAAACTCCCAAAGCCTTACGTGGCTGAGGCACTGCATTAGGAAGATGCACCCTAAAAACTTCTTTTCCCAAGCCCAGTGCATTCCCACGTCCCTTGGGATAAAAGGCAGGTTATCATTTCTGGAATAAAGCCACTTGTCTTCCAGTGCTCTCCCTTTAAATCTGTATGTTAGGATAGACCATCTCAGACCTAATAGGAGTGTTGAAAATATGCTCAATAATGCTTCCATGAGGGTTTCCTAATTAGGTAAAGAAAGATATCTAAGGACTGTGAAAGATAACATCATTTTTAGATGGATCTAATTTCTGTTATCTCTTTTCTTGTGGTTAGTCACCAGTTTCCAGCCCCAAAAACTGTTCTGCTGAGCCCTTCTCTCTAACTTTTTGCTCTGTGCTTCAAAATAATCCACTTCAGCTAAGGTCTAGACTGCCACCATCAGCATTGCTACATATCCCCTTGAGCAGCTACAGCAATTATTTATTATTCAGTGACAACAATGTAGCAGAAGTGCTGGCATTATGATTTTTCATATATTTTCTGCTGAAGATCTTTTTGTTTCTCTGATGTACTAAGACATTCTCTACAGACAATATAGCATATCACATAATAGTATGAATCTCAGTAGGAAGCTAGTATGTTTTATTTCAAACCTGTCAACATTTTCAATGTACCTCCAAAAAATTATTCATTGCACTTTCCTCCCACAAATTCTCCGAATTAAATATGCTTAATACAGGAAATACATTCTACAGGCTTTGAATGGAAAAAAAAAATGCACATATTTATAAAGTCAGAAAAGCATTTTAACTGCCACACAAAGTAGATTTTACTAAGGAAACAAAGGAAGTCATTAATATTTTAGTTTAGTAGTGCAAACATTCTATTACTTATCTCTCAGAAATAGCTCTTTATGATTTTTTAAAACTTGCAGTAACATCTTGCATCTGAAAACAGATTAAAACCCCAAATAATTATAAAGCTAGACAGACAGCATCAATTAGATGAAGATACCTACTCCCTTTATAGCAGGAGTGCAGATTAATTTTAAAAAAGTTTCCAGCATTTCAGAGGCCATGAACCCTGGCTGAGGACTTACGGCCATACAAAGGTGTTGACCAGTCTTATCTTTTAAAATGTTTTATGCAGCCACATACAGCAGAGTTGCCTGTGGATTGGACATAATAATCAGCAGGGGAAGGAGAGCTCATTAGTACAAGCTCTCCTTCCCCTGCAGATTACCTCAGCATGAAGCCACGTATCTCAATCAAAAAAGATTGCTATGGAGAGCTACACAAGATGTTTCTCAATCAGCTAGCTTGGGGCTCAGCCTATAGCTGCAACCTTCTTTTAACCTTCAGAAAAGCAGAAGGACCAGGATGGTCTCTAAATATTAGCCATCTATAAGTTTAGAAATGAATCACTTAGCAGATAAAAGCCACCAGCAGACATGGCCTGTCTCATGCTCACAGAGCTGATGCTCAGTGCAAACACATGGAAAATTCAGCAGCAAGATCTAATGGAAAAAGGACAAGGCAGGACATTGCATGTGTGGGGGACAGTAGGGGTCTAGGAGTGTCTAGCACATTGTAGAGTACTGAGAAGAATACTTAAGGCTTTGGCCTGTTGTATATACCTCTTTAAAATAGTTCTCAGACACAAGAAAACTTTGATGTAAGTCACCAACAATCTATGACTATGACTGTTCATAATGCCCAAATTTTTGACAAGGCTGGTGATACCAGTGATGTGTTACAAACCAGAAATATGCTCTACTTGCAGGGTGTGGGGGGCAAGGTGTGTGTTCAGAAAACACAGTACTGCAACAAATCTGGTAATAAGAGAATCATCTAAAGAAACTGGTGAGATGTTTACTGAACCAAGCTTAAGACAGTCATAATTCCTTATCATAAGTACAAAGAAATACAAAACAGCATGGCAAAATATGTGTCTTATTTTAACTATAATGTTAGAATCAGAGATGAGTAAAATTAAGGCAAAGGGGGCAAAATGTAGAGGGCTAGAAGTCCTTATGATGGAATTATTGCCAAAAGAATACAGTTGCAGCATCACATTTCACATTGTTTGATGTTCTAAAATGCAGTGTATGTTCAAATGTCAGCACAGTACAGACTCTCATGAATGTCAACTCTTAAATAGTGACCATTCAATACAAATAATTGTATTGAATTGTATTTCATGGGTTATTAACAGCTGGAATTTCAGTTTTGACCCCCAGTTTCCTGTAACATACTACACCACATCTGTCCCCACTTTGGAAATGAACTGTAGCTGATCAAGTCCCTTGACCTGATTTTGACACAAGATATCCCAGCCCCTACTGCTGTGTACTGAACCCTGTAAAATCAGCTGCTAACTGAATGTGACAAGGAACACAGCAATGCTTGCCTATCTAGATGAGATCAGACCTGAGTCCTTATAAATGATGTACCAGGAATTGTTTCAGCTCCACAGAAAGCAGTAACACATTCTGTAATGGGAATTATGTAGGCTTTGTTCTATCAACATTAAACTTAGGGACACCCAAAGAAAAGCTAATATAGAGGCACTGAAATGAAGTAGAGGTTACAGAAGCACAGGCACAAGTTGCAGAATTTCCTGTTGGTGAGGTTATAAGTGAGGTACTGCATGAAGAGGAGATAACTTCGGATTGGTGTTAGCACGTGAAAGCCACAGTGACCAAAAACAATCACGTGCATCGATGCCAAGCATAAGCTCATCATCTGTTAAGATCAGAATATTTTTTTATATTCACTGCTGTACACTTTGAATCATTATCTTCAATCCTGAGAAAGCCTACTGAAGTCCCTTTACCACTCATCACACAAAAGGCTGAACGATACACAAGGATTGCTAATTACACAGTCTTATTTCCATGCTGCTAGAAATTGTTAAATCTTCTGGTGAGTGTTCCAATACATGGGACAAAGTTTCTACAAACCAAGTAAGACAGTTTTGTGAAAGGAGATTTTCAACGTATTTATTCACCTTTGGTAGTAGCGCACGTATCTTCTGCTAATTCTATTTTATTTAGAGCTGTTAGACTTGAGATTTTAAGTACCCTGGAGATTTTTCCTTAGATCAAGAAAAAAAAATCTATTTTATTTATGTGATGAAACACATGATACGAAATTGTGCTATAAGGTACATGAATGAAAACAAAGCTTCTTACACAACATGAAAATGTATTTTCCCCAAAAGAAATAACCCCCACATAAAATACAATTATAAGGTGGAAAAACACCAAAAGCAAATACCAAACCCCCATGAAAGGTCATTACTCACTTGCAACTCTAAACAGATTCAACAGGTTCTTGTACTAACCATGCATACCTATTAGGATAGACACCGTAAAGCAAAAAAAAAGCATTTAAAGTAATAAACCTGTAGAAACTACAATGAATTTAAATTCACATCATCTATTAATTTCTCATTATGATGTTATATAAAGGACTGGAATGACTCCATCTGGAAAATTTTGAACAAGATATTGGAAATATCCAGGGGAAAAACGGAAGAATGAAGCAAAAATTTCAGAAAATGGTTATAAGTAAATCTAGGTCTCAATAGTTAAATTCTATCAGCCATAAAATACTTCAGAATATACAACATTCACTGAAAGTATATTTAAAGCATATGCCAAAACTAGCTCTTATAAAAGTTATGTGAAGGGCTTATCATCAGAAAAGAATCACTTAACCCTGCAGTTACAGAATACTAAGGTTACTTGTAAGGTTTTACCAATAAATATCCATTACTCACAAAGTCAGAGGCCTGAACAAAAAACCTCATCATTAATCTTACCTTTTGCTATATGAAGTTCCTCTGCCCTTTTAAATATAGGATCCACCCATCTCTCTTTCTCAGTGTAATTCCAGCAGATCACTTTACTCTTCCCGCCTGTGCGTTCCTGGAATTGTTAAGGTAGCTTTGAGATTTCTCATGGTTAAGAAATACGGTTCAACAGAGCAAAAGACAAAGGAAAGGTCATCGTTACTTTTGCAAATACTACCATTTTTTCCCCTTTGCAAATACTATCATTTTTTCTTTTCCTTCTCTAACACTTTTTCCTCTTGTCTGTCTCTCCTAACTCACTCCTTTTGGTCAACATTCTCTCCTCTCTTTCTTCATCTCAAATGCTGTGTGCATGGCAAAGCCCCCCAAATACTTGTGGTATTTACTGCCCTCAGCTGAAAGATATGGCTTTACAGGAGAGATGAAGCTCCTGTGATTTTTATTTGGACACAGATACATCTGCAGTTTTTTATCTTCTGTACCTGCAGAAACTCAGGCAGGACTCAACTCTTCAACTTGTTGCATCAGTAGCTATTTTTAGCATCACTATCTGCCTCAGCGAGGTCACTTTCATTTGTATACCTTGGAAATCACCGTGTACAAACATATGTTCAGTGATATAAAATATATAGAAGCTGCCCATTAAAACTGAACACATACAGCGGGATTATACATCTATTCTAACCCTCTCCCAAATTATCTTTTCCTGTAATGTCTCTGAATTTGACTGTGCTCGCTGGGCTCCCTGTTGCCAGGGGTCACAGCGGGACCAGCAGGCACAAAAACTGTCAAACAGTAGCTGCCTTGTTCACATCGCTTATTTTAGAAGGGCAAACCCTTAATGCAAAATACACAATGGAACGCAACAGGATACAGGTAAGACTGTCCTCAGAGAGCACGGCTGGACGAGAGCACTTTGGGAAATTTTGTCCCCAACAAACTAGCGGCCTAAGAAAGAGGAGGTGAAAACACTGAATTTTCTTGTGTTAAATGACGTTTAGGTATGCCCAGAGGCGTGCAAGCCGCGCACTGCCCGGCTGCAGAGCCGGACAGGCAGCCCCGAGGTGGCGGACACGGCGCTCCGGGGTAGGAGGGCACCGAGCCCATCGCCCGAGCCGGCATCCCCGGGCAGGGCACACGCAGCTCCCTCCTCCCCTCAGCACCCACCGCCCGGCGCCCGCTACTCCGCATCGCCGAGGACCAGGCCGTAACCCCATCCCTCCTCCCGGGACGGCCGAGAAGCCGCAGGAGCGGCGCGTTCTCCATTCAGCGCAGCCCGGCCCCCGCCCGCGGGGCCGCCGCCTCCTGGCCCGCCCCGCTCCCGGCACCCACCGTCCGGGCGGGCCGGCGGCGCTGAGGGCGCGGAGCCGGCGGCGCAGGTAGGCGNNNTGCCCGGCCGCGGGGGTGGATTTTCGGGCGGCGGGGCCCGGCCCGGCCTGTCCCGGCCCGGCCCGGAGCGCGGCGCGGGCAGAGCGAGGCCCGCGGTGGCGAACCCGCCCCCGGGGAGGCCGCGCAGCTCCCTCCGCGCAGCTCCGCGGCTCCAGAGCCGGGCGCTTGTCACGGGTATCGGCCGCTTCTGGAGGCTCATCCCCGGCCGTCTGTGTGTTTACAGGAAATAAACGGCTTCTGATGCGAGGAGCACGATGAAATTCGGTTGCCTTTCCTTCCGACAGCCCTACGCAGGGTTGCTTCTAAACCACGTCAAAACAGTAGAGACTCGCTGGCGTCCTTTGCTAGCAGGCTACAAGAACTGCACCATTGCTATTCATATAGCTGTTAAGGACTGGGAAGATGAAACATGGAGAGAAATTCTTCTGAATAGATTCGGCATGACACCAAAACAACTGCAAGATTTGTTGGATGAAGGGGAAAAATTTGGAAGAGGAGTTATTGCAGGTAAGCATCCTTGGATTGTATTTTCTAAGGAAACTTTCAGTCCCTTAACAGTCCCTCAAATACACATTGTTTTATGTGTTTGCACTCATTATGACATTTCTTTAACACTTGGAAGGAGTGGAGCATGAGTTGTGATGGGGGGGTCTCTTTCAATTCCTGTATGTTTCAGCATAATACATGTCAATTCCACACTGCTTGCATTTTGAGCTTAGGAACTCTTGCTGAAGCAATTTAGCAGTATTCGTGGTCAAGCGATGTTGCAGCGCTTTGCATGTCATTTTAGAGTATACATAAATAATTACATAAATAAATCCGATTTCAGTTTCACAAACCCCCTCTGTTGCTTTTGGTAGTTGGGCAGTGAAGAAGTTTGTTTCTGTAACACACAGTGCAGAGGCAGTGATGTTTCACTGCATAAATCATGCTGACTTAGAGCAGGTGTTGTGCACTGTACACTTAGAAAGTTTTTATCCAGTGCTCATTTTGTACTATTTGGTTGTAGGTATCTTCGGTACACCATCTTTCATTGTCATTTGAATACTTCTAGCTGTTCCTGCACAACAAATTAATTCTATCACCTACACTGAACCTTGTTGTAGTTCTACAGTGCTGAAAACTGTAGGTCCTATGTAATATGTAGATTTGCAGCTTTAACATAAATTGCATGCTTAATTGTGGAATAGGTAGGAATTTCAAAGTAGTTTAATGATTTAAAAATGTTAATAGAATAGTGGCTTGAGAGGAGCAGAGAGAGTTTTGTGCTTTACTGAAGCTGGACCAAGGCCAAATGTAGCTCAGGAGTTTTGGTAGCAGCGGTGTCTCCTCAGCTGCAGGCTGCTTTTCAGATAGTTCTGCATCACTGGGTTGTGGTGATTTTAACTGTCTCCTTTTCTTCACCTACCCGAGCTGGGTCACATGGACTTTTGCAGCAAGCAGGGGTGGGAGGTGTGCCTCCCTCTGACTGTGCTCTTCTGGTAACAAACTGGCTGTTCTGTGTGTCCTCGGGGAGGGCTACTTCTGGAAGACATTTCTCTAGGAGATCAAACTGGCAACTAATTTTGTATTTTAATTGTAAAATACAGGATTAATTGACGTTGGAGAGACATCACTATATCCAGAAAACCTGCCTCCTGAAGATATTCTGGAATTGGAAAACAAAGCTGTCCTCAGTAATCTAGAACAGAAATACTTGACTGTTGTTTCAAATCCCAGATGGCTCCTGGAACCAATTCCTGCCAGAGGGAGAACAGGGGTGTGGCAGGTGGACATTCCTGAAGAACTGATCCCTTCAGAATTGTAGGTGTTGCCCCTTACTATTATTTTTCCTGCCTAAATGCAGACTTGTTTTTAAGATACTGACTTGTGAATTACATCAGCATCTTGTTTAGGATTGTATTCCAAAACTCTTTGAAATGGCAAATACATTTGAAGAACTGCTTTTTTGAGGCAAAACAAACAGAACGTGTCTTTATGACTATTACAGGAAATTAATGTTTTTCTAGAATTTTCCTGTATAAACAACTAAGTAAATGCCACTTTTTAAATGTATGGTTATGGATTGTGTGCCAGTTTAAATGTAAATTAAAATGATTTTTTGATACCTGTATCTCTGATTATAGGAAAATGGTGATTAAAAGCAGGCTGCCACAGTTAATAGAACATCTGTCCCAGACCACTCCTTGTCCTGCCTTAAGGATAGATTATTTTCATTCACACTTCAGGCACACAAGATGTGCATATGATGGATGTAGCTCTGTGACCTGACAGATGTTGCAGAAAGGCCATTATCAGAAGGTGCTTGTACAAAATTAAATTGAGCAGGTATCACATTTTTTCTCTTATTTAAGATGCAAAACACTAGTTGTCTTTGAAAATGTAATACTGAATTCAAGACAAGTGTGAAGAGTTATAAATAATAGCCACTAAGTTTTGGCACTTCCCAAGAGTTTTCCAAAATTCACACCCTACATTACAGCAAAAATCCTTTTGATTTTCAGGAGCAAGGCCACACCTAGGCATGGCTCTAAGAACAGGACAAGTGGCAGAGCCTTTGTATTAAGACACTTTACTGGAACACTTAGGAAACTGTTCCCTTGGACTACACCACTTCTGCCAGAGCTGTGGAAGGTACCTGGGGCAGCGCTGGGGCCCAGGGCCGGTGCCTGCAGCTCCACACGTGGAGCTGGGCTGTGACCTGGGCACAGACCGAGCTGCTGCCAGCACAGCTGCAGGGCTGGGAAGTGACTGCAGGGCAGGGCTGGGTGAAGCAGAGCAGCTCCCTGGCCCCAGCCAGGCCCTGCTGTGCCTTGGCTGAAGGGAAGGCACAGAGAGTGGAGCTCCTTCATGTCTGAGCAGCGGCACTTGGAGCTGTACAGGCACCACTGCCTCGAGGGCCTGCCTTGGCACTGTGCTTGGCAGGTGAGGCCTTCCCCAGTGCAGAGCTGTGCCTGTTCTCCCTTGGACCTGCTGTGCACGGACTGCTCTCCTCCTGGGAAGGGTTTCTCATGCAAGCTCAGCATCTGGTTTTCTTTTCCATGGCGGTGTGCCGGCAAATTGATGTCCAGTAATGATCCCGCTGATGTCTGATTTTTTGAACCAGAATATAATAAAATACATACAAATAAAATACATATATATAAAATAAAACTGCAACAAAATTTAAACTGTGGGATGGGATAGTGCTGGGTTGAGTTTCAGGCAGTAGCTGGTCCACAGGCAAGAAAGGGGAGGTCTGGAGCATCAGAAATGGAAGTGCCAAATCCAAGTTTTTCAGGCATACACCTTGAACACATGCAGAAATGTCCACATACTGCCATGCTAACAAGTGGTACTGCCATGCTAACACTTAAGAAATGAGACCCATGGTATTCAAGCTAGCTAAACTGTGGGTTACCTAAACACAGAGAGGAGCTGCAAGGGTTTGGGCATACGAGACACCTGTTTTTATAAACTACAGGACTACATATTTCATGGACTCCATTTCTCCAGAGCACCTCTAAGTCCAAGGCACACTGTCAAGGCAGGTCTTCCTTTCAGACAAGAAAATTCTATGCCAACACCAACAAGATCCTATCTTGAAAAGTTTAATCATTTACACTGACCAACACAAAGTTGGTAATGAAGACCAAGCTATGATATTTATACCAGCTAACCAACAGTTGTGAAAACTACCACAAATGTTTCTGGCATAGGAGGAACAGCTTATTAAACAGCCAGTCTAATGGGAGAATGGTACATGCTGCTCAAGAAGAATCAAAACATGAAACTGAAAAGCAACAAAAACAACATGTAACTCCCAAGCCAGCACAAAAGTTGAAATACATGAAAATTTACATAGCTAACTCAAAAGCATCATGTAAGTCACCATACATTCTCCTTCCCCTCCCCCCAAAAAAAAGCTTTCCAGTGTTGCCTCGGAAGTGCAACACTCTTGTGCCTCTGTGGTTGAGACAATGATTGTGGCTGAACACAGAAAGAAGAGGTAACTATGCTAAGGCATCCCAAAGCATTTAAGAGAGACATGAAAATCAAGTGTATATTTAGGACCTAAAAGACACCTGGAATAGCATAGGCATTTCATACAGGGTTTTTAAAAAAATACTTTTAGATAATACTTATACTGTACACAACAGGACTTTTAAACAATATATTACACTGCTAAAAATGTTCATATAAATACTATACAGGCAAGCGTGCAACCAACCTGTTAGGAAGGTTCACAAAGTAGACAACCACATATTTCTGGAAAAGCACTCAGATTATCTTCAAGATTTCTGATTTGTGTAATCCAAGCCACTGATTCAGCAATACCTATTTTAAAGGAATTGGGACAAGGCATGAGATGAAATACATCTGTCTGCTGATGACCAGTTCAAGTTTAATACGCTACTGTCATCTTAATCTGGCATATCAATGTTTAACTTGGGAGGTGGAATCACGTATTTTCCAGGACTCTGTGTAATGACCACTCCAGTCTTTTTTCGAAACATTGGTGCAATTTTTGGCGGTTCGGGCAGTGGCGTTTCTTCTGTCTCCTCGTTATCTTCATGGTGAAGATCATAAGAGATATTTCCGTATTCTCGCAAGAACGGGAAAATTTCGAGCAGGAACTGGCAAAAGTCTTTGCGAATTCCAAACCACCCTAAAAGAAACCAAATCATTTTGCGTTATTAACAGAATGGACACTTAATTTTAAGTAGACAGACTATTTAAGGTCTCTTGATTGTTTGCATATAAATAAGATTTGTTAATGCTGCTTCTCAGTGTTTCTTATGCCTATCATAACATTACAAGTCAGGTTATATACACACAGACAGTGTGGACAAGCATTTGCACAGCTCCATGTCTGCAGATGCACGCCTGTGTGTATATCCATCTGCATAAATCACAGCTGCACTACCCCAGCAAGAATCCATTTCGATTCACACATTACACAGTTTTGGGTCACATCAGTACAGAGAAGGAACAGAAAAGACTTTGCACCTCAACCAAAGTGAACAGTGCTACAGGGGAGGACAGTGTGAGCACTGAAACCTTATTACAACTGCCTGAAAACAGTAGTAACAGAAAAGCCTTTTTGAAAATATAAATCTTAATAAAATACATTGATTTTTAATCTGTTTCCACGATCCTGAAATACTTACAGTGATTGCCTCCTTTTTGTCCAAATGTTGTTGCCATTAATGTTATCAGTGAAAGCCAGAGAGGAACAAATATGGGTATGAAAGAAAAAGAATTATGCCCATCCAGTCTGTGAACCAGCAAGATCTAAATGGTAAAAAAAATTATACAATGTCAGTTTAATTGCAATACTCATTTTCAAACTGCTTAAAGCATATGCTGATCTGAAATCTTTAACTTCACACATCTGTGAAGAAAAAAATGGCCTTCACAGAAGCATGTAGTTATAGTTCCAGTGTGATGGAGATTTTACTCAAGAAACTTTAAAGGAACACAGAACTCATGTTTGTGTTTCGTATTTGCTGTTAATATTTTTTTCCAAAACAAAGAGCAGCATTCTCATTTCAGTAAGTTCCAAAATCATCATTCATTACTTACTGAAAAAAAGAACGAGACACATCAAACTCATGATGGCTTTTCCTACCTCAAACGTGAGCAGTGGCACTACAATTGTCATCCAGCTGACAGCCATGGTTATGTGTGTCCTCCTCTGCTCCGCGATCACGTCCATGGAGCGCAGGAACAGCACCGACCACACGATGTAATACAGCACCACGAGGCACAGGAAGGACATCAAGATCCACAGTGGAACACAGACAACCTGAAAGAAAGACACATTTGATTTGTTTCAGCTGTGGTTTTGGTTTTTGTTTCTTTGGTTTTTTTGTTTTTTTTTTAGTTGAGTCTATCTATTAAGCCTGAACAAGAAAATTAAGTCTTTAACTAATATAATGTCTAACAGAAGGACATCAAACTCGTGTTGTTTCAGGACATATCAGTTCAGGGGTTCCTCAGCTTTCTAAACCCCATCAAGTTGAAATAATTTAAAATTAAAGCAATGTAGTTCAACTTTGGTAAGACTTCTGTGATTTTGCATGGGCTCAAACTACTTGAAATGGATCTTTAGCAAGTACTTCCTACACTGGAAACCTTACTTTAAAGGGTTTCAATCCTTTCTCAAATTTTTTTGACAATAGAAGGGACAGACATAACCATGCCAGATTGTCAGTTTTATGGTAGTTTACAAAAACCCAGACACAGAAACAGTGCTTTTGTATTCTAAAGGCACTTGGGACAGCAGTTTTGACAGTGACTACTTGCACAGTAAGTGGATTTATATGCGTGGTAACACAACAAATAAAACTAGTTATTTACCACACTGTATTTACCAACACATTCTCTAACTCACTAATCATTTTCATGCCTTGTTTATTGTTCCCATTGGGAACTTTGGGTGAGGATTTCTCTTTCAGCTGCTGCTCAGAGATTAACTGCAGCTGATGGCACATTCCTCTCCCTCAGAGGACGACGTGCCCAAAGAGCAGCCTCTGATTCCCATGACCACTGAATGAAATGCCAGACCTTCAGTGAAGAATAGCAAAAATGGGATTATGGACTGATCATGTACTAACTGTTCCTTAGAATAAATATCTTTATGAAATTCAGCATTTAAACAAAGATAAGAAGAAAACACTGGTTACATACAAGCCATGGCCATCTGATGATCTCATCTAGTCTGAGTGCAATAAATATGAACTGTAGAATATTGACTGAACACAAGATTTCCAGCTAGAAAAAGAAAAACACATCAGTTAACTCTTAGTATGATAAACTTACTTCCAGGATAACCAGTGAACCTGTCAAAACACTTCTCTGACCCCATTCTTATCACTGAAATGTGAAAATTCACTTGCATTTACATTTTCTATTACTAAACATCCCTAAATTTGTGTGGGTGTGATCCCAAACTCAAGCATAAGACCAAGCAACCAGAAAGGTGCAAGAGCAAAGAGAGAGAAAAATATAAAAATCAGAGGATCAATTGCTGTAAATAATTTTTAGAATCAAGTTAACATATGAGATCTATATGGCAAGTGCACACATATTTGCAGTGGCTTACAACCTAATGAATTCAACATGCTTTAAATAAATAGTGCTTTACTGACTATAAAATAGTGTAACACATAAAAGGAAGCTTTTTCTGAACCCACCATGATACAGAGACAAAAACCCCAGCATGTACTTACTGATCACCTAATCAGATGCAGAACAGGAATGAGCAGATAATGTATTTCAGATTAAATACTTATGAAAATAATAATACATTAACAACTGCTTTGATTACTCAAGTCAAAAACTGATGTCCTGGATTAAAGGCAGACCCCTCATGTTTCTAGCAAATGAAAGGGAAATAATGAAATCCTCAGAGAGTAAAAAGAAGAGAAAGTAGAACAGCACTAAGTGAAGATGACTAAGAGTAAAAAAAAAAAAAGAGTTGAGACAGCTGTTGCCTTTTATGGATTCCACTTTCTTCTGCCAGTACTTAGCAGCTGTGCAGTCATCTGTAAATCAATGGGCAATCAAGCATCATCCAGTAGATGGCAAGCACTTCCACACAAATTTTACTTTTAGCAATGGTTAACTGCTAATAGAAGCCTGCAAAATAAAATTCTATTGGCAAATGTTTCAAAATGAACTTAAGGTATCAGTTTACCATCCATCATAACAATCACTTACCAAAAATGTTTCTGTAGTGAAAAACTCATCTTATGCTAATGTTAGAGAAATAGCCCCTTGAAATTAAAATACCTGAAAAAGCTGAGCCTCATTTAAAAATCAGATTTTTAATTGTCACAGGGTAGTTTGAGGACATAGCAAAATGAAAAACTCCTTAAAAAATTCAGTATGAATTCTAAATTTATTGCAAAGTGTCACAATTGTGGGAGTACCTTGAGAATCCTAGCAAGGTTCTTTCAAAACCAAAGGGAGTCAGATATAAGATAGAGGCAGAAAAAAACCCCCTAATGTTACTGCCTACCATTCACATTCCCAAATTAAAGATTAAACACACAGATTGTGATATTAAAACATTTTCAGCCCTGATTACATGGAGCTCTGGAAATTCAATTCTGCCTGGAGACAGTGCTTGCAATCAGTGGAATTATTTTCTGTTGTTTCCATGTAAGTGTCTGGTATTGATCTATACTGCAGAGTTCCTGGCGAGTTATTTTAACACAAACCAATAAAAAAGGAGGTTCAAAACATGCTGTAATTTGGTAGTTGAAAAAACCAGAAGATACTAGAAAGCGCTATATTATTCCTGACCCTGATTTCACTCCCATTTGCAGATGAGTGCAATTAATTGGTGAGTGCAATTAACTGGACTGATGCAGTCCTCTGTATTGTGCTTTCCTGAGAGACAGACTGCCACAGAATTGCTCCCAAGTCCTGCACTGCCATGACTTTTCTGCATCACAAATGAAGCCTCACCTCCAGAGACCTGTCGTGTCGGAATCCCCACACACAAGCTGCAACTGAGACTGGAGACACAAAGAACAGTGGCATGAAGACCAGAAGCCAGAAATGGGTTCCTCTTTCAATCCTGTCACACACCAGGACTTCAAACATCAGCAGTAGCAGGTGGATGCCTACTGCAATTAACATAGCTTTGAACTCCACACAGGTTTCTCCTTCTGCTCTGAAGAGAGGATAAGGAAGAATTTATTTGCCTGTAAGAAAGCACATTACCCTGCAAACATCCCAGGACATTTCCTTGCGCTTCAGATATTAAGTGTATATTTATTTTCAGTTATTATGTGTATATTTATTTTAATAAACATACACATTATACCTATTAAACTCCACTCTTGATCACCTAATAGGATTCCTCGCCCATAAAGCTGCACATTGGAAGTATTTTAATCAAAGGATGCAGTGGAATTTCTACAATTTGAAATTTTTTTAAGGATTCCATAGCTGGGCAGATAAAACAGAATTTCTTTGCTAGTATATTAATAGTCAGCTATCATGCAGGCTGTTAGGAAATAAGCTAAATTAAAAATTATCTGTTTGATTTCTGCACCAGCATTGACTGAATCAACATTTTTCCCCAGTCTTTATTTACCTAAGCCAGAGTATTGCAACAGATATTTTCTGTTACTAAAAGTAAAATGCCTGTAAAATGACAGCACTCAGCTTCTCCCTACACCGTTAGACCCATTACTAGAAGGGGCAAACAAGACCTGAACCATACAAAATGTGGGTGTATCAGGAGATCCATGCACCAAAATTTTTCTTTTAATATTCACCACAGACAGAAAAGACATTCATTGCACAACATTTAAGGCCATTTTTCTTTTGCCTTGGGATCTTCAAATTCACATTCTACTCAAATTACCAAAAAACTCAGCACTGATGTATTTAAAGATGTCAAAGTTATTTTGTCCTAGGCTGACAAGACACAACATTCCCTCTGTTTGGCCAACCAAACATCATCAGCTTACCGGTACTGCGGGTTTCGGGCCCACACTCCTGTTCCCACTGAGGCACCAACAATCACCATCAACTTCCACAGCCATATTGGAGCAAACACAGCCCAGTAACTCCACTGAATTTTGTCATCCAGACGTAGAGACAGCAACACAGAGAAGAGCAGCAGGCAGGCATAAATAAGGAATTTGCTGTTGAACAGAGAAAAAAATAAAACAGTCAGGAATCAAAGCAAGCAACTTCATCTTCACTTTGTAGAGGACAACAAAATCAGTCACAGCTGGAATTTCACTGGCATACTTCCCAGTAGAAAATGTGTCAAGCTTCTTTACAAAGAATCAAATATTCCATCACAGATACAGCATATATCATCTCTTTCCCTTATAAAACCAAGGCTACAAGGAAACATATCAAAAGCATTTTTGCATAACCATCTCAGTGAATGGACTGAGCTAAATAGTTCCACAAGGATCCAGTCAGGAGCTGTAGTATTAGAGGCTCACAAATAATACCAGCTGTATATGCTTTTAAAAAATGTGTTCTGTCATAAAAATCAAATTGAAGTAGCTTTTGATATTCAAAATTGAGTTACGTAATTTATGAAATTTTATCCACACCACTTTTAACTAAAGATTTCGAATTGTAATAGGGCAAACTTCAGAGAATCTTTTTCTTAATATTTACATTCAGTTAAAAAAACCAGTATTATACAAAAGAAAAACCCAACAGGTTACACCTTTAACTAAGTTACCTATTATACCCTGAAGTTTCTCACTGGAATATTGAGGATGATGCTTCCAAACTTAAAATAGCTACACTGACACAGTTTATAACATAATCAATTTAAGAATGAATAAATGTATCCGTACTACTTGAGCAGTGGCACAGCAACTGCTTGTACCACCAGAAATCAGCCAAAATAATTACACAGTAGGTGATTTCCTCAAAGGACAGGAAGGGAAAAAGTCTCCCACCCATCCACCAGAAGCTCATGGACTGCTTTATAAAACCACAATTAGGTTTCATCACTGTTTCAGTGAAGTAATTGTATGTATTTTAAAACATGGATAACCTAAGGAACAGAATAATGCAGCAACAGTCAGGAATACTACCACTGCACCAAGAGCACAACTCAAACTACCCAACCTTCACTCACATCAAATAACAAACCATTCATCAGATCAGGATTGCTATGTTTGATATCAAGCTGTTTTGTCTCTACTCAGAACAAGTGTCTTATCTGCACCTTAATGATGAAAAACAGATCTATTGTGTCAGCATCTCCCCACATGCTTGATGAAAACTACTTTGGGATAGGATGATATAAACCGGTCACACTTCATAACAACAAAGAGATGTGTCAGCTCCTCGGCTAGTCATCCTTTTTTGACATTCAGTATTTGTGCAATTTGTACTTTCCCTGGCTCCTCAGTAAATACAGCAGTGAAATACCACTGCTCCCCGGGTGTTCCAGGTGCATCAAAACATGAAGACACCTGCAAAAGTGCAACATTCGGCTTGTTCATTTATCACTCAGCACCCAAATAAGCTGCAAACATCGCTCTGCAGTAACAAAACTTCATAAGCTTCTAGGACTTCTGCTCTTCCTTTTCCATTGCTCTGACCACACATATTTCAATTGTTTATTTCAGCCTCGGTAACAATGCACTTCCTGGAGCTTTGGTTACCCTTTGTTGGTCTAAACAACTGACTGAACACAGCCTGCTCTAAGTGGCATCATGTAAGGCCTCTTTCACGTGCAAGGTTTTTCCAGGACTCTCAGCATCTCAAGCCACCTTGCACAACTTCCTTGCAGGCCCTTTGTCTGTGTTCTTAAAACATCTGGTAAAACGCGGTAAAATTTAACTCATTCTCTCAGTTTCTTTCAAAGTTACATGTCCGTACTTGCTTGGAGAGCCAGCAGAACCGCAGGCTGCAGGGACCATCACGTTGTTAATTTTAAGGGAGCCGGGAGGAAGGGCTCGCCTTTCCCGGTGTTCCCCGTGTAGCCCGGGGTTGTTGGCACCTGCGGACGCGGAGCCTCCGCCGCACGGTACGAGCCTGCGCGGGGGCGTACGGAGCCTCCGCACCCCAAAGCACCGCGGTGAAACATTCAAACACCACAAAGAGCCTGGGAGTAATCTGAGAAAGTTACACCACAACAAAGCAGATGACTGCAAGTGGGGCTGGAAAGCAGATGTAGAGCGCTCGCATTCCCGGCCCCTGACCGCGAACCAGCGGGAGAGAGCACGCACCGACACCCGGGGCGCTGGGAAGGTTGGATTCCATCATCTCAGAGGTCTTTTCCAACCTGGCTGATTCAGTGATTCTGGGCAGGAAACCGGCCGAGAACGTGTTCCAAACGCCGCCCGAGCTCGCGGTGCGGAAGGGCCACCCGAGGCCGCGCTCCGCTCCAAAGCTGACGGGTCCCGCACCCAGCGCTGCTCCCGGCCGGGCCCCCGGGCTAACCCTGCCAGGCCGGCGCTGCCCGTGCCGCGCTCACCTGGGGTTGAAGTCCTGGAAGAAGCCGCGCAGGTTCATCGCGGCCCCTCTACCAGGCGCTCATGGCGCGGCCCCGCCACCGCTCCAGGGCCTGGCCTGCCCGGGCCTCGCCGCCGCCCCACGCATGCGCGCGCGCCTCTCCCGGGAACCGGGCGGGCCCAGCTCCGCCGGGCTTCGCGAGCGGGAGCTGCGCATGCGCGGGGGGCAGGGCAGTGGCTCTGCCAGGAGATGAGCGGGGCAGAGCCGGAGGGGTGGAGCCAGGAGGGGCGCGGCCCGGCGGGGCGGGGCTAAGGCGAGAGGGGCGGGACACTGAGGGGCGGAGCGAATGCGGGAGGGTCAAAGCTGTGGGAGGGGCTAATGCGGGAGGGCGGGGGCTGTGGGAGGGGCTACTGCGGGAGGGCCGGGGCGGTGGGGGGGGCTAATGCGGGAGGGCGGGGGCTGTGGGAGGGGCTACTGCGGGAGGGCCGGGGCGGTGGGGGGGGCTAATGCGGGAGGGCGGGGGCTGTGGGAGGGGCTACTGCGGGAGGGCCGGGGCGGTGGGGGGGGCTAATGCGGGAGGGCGGGGGCTGTGGGAGGGGCTACTGCGGGAGGGCCGGGGCGGTGGGGGGGGCTAATGCGGGAGGGCGGGGGCTGTGGGAGGGGCTACTGCGGGAGGGCCGGGGCGGTGGGGGGGGCTAATGCGGGAGGGGCGGGGCGGCCCCGCCCCGGCGCTTCGGCAACTCGAATTTTTTCCTGATTTCTGGCCGGAGTCATTCTTCTGTCCGTGTGAAGCCAGTCGTGCGGGTCCTGGTCCTACGTGGCCTCGTAAAAGTCCCTCTCCAGCTCTCTCGGAGCCCCTTAGGTGCTGGAAGGTGCTCTAAGGTGTCCCTGGAGCCTCTCTTCTCCAGCATGAGCAGAATTTGGGTGACAGTTTCAGACTCTCTAGGCAGCTCTGGGACATTTCAATGTCTGGGACAATTAAATCCCCGGACATTTAGGGACAGCTCTACAAAAAGTTTGTCATAATCCAGTATTCACTGAGACATGTTTCAAGTACCAATTTGAAAATAAAACCAAACTATGTATTGTACCTTCTTGGAGACAAAATACTGGGTACTGAAAATCTTCAGCCAAGCTAGAAAAGGCATAAAAAGAATCAAGGTGGACTTAAGTGAAATAAATTGTGGTCAGAAAGGAGCAAACAGGGCTTTCTGTTGTTTGGGGTTTTTGTTTGTCCATTTGTTTAAGTGAAAGTAATTATCTGTTGGAACAAATGACCCTGAGAAACAGGAGATTTTTCATTTGTAAATAAAGTCTGTATGCCTCTCTGGGAGATAGATCCTAATCTAACTAAACTGATGAGTTTGACTGTAACAAGACATGAAATTCTATACATCAGGATATTTTACACAATGACTCCATGCCAGGGTAGATTATCTGGTGGCAGTTTTTTTTGAAGTGAAAATCCCCAGAGCTCCTCCCTCAGGGTTATATTGCAAGTGAAATGCTAATAAAAACAAACAAACAAAACACCACAAACCAACCAAACAAAAATTTAAACACAATCATACCTTAAGCTTTAGCTTTTGCAGAAAGATGAAATTAAGTAAATGGTCTAAAGCTTCCACCACCTGCTAGCAGGACTGGTAATTTATACCAACTAAGAAATTAGGTGTACATGCAGTGTGATTTGTTAAATACCACAGCTGCTCATAGCCCTTGACAGTACTCATTACTTACTACAGGTCTGCTCAAAGATGTGATTGATCTGGAGATGTGCACTGGCAGATTGTAGATACAACTGTAATTCCACTGGCAAGAGCACAAACAGCTGACAGACTCCACACCAGGAGCCTTCTACACAATATATTCAACTGATAAAGGGCATGTCAAAGGCTACAAGGACATGCCAGCACAAGGAATGCCAGTGGGAAGAGTGTGAGGAGACTGGGGAGAAATCAGGATAAGAGAGAAGCAAGAACTCGAAAGAAATGGGAAGGAAAGAATGAAGGCTGGACACTCTTCAAAAACTGATAAGATGGAAAGGGCCATGATAGGATCTGTGTCAGGGCAGTACAAAAGCTTGTAAGGAACCAAAGAATTAACAGGCTTAAACAGTTGAAAACTAGAACCTTGGTTTTCATTATGCTTTTGGAAAAGCTGAGCCTCATCAGTTTGGAAGAGAGAACAATTATGCCTAATGTATTTGTCCAAGATAAAATACATCTACTGCAATGCATAAAGAAGCTACTAGACAAGACCTGTTAGCATAATCTGCAGCCAGATGCAATCATAAACAAAGTCAAAATATTAATAACAAGGAATTAGCTTGAGAACTTTTAATAATTCAGAAGGCTAATAAAGCAGCCTGGCATTTCTGAGAATATTCATGAAGTTCTGTAGAAGTAAATCAAGAAAGATTTGTTCTGCAGTTACAATGTTTGGCTGACTGCCCAGGCAGCAAAATAGTTCCTATGGGGCATGAAGAACTAGGAAAGAAATCCCTGGTGACACAAATGAAAGCTCAGAACATACTTTTGTACTGGTACCTCAGGAGAGCTAGAGCTATTTTTTTTGGTATATTAGATATTTAGCTGTTATGTTGGTGGCCTCACCTAAACTACTAACACTTGTGCAAGCACTGTGGTAGACCCCCAAAACTTTTGGTATATGCCTTGGCATATTGCTAAGCTTAAAATGGATTTGATCCTCGGTGGTGGTAGGTGGAGAAGACTGACATTCACCCTGGGACTTCCAGCAGAGTGACTAAGGAGGAGTGTTGTACAAGGTATTGCCACTTGAGCTAAGGTTTAGGTTTAACCTTTCCTATGACACTCCCAACTCATCACACTGAATCCAGCAGTGGTTTAGTCCAGGAGCTGAATAACAGGCTGCTCAAAGGCCTCTATATCCGGGGTGGAGTGGACATCTGAGCTGTGAGACCAGTTTGTCCAAGGTCTGTGATTTCACTGTCTGCAATTATTCACTGGCATCATCCCAACTTGCTTTTTAGCACCAGAACTTGCGTGCTGTTCGAAAAAGACTTTTCCTCTGTAATTTGTTCTTCTAGTGGACTGAACTTAATAATAAGGTTGCTATATACTCATGTTAGGCAAAGTAGGAAATGCATATCAAGTACCACTTAGTGTGTATTTGCATTTGAAAGAGGCAAGCATTATGGTAATTAAATGCATGTGCAGTAGCGAAATAATTCCTTGGCTTTTTGCATAAAAAGTCTCCAAATGAAGAGAAGTGTCACTTGGGGATGCAATGTTCAATACATTTTCAGCAGCTGATCCATGTTAGGAGAGTTTCCAATACCTGTGAGATATACTGCTTATACACAACATTAATTCCAAAATATGCAAACATCAAATATACTGAATAATATTCATGAGTTGATTGCTTATCCTGTGCTCAGTAGTAGCTGAACTTGTAGTAACAGTGTTCTTCATTTGATTCAAGCTTTTCCAACGTGTGCAGGAAGGAAGTGTAAGATCCACATCAAAATAAACTTCACTGTAATAGTTTAGAGGAAGTACACGTGCTTGAATATGTATGCACACACTGTGCAATACATAATGTACTGCACTTTTGAGTCACACATCCCACTGAACAACAGCATTGTGACAGACCATCGTAGCCATCGTTCCTGGTAATCTTATGGTGAGTGCATACACAGCATATTTGAGGCCTCAGATATGAATCTTTATAGAGCAGAAAAGCAGATTATTTTCAATCCCATTTCTCTGTGACGAAAAAGTGACGAATGAGAGCATTTTTGTCTCAGAACTTTTAATTTTGATAAGAAAGAGCAACCAATACAGTCCTGAGGCACTGAAAGAATCAAATTACAGATTCCCGTTAGAAATGCATTAATTTTCTGTAAATGGGGCTTTTTTCTCAAGTTATTTTTGGGCTTTTGTAATAGTCTGGTCCCAAAGGCAATGATATTTACCAGTACATTTCACTGTTAAACTTTCATTTGTATTCAAAGGTGCACCTATCACTTGCTAAAATAAAAAAATGCACATACCATCACATGTATCATTGTCATAGTGGTTCTGACATCCAAGTGAATTCATGTTGGCTATTTTCAGTATTGGTATACTTCCCATCAGTTTACCTGCCTGTTAAATGTGTAAGACGACATAGTCAACAGTCTTTTAATTCTTTTAAAATCTTCCTGTGAGCTGCTTTATTATACATCTTTTGTCTTTGATAATCTTACAGTTGCTGACTGGGAAGCATGTGTAGTTAACAGTGAGTTTATCTTATACAGGAATACTGGCAATAAACCTATTCTACTGCAATTAAAGATAGAAACCATGAAAAATTGCCAAGCTTTTAATGAAACTAGTTCTTAAGGAAACTTTTAAGTGTTATGGGGAGCTTTTTAGTTGGTGTAACTTTTCATACATTGGCGACTCCCTCGCTCCGCACAGTGCGCACCCACAGGCGGCCTGCGGGAGATCGGGGTGACCACAAACACGGAACGTTTCTTTAAAGACCACAGTGTTAACTGATTCACAAATAGGACTGACGTACTCAGACAGCTTCTCTCAATACTAAACCATGATCTCCTCATCCCCCAATGCTATTTCCACAAGAAATAAATAACGTTGAGAACGCCACTGACATTCGCTTTCCATGGGAACTGCGGCGGGTGCTGAGACTCGTCCAAGAACAAACGTCGGCAGGAACCGCAGGAGCAACGCTGCGCGCTGAACAGCTCCGCACAGTGCGTCCGGGACCCCACTGCCGGCCGGGCCGAGCCCCCTCACGGCGGGGCCGCCCCTCCGAACCCCCACACGGCAGGGCCGCCGCTCCGGCCGGGCCGAGCCCCCTCACGGCGGGGCCGCTCGCTGGCGGGCTCACCGCGCCCCCGTGCGGGGAAGGGGAAGGGAAGTGGAAAGGGAAGGAGAAGTGGAAGGGGAAGGAGAGGGGGAAGGAGAAGGGAAACGGGAAGGAGAAGGGGACCCGCCGCTCCCGCCGAGGTTCAGACTCCGGCGATGGTTCAAGACACCGCCCCCGGGCCGCCTCTGCCCGGCCCCGCCGCCTCGCTGGGACATGGCGGCGGCCTGGTTCTGCCTGTGGCTGTTCCTGTCCCTGCAGCGGCTGCCCCGTGATGCCTTCGCGGCCGGCGCGGCGGCGGCGGGGCCCGGAGCTGGGCGCGGGCCCGGGGGTTCGTTCTGGCGGCGGGGGCTGGGCTGGGGGGAGCGGCCGGCGGGGGCCCGGTGTGACCCGAGGGATCGGTGTGACCCGAGGGGCCCGGTATGACCCGAGGGCTCGGTGTGTCCNGCCCGGTATGACCCGAGGGCTCGGTGTGACCCGAGGGATCCGTGTGTCCCGAGGGATCGGTGTGTCCCGAGGGGCTCGGTGTGACCCGAGGGATCGGTGTGTCCGATGGCTCGGTGTGTCCCGAAGGTCCCGGTGTGTTTCTGGAGAAGCTGCTGCTTCACTCTCCGGTGGCGAGCGGGTCGAGCCCCCAGTGCAGTATGACGCCTTGAGAGGACGTTTTGAAAAGACGTGTGTTATTAACTGAAGAAAAACAGTTTTATCTGTTCGGAGCAGAATTATACAGCACTACAGTGTTGTTTGCCTGTGGTTTGATACCCTTCTCAAAGCTTGCAGGCTGTAGAATTCGGTAGTTTGTAGACCTATAAAACACCTCTTTATTTTGCACCGCCCTACTTTAGCCAGCTGCAAGGAGATGCCGTCTCCCTGGAGAAAATACCATGGATGCAAGGAATTAAATAGGAAGGGAAATGAAAACCACCATACTTCTGCCTAGGCCAAATAAGAGTTTCTGTCTTTGAAGAATTAATCCCATTGTTTACATTCCTTTACAAATATTTTCTTGCTCATTTTATTAATTTTATTTTTGTCCTCAAATATGTTTAAGTGTTATAAACTGATAAAGCAGCATAAAGTAACGTTTGCTTAATGTAGCTCAGGTTAATTTATTTCTAATTCTGTTCCTTCATAGATGGCATGAATGTCTTGTTTGTAATTGTGGATGATCTGCGTCCTGTGTTGGGCTGTTACGGAGATCAGCTTGTGAAATCTCCCAACATTGATCAACTTGCTTCCCAAAGTATGGTGTTTACCAATGCATATGCCCAGGTGAGACAGGTGACTTAAACATGTTTTCTCTATGCAAAATAATTACTGGTTTTATCACAGTAGGTTTTAGGCAGGCCAGTGGAAAAAGCAAGTATTTATTAACTTGAAGTGTTTTCAGTAGAAAAAAAATGATTGGGCTGAACTGTAGTGTGTGAACCTATCTTTACGAAGGTGAGAAAAATGAAAACAAGGCATTTAAATTATGGTATTTGTGTAGCCCTTGGAGGAGTAGATTGCCACTCAAGCATTTTCACTGTTAGCAGACAAGTTCTGCTTAAAAATGCCATTTTACTAAATAAAATTTCTCTTTTTCTACTGCTTATAAAATATTAAGTTCTACTTTTTAATTTTTTGAGGGAATCGATTCTACAGACTGCTATAAAGGGGCAGTTCATGTGGTAAGCATCACTCTAAAACAGAGGACTCAAAATGTCAGTAGTTGCTCTTCACTTGAATACTCTGCGTAGGATGTCTACATTCCCGAGTTCCTCTCTGCTGAGAAATTAGAAATTTGAGTCTAATTCCAACTAGGGAATAGGACTTCAAAGCAATAACTCTTGGGTTTTGTCAGTCTGAAGGAGAATTGGTCAGACCTTTGGACCGTAACCCAGACCTTCTGTGTTTATCCTTTCTTTATTCTTGAGGCAGTCCAGATCAATGAGACTTTTGGCTTTTATCAGCACAGTCCACCTGCCACTGCTGCTTAATTGTGTGTGTTGTGAACAACCAGATTTCAAAAGCACTGCCTTTATTGAACCTGACTTGCTTTTTTAAAAGCTTGCAGTTTGGAGTTGATATGCATAATAAGGATACTGTTCATTCCAGCCTGAAGTGATACGAAACTTGTTCCCTGTGATTCCCAAGTTTTCAGATGGTTATGGCCCAGCTACTGATGCCTTGAGAGGCTGCCTAGAAAACAGGCTAGACAGTGTTAAAGGAATAAAGTAGGTATTTATTAAAAGGCCTTCAAAGGATACACCTTGGTCAGTAGAAGAGCCCAGCCGTGGTTCCACCCAAGATGGATGATGGGTCACGAGTTTTCACACTTTTCTAAGTTTTGGACCATTTAAATATGTGGGTTAATTGTCCAATTACAGCTTCAGGTCATGAAGTCATATCCTTCCAGTTTGCTTTCCTCAGTTTGCTGTTGTTTGTACTTTTTGGGCCCAAAGCTGCAACGGTTTCCTTCCTTCTCAGGCTGGAAAGGGATTATTTTGTCTAACTAAACTGTGAAGAGAACTTGCTAACGCTTTATTTGAGGTTCAGAGTTATATACTAATGCAGTACAGAATCTGGAAAATATGAAAGCTAAAACTGAAAGCATCACTATGCCCAAGTTAGTTGATACATGTGTTTTGGGTTTCATTCCAACTTTTATTCCATATTTCTCTCCTTGGCTGTCTTTCTCCTCAGCAAGCCGTGTGTGCTCCCAGCAGAGTGTCATTTCTCACTGGGCGCAGGCCTGACACCACCCGCCTCTATGATTTCTACTCCTACTGGAGAGTTCATGCAGGAAACTATTCCACCATGCCCCAGTATTTCAAGGAAAATGGCTATGTGACCCTGTCTGTGGGGAAAGTTTTTCATCCTGGTATGGTTTGAATTGTCGTTTGCTTAACACAGAAATGCTTGATGTGTATAGTCTCACAAACTTCCATAAGTATTGATGTGTGATTCTCGTCTATATTAAGAACCTAAATCATAATCATAAGCCAGATTTTACAGTGGTTGTCATTAAGTCTTAAAGGCATTAGAGATGAATGGATTAGATGACTTTTATCTAACTTATATTTTCACATCTTGTCTGGGAATTGTAATAATAAATGTCTAACATTCTAAAAATACATCTGGAAGTTAGGTATCTGCTGAAAATGAAATTGCTTTTTGGCTTAGTTCTGCCTCTCCATGCTTCATGTTTCCTAATAAGCTGTGATTCTGGATCAGGACAGGTAGAATGCATGACTAAAGCTTCAAGTTCAGTAGGAAATTAGTTCACTAGATAAAAAGCAGTAACACTACAGAGTTGAAAAATATTGTACTACTGATCCTCTTTTTGACAGTTCCTTATCCTAGAATTAAACTTGTCTGGATAGTTTCAGTATGTGTTTCACAGTAAAGCTAATCAAGGATATGCATGAAGACTATTATTAATCCTTGGTGGTTTTGGTTTTTTTTAAATTTTTGTTTAGGTATGGTTTTTGGTTTTTTGTTGGTGTTCCCTGAAGTAAGGCTCTTCAACAGGCTTGAGTCTCCCTCACTAGTAAAAGGTGTATTTCAGGGAAAAATACCTGTCTTAAGCTTTTTGACTTCTATTTCTTAGTTATCTTTTCCTCAGTTGTCAAAGATGCATTGAAATGTTTCTTCATTTAGCATATTTGAAAAAAAAAAAAGACAACAAACTATTGAAGACAAGTTAAACTTGTGTCTGACCTCTTCCTGGTTCAGTGAACTGTTAGAGCATTTTTAATATCTTTATCCATTCCAGGGGTTTCATCCAATTACAGTGATGACTATCCCTACAGTTGGTCCATTCCACCCTTTCATCCTTCAGCTGAAAAGCATGAGAATGACAAGGTAAGTGTGATTTGTGGCACTCTAACAGAGAAGGGTGTTCAGAACATAACCAAGTTCTTTGTATCAAGGACAGGCTGTGCTCTCTGGGCTTCTGCACCCTTGTGCAGGAAGACAACTAACCACTTCAATGCTTTGTTTCTGTGTATTCCAAAAGAAGGACTAGATTTTCAGATGTGTCTTTTGTTAATCAATGTGCCCATCCTGCAGATGTTTTAAGTATTTCTAAATTGGTGTTTAGAAACTTCAGTTACTGAGATATGAGCAAGAATGATCCTTATTTGTGTCTAGGTCATGAATTCCTTTATCTGCAAAGTGTGGTTGTCAGCTGGCACCTGCAACTGATCTGGCTTTGCTTTAGTTAGTGACAAAACATTGGCAGTAGTCTTGGTAAACTTAATGTGATAAAGAGCTCAGCACTGAGAGAGCAGGGGCCATAATCAAAATAATATTTAAATAATCTGAAACTTTATAATCTGATCCAGTTTTCTAGAATTTTGTTACTTTTAAGTGTGACAAAAGAATGTGGTTTGTCTTTATACAGTCTGTACATGCCCAGCAGGAGCTGCAGCCATGAGGGTACAGACAGCCTTGGCAGTTCTTTGGTCTTGGGTTTACTGCTGGAAAAAGACTAGTTTTAATAACAGCAACATTTGCATCCATGACATAAAGAAAAGTATATTCATTTAGCAACCCTCCCAAACACCCTGCTGAGGCCACCTTTCCCTGGCCACTGTTTAGTCTAATTTTTCTCTCTTCACTGATTACACATCAGCCACTGCTGGCATTTGCTCAGAAACTGTCACTAGCTTCCAGGCAGCTTTCTATGGGGTCAGCAGGAATAAAATGTATGTATATATAGGATAACCAAATGCTGCTGCATCTCCATTAGATCAGAGATTCTATTCAACATAGAAGTGTAGGCTTTTCACCCATGTGACTGCATTTAATCTTCTACCCAGCTTTAGAGAGGATTTCTGCATTTTCATAGGCATGGAAGTTGCATTCTTTTGTTGTTAGAAACAAATTGGTTTTAAGGTTACACAACAGAGGATTTTGTCTTTGTATTTAACAGAAGTTACTGAACTATTTTTTTTTGGTTTTTTTTCATGAAGACCTGTAAGGGAAAAGATGGAAAACTTTATGCAAACTTGGTGTGCCCAGTGAATGTGACAGAAATGCCTGGGGGGACTCTGCCTGATATTCAGAGCACTGAGGAGGCCATACGCTTACTGAACGTCATGAAAACCAACAGGCAAAAGTTCTTCCTGGCTGTTGGTTACCACAAGCCACATATCCCACTGAGGTACCCACAGGTGAGGAGACTGGAACCTACAGGAACTTAGATTAATGTTGCTTTTGTTTTTAAAAGCTGTTCCCGAAAATGCTTTATTGCTGTTTCTGGGAAGCAAGTTGGAAACTGGCCTTGATTTGGTGTAACTTGAGGGGTCACTTGTGATGTATTTGAGAACGTTTAATGAGAATAAATTGTGACTCCTCAGCCAAAAGCCAGGCTTCTGCCACCATAATGGTGACTGCTACTGCGTGGAGATGGGCTTCAGCTTGATGGAGTTTGACATAATGAGGCCTTACAAGATCTTGTATTTCATTCTCTGTTTGACTTGGTGGCAAAACTCCTACTAATTTCAAAATGGTGTTGGACCTTTTATTGCAGTGTGGTTTTGAGATACAGGAGGGTGGGTTTAGGTATTTACTAATTCCGTATTTTTCAGGAATTGGTTGGGGATGTCTAGTATTGCTGTGTTTCACACTCTGGTGGAAGGGGAATGAAGCTTTGTAAACTGTGACATTAAAGGGTCCTGCAAGGGAAAATCATTGCTATTTAAACACAAAATACACAGTATATATTGGAGGTGAGGACAGTTTTTATATGTGTTTTATGTTGCAAAGGAATTTCTCAAGTTGTACCCCTTGGAAAATATCACATTGGCCCCAGATCCGTGGGTGCCTAAGAAACTACCTTCTGTGGCATACAACCCTTGGATGGATATCAGGCAGAGGGATGATGTGGCAGCACTGAATGTTAGTTTCCCTTATGGAGCACTTCCAGATGATTTCCAGGTAAGCTGTCAACACAGTGCTCTGAAGTCAAACTGCCTTCACTTGTTCAAATCCAAGGGAGGAGTCAGCTGCTCTTGGATCCTCCCAGTTACTCAGCAACTGCCCATTTGCAATTATGAATTCCCTGCCTTGTATACTGTCACCTCTAGCTCTGTAGGCAAACCTTCACTGTCACTGCAGTTCAGTTTGCATGTGAGGGAATGTCTGTAGCAGCTACCAGTGCTGTGTTAGTGTTCATTATCTGAGTCTGTTTATCTGTTTCAAGTAGGCACCTAGTGTATCTTCTTTTGCAAGATTTTCCTTCACTCTGCCGTGCTTATGCCAAAATTAGGTGCACTGGTTAGACCAAGAGATGCAGAATGGATTGGTTTGCAGTATTTTGCTTGAAAGCACTTCTGGGAGGTGGAATTTTCTAACTGCCCCCTCCCAGACTTCCTTTTCTGGAACATTAATTGGGCTACAGACAATTAAAATTAAAGCTTTAGAATTACAGTCCTTTAGTTCTTTTACACAGCCACCCCCTGGTTCTGCTGTGTGTGTTTGGGGAGAAACTTTATTTTTTCTCTCCTGTTTCCTTAACTTACAGCGACAGATTCGTCAGAGTTATTATGCAGCAGTTTCTTACCTGGATGTGCAAGTTGGCCTGCTTCTGAATGCTTTGGATAATGCAGGACTCTCAAATAACACAATAGTAGTTTTTACTGCTGATCATGGTAAGCATTTAAATCTTTCTCGAGCTTACTGTTAGGAACTTCATTGTGCAATTCAGTGCTGGCATATTAATCCAGTGTGTGTTTCTGTAGTGTCAAGCAGAGCTATCATACCTTGTACCTCTGGCTTGTCTGAGCCAGATTGAGGGGACTGGCACTGGCTTCTGTGGCTGCACAGTTCTGTCCCCACAGGCACTTTAATCAGGTTGAGGATTTGCTGGGGAGGGATGAGGCTGCCTGCCAGGACACAGGGCTGAGCTTGATGTACTCGCACCCCCTACCCAAGGAGTGACTCTTGCTGGGAGCTGTGCTCTAAGAGTACAGCCACCATTCCTCCCCCCTTACCATTTGTAGAAAGCCATCTGGTACAGTGGGTAACAGGCTTTCTCATTAACTGCTCAAGTGTGTTTTCTTACACTTGTCATTGCTGCTTGCAGAGCATCTAAACTGATAGGGATATGGTTTCCTCTCTTAACTGAGATCCTGCACACTCTGGATTCTAGTGGTAAAAAACTTGATTTGAACTGTGGGGCAAATACCTCAAGCATTTAATGCTTGTTTCAGTACTCTAATATTCATTAAATTAACCCTGTCATGATCAATTTAATTGTGGGATGGCTTAGCTGATTTAAACCAGTTAGGATGTGAATTAAGTGCATCAGTTTAAAATCCCATATATAGTTAATTTGGGTTGACCTCTGTGAACATGTGTGTATAAACAAGCTCTTAGAAGTTGCAGAGCAATGGGATTAATACTCTTGGTACTAAAGTGACTCTAGATGTTCCTTCTGTCTTGTTTGTAAACTGAATTTTTCTTTTCTTTGCTTTGGATAGCTGTAAACAGTTGGTGTTTCCAGTACCGTGGCTGGCAAAGTGATCAAGACAAAACATGTGTTAACATAGCTGTCACAGAGTTCCTTTGTCTTCCACTAAAGGGAAGTTGGCAGTGTATCTGCCTGGAAGGAAGATACATTGGCATTTCTTTCAAGAGGAAGAGGAGAGCTGAAAAGTTTTATCTCTGTTGCTTCCTCAGGGGTAGCGTCCTGATATGGCAGTCTGGCACAGAGAGCAGCCTTGGCTCCAAGGATGTTCAGCTACAGTTGTTAACAGGAGTATTGGAAAGCTGGCAGCTGCCCAAAACTTAAATGAATACCTCGTGGAATTGATCTGGAGACTTGCAGGCAGTGTGACACACCCCAGTTCCTCTTTTCTGCTGTTTTATTGCTAACTTCCTACTTCTAATCTTGAGAATCTAGAAGTAAGGAAAGGTGACAATTTCCTTTATGAAAGAGTATCAAGTTGCAAGATTTAGGTGGCTGTTGAAATAGCTTCCACATTAGAGAAAAGATTTGTTACATCTAAATACAGATTATTCACCTTTTAGTATAACCATTATAATAAACTAGTGGCCTCAACAGTCAGAGTCAGTTTACAATGAAGAAGAAATGACTGCTAGATTACAAACCAGTATCGACTCTGAACTGTGTTCCTTGTCCCCTAGGGTGGTCCCTGGGAGAACATGGTGAATGGGCAAAATACAGCAATTTTGATGTTGCTACCCGGGTGCCACTGATGTTTTATGTCCCAGGAATGACAACTTCCCCTGTCAGTCAAGGAGGAAGGGTCTTCCCCTACCTCGATCCTTTTAGCCATATTGGAGGCTCAGCACCTCAAGGTAAATTTCCAGTGCTTATTTTTTGTTTGCAGTGGGTACATAGAGGTGGTGATGTGTCTCCAGGCACCTTGAGAATTTACTCTGTCTTTCTGAAGAGCTCTTTGTCAAAATAATGGATGTGATTATCTCTAAGGCTATTGGAGAAACATAAGTGCAGATGTTTTCTTGTTAGAAGTACATCATAAGTGCATGGACTGGCATCTTCACAGCTAACTGCCACTCCTTAATTGCCTTGATTTTGGTACCCCCAAAAATCCTGTACAGAGTCCTTTGAATAAAACACCTACTGAATTATTAGAAAAAGTTGTTGTCCAACCATCCTGTTCCATAACTTACATTTTGATATTATTTCTTCTAGGGCAAAGTAGAAAAGTGGTGGAGCTGGTGTCTCTGTTTCCAACACTTGCAGAACTTGCTGGCCTGCAGGTTCCTCCTACGTGCCCAAAGACGTCCTTTGGTGTCGTGCTGTGCACTGAGGGGACAAGCATGGTCCACTATTTTAATGTCTCTGAAGGAAAGGTGGAGGAAGGCAAGAAAGGGTGTGACAACACTGCCAGGTGTTTTAATGAAGAACCTGTTGCTTTCAGCCAATATCCCCGGCCTGCAGACACTCCCCAGTGGAACTCTGACAAACCAAAGCTGAAGGACATCAGGATCATGGGCTATTCCGTGCGTACCATTGACAGCAGGTACACCTTGTGGGTTCAGTTTGATCCCAACAACTTCAGTGCTAACTTCGAGGACGTCCATGCAGGAGAGCTGTACATGATGGAGAATGACCCAAACCAGGATTATAACATCTATAACAATACTTCACACAGTTGGTTTCTGAAAAAAATTCTTGGCTTGCTAAAGCACTAGGGTTCAGAAACTTCTTTGTGCCTGTTCTTCCAACTGAATTAATGCTTCCTTTTGTATAAAACCTTTTCTGTTGTACAGAAAACATTTGGATTGAATAAAAATCCTGCTTGTATCAAAACTAGCTATTGCCTCTGTCTTGTTACAGCCCTTATTGCACTGAAGTGGTCAGAGGGAAAACTGCAGCTGCGTTTTCAAACACAAGCTTGTAACACTTCTGAAAAGGCCACACAGAGCATCAGGCCCATATCGTGAAACATCTCAGTGGACTTCTGTAATGAGTGAAGAATTCAATGTCATTATCTGTGCTGCAACTGTTGGTGTGAAAGGTGGAAAACCAGAAACTTACATGTTTGGAGTGGCTGTGCAGAGAATGTAAGTCATGACACAGGTCCTGTCCCCTTTACCCAGGAGACTCGGGGCTGGAGTGGTCAAGCAGAAATTTGATAGTGGGAAAGGCTGAGGTATTTGCTTTCATTAGCCTTACCTCTTACTAGAGCCCAAAGACAAACCTCATGAGTTTTATCCAAAATTTAATTATTTTAAATAAAAGCTTTAATTTGGAATTCATGCTTCTTATGGTAGAGCAGGAGAATCTGAATTTTTAATTAGTTAATGTGTGTGAAATGAGTACTTTCATCACTGAAACACTAAATAAGGTAACACCAATATGCTCTTCTGTGGATTTTCCTGAGGATTGGTCTAATGAGTCTCCACAGGTGAGAGGAGATGGAAACCTTTAGCTTTGGGAGCTCTCTGGTTGCAGACCTGCTCAGTGCACTTGAGGGTTGTCACATCCAGTGGCAGAGACCTGGATGTTTGCCTTCCTAGGTGTTAATGGGCTTGGCACTCTCTGTTTTTGACTAGGAGAGCTAAAAGCCTCCCATTTAAATTTTTAGTGTGGCATTTAGCAACACAGGATGTGGAGCTTTAGTTGTCCTAAGCTGTGCTGTAGGTAATGTCCAGATGGCCAAATGCATTAAGGTAAATATGTCTGGGAGCTTGTATCTGAGAAAAATGGTTTTGCTGAGTATTTTATTGAAGTGCTGTCTGTACTTTGTGCTCACAGCCACAAGGTACACAGTGCTTTAGTGTGAGGGCAGTAATTTGTGTTGTTTTCTATCAGCCTGCTGGATTTCTGCAAGTCTGTCTTGGTAATCCCAAGTCTCAGAATTTGTGCCTTAAAAAATAAGAGCATTTTCTGCTACTTTCCTTAATGAACTGCTCCAATTCCTACAAAAAGCCAGCCATTACTTGTCTTCCTCAGATAAATTGACTTTAATATCCTGGAGAAACCATAGATATAACTTTATTTCATTAAAATCCATGTGACAGTCTTATTCCTAGTTAATGTAGGGATACCCACCATGCATCAGATTCTCTGTTAGAAGACAGTGGTTATTTAGTGCCTTAAACTCAATTACAATAATGTATTTCTTATGAACTTGTCATTTGTTTTACTCAGCCCAAGTTCCTGTGTGTTCTGCAGCATTATTATTCCAGGTAAAAATGTATTTTTCCCTCATTTATGCATATATTCTTAGATCCTCAGGTGGTGTGAAGTACTTCAGTTGTATGTAGCAGAATCAATGTAGCTATACCAATTTCACACTGGCTGAAGGTGTGTTTTACTGAGAGCAGTGCCAGGCAGAGATTTGGAGTCTGCAGCAAGAGCTAATTATATCCCTGACACACTTTCCTTCAAAGGAAAATCAAATATTGGGGAAGTTATTTTGGGGAATGTGTTGAAGCGTTAAGGATTAATCTGAATCTCAGGTATGCTGGGTCAGTAATACAATGTGCATTTAAAATTGTTCTGGCAAATAGGTATTAGCTGAGACTTGGCTATGTGAGCTTTGTGTTTTGTTTTCCTGCTAAGACATCTGCAAAAAAAACCCCACAGTTTTTGGGGGGATGTAAAATTATAGCACATAGATAAATTATTTAGGATTTTATTTGCATGGAAACATTTCTGTGCATACTCTGCCCTAAGCCTTCCATCACTTCAGGCAATTTAATTTTTCAAGTGGAGATAAAAGTCCTGGTGCTAGGTGATGAGTATTTTTTTCCTCAAGTCATTCTCTTTATATTGAAAGGGAAAAGCTGCCCTTGACCTTTCTTAATCAAAATCCAGTAATCTTTTGGGGAGACATGAAACAGAATTGTCTCTGACAGCCAGTGAATCAAGATGTATCTGCGAGCTCAGGGCAAGGACGTTCCTGAGTAATTGCAGAAGTCCCTGAGCAGGGTTCTACAGTGCACCTGCAGAGCTGGGCCCTGCTGCCTGCTGCTGAGCTGGGACAGAGTGTTTCTGGGGATGAGAGAGGCACAGCAGTAAAAAACCTCTGCTCTTGCAAGTGCCCTGTTAGTTTTGTTACAGAACTGGGTGAGCGAGGTGTGCATCCAGCAGTGCCAAATGGGGAAGGCCCATTTTTTCAAGCAAACCAAAACACTGCTTCTGCTGGAGAGCCTGAGCTGTGGGTCTTGCTGGGCTGAGCAGCCTCTGCTGAAGAACAAAAGAGCTTAACAGGAGCAATAAAAGTAAAGTGCTCTTGTGAGCAGCGCTGTCTCTAGAGGGAAGAGGTTGCAAGCCAAGCATCAGGAAATAAATGAGATGCCAACATTGACCCTGTTTCTCAGGATGGCATCAGAACAGCTGGAAGAACAGCATGGTGCTGCCTCAGCAGGAATTGTTACCTGTGGTACGGGTATGGAGAGCCTCCACTGGGGCCTGCAGAGGAGCTGCTATAAGCACTTGGCACAAAGAGTCAATAAACAGACCTCTGTTAATAAGCTAATGTACAGCAGTGATTAAGCAATGGAATTAAGATTTTGGTCCCAGCTGTACATCAGTCAATCATAACTCTTGATGTGTTTTCAAGTGTATAGATGCACTGAACCCTAAAATCATGCTTTTTGAAGGAAAGTAAAATATATACTATGTACAAGGCAGAAGCAGTGGGAATCTTAAAAAAAAAAAAATGGAGGCGGCTGTGTTTGGGTGTTGTTTGTAGCACTACAGGAATGTTTATGGCATGCTGTTTGCAAAGCAAAGATTTGGGTCTAATTTCAGGCATGCTGTGCACACTGGAGTAGATGGAAATGATGCAGCTCCACACTGTGCTGTGCAACAGATTGGAATCCCCCCTTTGGCCTGTGCTTGCTGGGGGAAATGGGGTATGTTCTGGATTAATGTGAGGGTTGCAAGTGTGTTTGTGTGCTGAGGCAGGCAAAGGCAGCTGAGAGTCCCAGCTACTGGTCAGATGTTACCTAATTAATCACCATTGCATGTTAATTATGTATTAGTGACTTGCTGCTGTGTTGTCTTGGTCAAGTGGAGTCCCCTGCTGGAACGAGTGTTCCACAGCATGAGGGATGGGATGTGAACGTGATGGTTCAGTATTAGGGGTGTTTCTTAATTCCTGGTGCTAATGTGTATTTTCTCTGATAGGCAGCATTATCACCGGTGGCCAAAGGACCCTAATGTCATGGCTGGCACCCAGACTTGCAGGGCACTGTGCACAGCTTACATTTCATATACTTGGGAAGTGCCTGGAAGTTGCAGCTGAGTTCCTTTGTTGAATGTGTGATTCTTTTTTTTTTTTTTTTTTCCCCTCCAGTGGTTACTTAGCATTCAAATGTGAAACGCTACATAAAGAATGAAATTGCCCTCCTGGTAACTAGGTTTTCCAGCACTTTACAGTTTTCTAGGCTATGGAACTTGCTTTTCACATCAGAAACTTCCAACCAAGTTAAGATGACTCTGTGTCAAAACTTTTTATGTCTCTGTGTTTGACTTCCTAGCTAATGAAAATTATCTTCCGATCTGCATGGGTGGATCTCGACTCCAATGTTCTTTGCCTAAATGCACAGGTCTCCTTTTAAAGTCTGTGGGAGCTCTGCTTCTGAAAGAAGATAGACTACCAATGTCAAGATCCACCATATGAAGCAGCAAAAAGAGCTTTTTGCCCTCTATCTGTAAAACCTGTCTCAGTGCTCAGTAGCAGAAGAACATTTCTATCCAGCAGTGTGTGAAGGCCCCAACTCTAATGGAGCTTGGACTAAGCAAGAGGAAATGGCAAAGTCTGAGATGTTTCTGTAGGTGCATTTGGACAGGGAGCAGGATAATAGAGTGAAGTGGCAGAGAAAGGAACAGTAAGATGCAATGAACAGTGAAATCAGATGTAAGTCATGATCTGAAAGATTAGGATCCAGCATGAAAACAGAACAGAAATCTAAAGAGAACAAGATTGGGAAGGGAAATATTTATAACTGTGGTTTTAGTTTCTGCAGACATTTAGGGAACTCAGATCTTCCTGTTTCTGCTCTAATTTTTTCCCGTGTTTTAAGTTTAAAATCTATGAGCTTTGTAAATGTTGTGTTTGCACAAGTTCTTTGAATTTACTGGGAAGCACTTTTGAAAATCTTCTTTAGTACGTTGTGATTTTTGTCCCAAGTACATTCAATCTGGCATTACCCATGCATTCAAAATACTTGCCCTGTTCTTCTGTGGTCCCAGTGCCTCAGTAGAATCAAAGTCTGTAATTTCTAGTGTGTATACACTTGTGCTGAGGACTCCCTGCCTGCTGTGTGACTGAAGAGCTGTTACCTGTAGGTTACAAACCTGGAATGGTTTGTGCCCCTCGGCCACCCTGCACTGAATGTCTGGCAGACCCTGGGGTTGAATTCTGCTGAGGCTGCTTGGGGACAAATGGCATCAGTGTGGTCCTGCTGCAGTCCTGTGTTGGGCTGCAAGTCTCATGAACAAAGTCCTGCTTGTGCATCTTCTGTAGACATTATAAGAGCTGCCTGAGTAATATCTGACTGCAGCCTTTCTTTTTTTTTGTCAGGGAAGTGTTGCTTTGATTAAATCAAACTGTCTTATGTAGAGATATTGCTTTGGTGACATCTATATTGAAAAGTTTTGCTTTGATAAGATCAGGGACCTTCGCTTCAATTTTATTTCAATTTTTATTATATTGCGTAATTTGGACATAATTTAAACGGGTATTATAACAAATGAGAATGCAATTACTTTGTAAGAATAATAAAGGCAAAACAAAAATTTTGATCTCTGAAGGAGAGTGTTCATCTGCATCAGAATGAAGCTACTCACTTCACAAGTGTCAATTCAAGTTTCTGAACCAGACTTTTTTTTGTAATTTTTGTATTGTGGGAAAACTTTGAAATTTTGGCAGCAAGAAAGTGATGGAAAATCCCAATTCATGCATCTCCTTATGGCATTAAAATGCCACTTTTAACCTGGCTTCACAAATAATTATTCACATTAGCAGAGTGTTGAGGGCTGGAATTGGGTTTAGGCCATTTCTCTTTGCAGTGCTCTAGGAAGAGTGGGCCAGGAGCTGGACTGGATGGGTCCGCTCCAGCTCAGGGGTTGGATGTTTCTCCTTCTTCTCTGAGGAATGGAGCAGCAGCTTTTTGTTCTAATTCCCATCCCACTGCCACCATCGAGCTCTGTTGCACTGCCTCACAGCTCACCCCCTGCTGCTGTCAGATACTTCCCCTGCTTCCAGGAAAGCCAGGCCACACAGCCTCTGCACAGCCCAAAAATGCTTCCCCTGGCAAGAGATCTGTGGTGACTTTTAAGCAGGGCTTGCCTTTTTTTTTTTTTTTCTTGTTTTTTTTTTTTTTCTTGTTTTTTTTTCTTTTTTTCCCAACAAATTGCCTAATAAGAGGCCAAATATTAATCACATGTCTGGAAAAAGTTTGTTTTGATCTCTGTGTCTGCTATTCCAGCTTTAAAGAACAGAGCCTTTTCTGAAACATTTTCCTGGTAATAGAATTAGGACATAATTCCTAGAAGACAAATCTTGGCAGGTATGAAGTGTATAATACCTATCCTTGACTGAACCTACAGCCTAGCCTAATACTTCCCACATTTTCCTGCTTTCAAAGTGAGTTTGATCTTATGCTGAAGGAAATGATTCTCTTTACTTGAGCCCTCTTGAATATTTCACAGTAAGAAGGATGTGATCCATTACTTCAGGAGCCCTCATTATGTGCAGCTGTGGGATACTCATCTTTTTCCTTTATCTGCTCTGCTGGAAAACTTGGATCCCTTGTTTTACTAAACAAAATCAAGATCAGGGATGTTAAAAATAGATTGACTTATTGAACTTGATGGAATAATCATTTTCTTGTCACCAGCTTTATCTTTTCTTTGCTGAAATAAGATTAGTAGAGATTAAAGCTATTTATTTTGGAGGTATAGCATTCTGGTCAGGGAAGCTGTGGTGGGTTTTTCTTTAAAAGGATCTTCATATTTTAACAATTTGCAAACCCTCATTTCTTTTGAGGGCTGTTTGTTTCTCTAACTGCTACTCTTGCCTGCAATTCCTCTTTTCCAAGAAAATACTTGGTGGAAACACCAAGTATCTTCTGTATTTGTTCCATTTTGCTCAATTAAAGCAACAATGTTCTTTCTGACATAAAGCCAGGCAAACGAGATGTGAATTTTTCACCGCCTTAATAAGTGATGGTTTGTCTAAGGATTCTTCTAAGATTCACTTTGTGAAAGGAATAAGTGCTAACCTTCATTTACCTTATACAGCCAGGGCCTGACCTAGTAAAGCATTAAACCATGCACTTCAGTACATTTTTAGTCAGTAAAACACTGAAGTGTTTAGCTGAGTTTGTGTTTAAAGTGCTCTGGTGAGTCCAGGCCAGAAGTCTGTGGCACAACAACGCCGGGGCTGGTGGCACCAAAGAACCAGAAGGGACCTGCCTGAGTGGGGCACTGAGAGTTCATCAGCAGGATTTCATTTCTGTTAGAAAAAAATCTGTCTTGCTGCTCTGTGTTTTAAGGGCAGTTGTTGACTTCTGAGGAATGTGTTGGGTAAACGTGGCAAGGTTTTGGGAGCACAGGAAGGAATTCCTGTGCTAGTCAGGCTCCATGAGGCTCCCACAGCTCTCTTGCACCTCTCTCTTCAAACTTTCTCGTAGTTTTTAATGTAAAAGAAGAGCCAGGTCTGGATTTCTCAAAATTTCTTGTATCCTTGATTACAGATCAATAGTACTTCACTTTTCCTGAGAGGTTTAAATGAGTCACAAGACATGAAAGCTGAAAACTGGGAACTGCAATGTTCTACATAAAACCTCGCCTGCAAACCTCGTGTAAACCTTCTCCTGGTTACCGAGAGTGCCCGCTGTGCATCGCCTCTTCCTCCAGACCACAGCTGGGAGCGGGCAGGACCCGTCTGCCTTTGCCCTGCTTTGTTCGGATTTGGAACGGGTTCCTCCCATGCCATCTGCAATGTGGGAGCGGCTCTGCTCTGTAATTCCAGAGCTTCTCGACTAGAGGTCAGTAACACATCAAAGAACGGCAGCCTGAGAACCAGAAACTCGGCTGTCAGCTGCCACTAAACATTTCATTCTGCATCTGAAATAAAGACTTGTGATCGCGTTAATCAGCAGCAGCTATAAGTCATACAGCTGTGGGATAAGAGTAGTGGAGTGCTTCTATTCTCTATTTTTTAAATTTTTTTTTTTTGGAGTAAGAAGCATGTTGTAAGTAGCGCTTCCAAATTTTAAACTATAAGAAAAATTATCACCCTTTTAATATCACTTGGTCTTAGGTAGTAAGCTGGGCATTTTGACTTGATATGTAGCTTAGAAAATAAATCTGATTTTCAGAAATTTTTACTGCTAATTCTTTATATAGTCACTTTAGCTTCATTGGCATTTTCTCCTGACAGGGCTAGCTAATTAGCATGGAAGAGAAAATCAGAGGTGGTTAAAAGTAGATTACAGATAGGCCCAGAGCCCTATTTGTTGTATCTTTACAACTTCGAATGTAGAATAGATCAGTCACTATTTAATAAAGGGCAGGCTTAGGAATGCATAAAGGTAAAAGATTTGTTTCAATTTACTTTAAAAATAACCTTTATTGTTCTGTAATCATTCAATTCTACTTTTTTCCCCTGCTGAACTGTTTCTATTCAGTGGTAGAGGAATTGGTCATCTGGACAATTAAAATGTCCAGTTTATGGAGTATCTCTTTCTCATCCAGACACATTTCTTTAAAGGATGTCTTGAGCTGTGCTGCCATTTTATTAGCAAGGTGGTCAAATACATACTCTGATAAAAGCAGGCACAAAGGATTCTGTTTGTATTGCTTGAGTGTGTCCTATCCTGAGAATACTCATTTCCTTTATCATGACTAATGCCATTACTGAGTAGTTTTGCTGAGGCATTTAGTTCAGCTGTGTTCATGACCGTGATTAGTGCATTTGTCTCCAGCTAAAATGCTGATTCCTGTTTGAATACTGCACCCCTAAGAGATGTGCTCTAAGCCTTTGTGAAGGAGGCATCTCTGTTTCCAGCATTTTTGTGTTAGTTGATTTTTTTTCCCTGTGCACAGAAACCTAGACCAAGGCATTTTGATAGTCTTGTTACTCAAGTCCTCTTTCCTCCCCTCACAGCATTTTTACACTTGCATGATACATTATGATTTATGCTACACTTGGTAAGAGTGGAACCAAATGTAGTATTCCAAAAAAGTACAATCTATACAGATAAGCTCATAGGGAACCTCTTGAATAGTGAGAATATGAAGTCACGTTTGCATTAAAAAACTCCCACTGTATCTTGAACTGAAAATTTAAAGTAAAACCAGGTGAGTGGAGCTCCTGTTGCAGACTGAAAGCACAGGTATCTCTTGGGCTGGAGCAGCAAAACACATTAATCTAAAAGTGGCTGCTTTTAAGAAATGATTATGCCTTGGAAATGTTACATGCAGGCCGTGGAGATGAGCTTGAGGGATGGTATTTAGCTTTCTAAAGATGTTATTAATAATAGTTACATTTGGAATGGGGATCAGGCTGTAAAGATGTGTTCTTTTCTTCATTTCTCTTCTCAGGCAGTCTTTGGGCTGCACAGCACCTTCACTGCTGTGGCCAGCTTGCACTTCCATGATCTCTATGTCCTGGTCAGTAACCCTGACACACTTGGAGCAATACCAGCACCTCCCTGTTCAGCACCAGCAAAGCAAAAAATCTTCACAGCCAGCAGTCACTGCCTGAGGGCTGAATGGTTTCAGTGCTTTTAAAAGCCCAGGGCAGTCACCTCTTCAGGTCTGGCATCTCTGTTTCTTGAGCTTGCACATTGGCAGAGCGCTCCCTGCAGCCTGTCAGCTCCAGAGTGAATGGTGACAGGCTGACATCCTCTGTTCTGCCCTGCCATTCCTTCGGGTTCAAATGCAAACCTGAGCTTGCAGGACACAGTCGAGGACTCTCCTGTGTTTGGTCATTGGATGAGTTGGGGAAATGAACTATAATGGCAACTCTGCCTTTTTTTAAGCTCTTTCCTAAAATAAATCAAGTTCTCTGCTTGTGTGACTGCATGAAAGGCACCGGGATTAGCAGATTTGCATTGTTTCACTCGAATGACAAACGTAGATTTCTGGTTTAAGTGGTGCTCTGGTTTGGGTTTTTCCCTAGGCAATGTTCAGTGTTTCAGATCTCCTGTTTGCAGTGCCAGACACTGTGCAAACCATCGAGGGGGGAGCTTTGAGCTGTGGCTGAGCCAGCTGCCAACAGCAGGGACTCTCTCACCTCCGACCTGCAGTTCCCAGCTGCTGCCTCTGCCCTTTCTTGGTGCATGTCTGATTCCCTAGAAACCAGTTCAGCTTGATAACCCACCAAAACACTTCTTCCTTCCCCTTCCTCCTGTTGATTTAGCTTACCAGCGTCACAGTAGGACCAGAGCCAGGGCAGGAAGGAGTGAGTGGCCTAAGACACATCTCCTGCCTTGCAGAACTTGGCACCGACGTGAAGAAGATGGATCAAAGCAATGCAATTGCCTTCCCTTTCCTAGTAATGTGTCTGAACTTTTCCAGTGGCTTTGCAAGGAGTGTGGTGGTTGTATGGAGGCAGCAGTGCAATTAGGGATGTGCATTAGTATTTTGTTGCCAGGGTGAAGGTGGTAGCCTGGCCAGATTTCAGAAGGGGATGAGTGCCAGGTGGGCACTGGGTGAGCTATTCATATAGTGATACTACCACTTTCCAAAGTGGGCAGTATCAAGATCCAAACCCAGACTTTTTTGTCAGGTATAAAAGACCATTTAAACACTGCTGCTTTAGCATATTACTGGTGGCTTGGCCAACAACTGAAAAAAATTAATAATATTCCCATTGGGATGTTGCTTTATCCTGTGTTGTTCTAAAGATTAATTTTTGTACAATATGGTTTTTACTGTTATGGGTATATAGTCTAATCAGAAAATGATAAAGTTTTACAATATTAGCAAACAACTAAGCCAATGTTTGCTTTGGGGTGAATGAGTTGTTCCAGCTCCAGGTCGAATCTGTAGGTTGGAACTTAGCAGATGTCTTCTCCTTCTCCCTGAAACTCTACAATCTGCTCTTACAGCCCACTGTCTTGGACTGACAACGAAGGTCCTTCAGCTCTGTGGTAGTACACTGTCTCAGAAAGCCCAGCTTTAGTCCTAGAATTGTCTTATCTCCACAGACTAATTTTGTTATTGTTTATAGCTGTTGAACACGGGCTTATTGCCAATGTGAAAGCAAAGAGCAAGACTCTCTCTGTGACAATTTTCATACATCTGGTATAATGCTAAATATTTTATATTATTAATAATAAATAGCAGTTTTATGGAATTGGTTCCCTTTTATGGGCAATTGTAGGACAGCTGTCTAGCTTGTAGTTTTAAATTTGTCCTACGGGCAATTTTGTGCTTATGGCATGTTGACTTCAGGAGGGAATTCTGCTTAAAACCTGATCACTCTGTTTCCATGAAGAGAGGTGTAGGCATTTGTTTCCACTGCCAGATCCCTGGGTTCCTCTCGGGAGAGGCTTTGGAGGAAGAAATCAGTGGGATGGATTTCCAGGTGTGTCCTGCATGTGAAGGGTGAACTTTCTAGGATCAATTGCAATGATCCACAGTGTGAGAGAGCTGGAAGGTTACCTGCCCTTCCATTAAGAATTGTTTTCATCTCTTCAGAATACCTTGTAACTTTGGCATTAGGAACAGGATCACAGCTTGGATCAGTGTTAGTGAAATTGCAGCAACAACTCAAAAGTTTATCCAGAGAAGAAGCCACATCATGCTGATACTGTGGAAGTACAAAGACCTCTTTTTCTGGTTTCCTGATGTGTGCTGGAAGACGTGTCCCCATCAATAGTTCCTGTGTTTCACTGGGACTTGCTGTGGGGAAGGGATTACTGTCTCTGTCTGAAGGATACCCTGATTGATGTCAGTGATGTTCCCAGCCCCAGAGAACAGCCAGTGACAGTGAGAGAGGCTCATTGTCTTTAGCAGAGCTCTCCAGGTCTTGTGAGCTGAGCTAAGCTGCTCTCTGGCAGGTGAATTGGAAAGCTTGAAAGCAGTAAGGATCTGGAAGAGTTGCTGGCTTCCCTTAACAAGACCCTGACTGGTAAATTTGGTTTAATACTTTTAACATTAATAGCAAAAATGCTGCAATTTACAGACTAGTTCTCGGACACAAACCAGATACCAGGGATCCAGTAAAAAGTCTTAATGCCCAAGGCTATTGGGCCATTTTTTCACTCTTTCAAATAACCTTGCCTCTCATAAATCTGTTGCTCATTTAAACCAAACTTTCTGCTTGCATCAGAAATTACTTCCAGCATTGGATATGAGGCATTCTGCAATATGTTTTTAAGTGAGGGCTGGACTCACTGCTTAAATAAAGAAAGCCAGTTTGCTTCAAATGGATCATTTATTGCTACCTTCATGCTGTATATTTATTGTGAGGATATTGTCACATTTCTTTCAGTTTTTGAAAATGTAAGTTGGATTTTCTCTTTCAGGTTGCCATCTGGTGTATTGGGAACAGTCTCGGAGAGTAAGAGGCCATCTGTTAATACTTTTTCAGGAAGCTTTTTATAGAGCAGTGAAGTGGCAAATCTCAAAAACACGTTGTAATGACTTACAAGATCTCGGGTATGTGTACAAGTAAAGGCTGATATTTTATCCCTATCAACAATATAGTTATCAAGCTGGGGAGGAAAGGAAGAGAAGAAAGAGAACTTGCACACAAATGCACATGCATTTTAATGGCTCTATTGCATATATTACTTTTTCTATTTTTACATAAAATGTAAAGTGAGTTTCTGAAGCTCTGATTCAGTTTATGCTCATGTACTTTAGCAAGACTGATTGCCTCTTTGAGAAGCTGTTTCCTTCTTTAACCATTAACAGAGATCAAATTACCCAGGATTTTGCCTAATAATACTAAGAATGTAGCTTGTGTTCCCATAGCATGTGATTTTGCATCTCTAGGGCTTGGTACTCCCACGATGTTGATATTGCAAGATTCTGCCACGTAGGAAAGCCTCCAGTTCAGATCTGCCAACAATTTCCAGCCAGTATTGGGTGTATTTCTACAGCAAAAGGTCATTTCCACATTCAGCTCTACAAGCAGAGAGATTTTCAACCCAAATTTGATATGCCCACTCAGTCACTAATGGTAGCAGTGGAGGAGAAGACTGACAGGAGTGTTGCCTGAGTATTCAGGCTGCTGTAGGAGGAGGGACTGGCTTTATTGAGAGTCTCTCTGTGGGTTGCATGTGTTGAGCCATTCTTTTCCCACTGGCATTGGGAAAAATGGACTTCCTCCACTATTTTGTGGCACAGCAGAAGCAAATAGAGCTATATCATGTAGCAGCCTGTGCGGTGCTGAGGTGTTTCTCAACTCTGTCCTGGCCTGTGGGAGAGGACACATCGTTGCTTTCAGGATCAGGTGCTTTGAAAGCACTCAGAGAAGCATCAAATGACTGATTGCTTTGTGGGCCTGACATGCAGAGAAAGAAAAGTGCTGATTGTCTGGGCAGGTGACCAGAGTTTTGCTGCCACAGAGATAAGGTGGTTTTGGGGTGCTCAAAGGAATCCTTCCTGAATGTTGTGTTCTGCTTCCAGCTCTGCATCATCTGAAGTGTCCCAGTGGAGCACATTTTTCTGTGTTTTAATACTGTATTAATTTTCTGTGCCTTTGAGTTCTGCAGTAACAAGATTCTGTAGTGATGTTCTTGGGCATCCCTCTGTGGAACAAGTCCTGCTTCAATTAAGTGTAATAGTAAGATCTTTTTCTCTTCAGTGCTTCCAAATTTGATAGTGAGACATCAAAAGTATCATCCAGGTGTCACTGATAATAAATGTCAGTGCTGCTGCATGTCAAGGTCATAAAAGCCTGTAGTAAGGGCTGTTCAGGCTGGCATTGTGCTTAAATACTATCATCATTTAAACAAAACTAGGCAGCTCTAAAAGCAAAGACAGCATGAATATCACCATAAAATTAAGCCCACTAGCCAGTGGTGAGAGAATCTGAAGCCTGTATGCTGGAAGAGTTCTAAAAGCAATGCAGGTTGGTTTTTCAGTGCTAAAACCCCTCAGAAATAGAGAAAGAAGTGATCCCAGCTGTGTTCAATATAATGTGAGTCAATTGTGCATAATGGTATTGAGCAGTGGTCAGAGTGTCTTCTAAAAGTTTTATTTATAAAAAAGAACTTTTCTTCCAAGTTATTTTTAGAAGCATTCTCTTTTATTGAATGAAGCAAAACTAATCTTTGTCTTGTTCCTATATTTTAGTGTAAAAGAAAGATAAAGAATGAAAAATAAAAATTGGGGGAGAGTTTTTTTAATTGATAAAAATGATATCAGCCACAATTTTTAGTTAAGAAGCATGCTTTTTTCCCCCATCTAATCCTCATACTATGTTGTTCAATGATTATTAACCCCAGGCAACAGGCAGCCATAATTTTTTAACTGTATTATTTGAGAATGCTATTAGAAAGGCCTTGAATCCAGGGAAGCATTGACAGAAATTAGTTCTGTTCTCTCAATTCTTTCATCTCAAAACAAGCCTAGGTGGTCTTGACTGGCAGCTGCCCTGGGCTTTAGCATCTTTCTTTCTTTGTTAAACAAGAGAAACTGCCAAGAGTTCTCCTGAGATGTCAGGAAGTTAAGTGCTGGTGTGAAGATGTGCCTCGTGTCCTTCATCCATTCCATGTCTGTTAAGCCAGGTCAGCATATAGACAAAAAAGCTCATGGCTGAAAATAATTCCCCAGAGGTGGAGGCTTATACAAGTCCCCTAAAAATTACCTGCTGACAGCTCAGCACTGAGAATTCTGGCTTATTGGGTCACTGTGGAACACGTCACTACACTCTGCAGGTGAGGGGGTTGCATTAACAGTGCATGAATTTGGAAGTGCCCCAGCCTATGGGGTACATTTTGCCATCAGAAGTGAGATGCCACCAAAACATCTGAGTGCTACACCTGAGCTCTACTGGTGTGACCTTAGGCCAGGAGGTGTCAAGAGCAGAACTTTCCTGCTCTGTCCTGCGTCACGTCTGCGAGCTGGTGTGGTGTGGATTTCCTGGGGTAAGGAACTATGAAAGGCTGACTCCAGTCCTGTTTAGGGTTAAGAGTCTGTAAATCCACTGTGCTTGCAGAGACCAGGAATAATTTAAACACTGTTCACATTCCTGCCTCCACAGTAGGGATGGGTATTTTGTTTTGAGGATTTTTTCCCTTATCTCAACTGCTGTACCATTTGGCTATCTGAAGCTTTTGCATGCTTCACAAACACCATCTGTTACAACCCAAGACACAAAGACTGCAAGTGATTAGTAATATAAGGCAATGTTGCAGCTGTATGTGGTGTGGAAAACTGATAGAACCAGAACTTTCTTTGTAAGCCTGACATGCTGAATAGTGTGTTTGTGATTTGTCTAAGCTTTTGCATTCGTCAAGTAAAGATTAACTTTCTGCTGCTGTGGAGACATGACAGAATAAAAAAAAAGTTAAAACACTCCCTCCCTGCCAAAAAACCCCAACCAACAACAAAAACCCAAACCCAAAACAAAACAAGAAACCCCAATGAAACTAAAACAAAGCCCTAGGTGTTCCATTTAGGAAATATTCTTGGAGTAGGTACAGCATCTAGGATAGAGGGAGTCCCTAACAGGGAAATGTTTCCAACTGCAACATGATAATATTGTATTAGATGAACCTTTTCTGGTTTGAAATAGCCCTTTTAAAGTCATAAACCAGTNCTTCTGGTTTGAAATAGCCTATATATCTTGATCAATGCCCTTTTAAAGTCATAAACCAGTTAAAATATACATATAATAGGGACTATTCAGCTGTTCTGGCCATGGGAAGATTAAAATAAATACCAATGCATGTTCATGGCACAGACTGGTTCTCAAGCTCCAATATTGGTTTTTCTCTTTGTTTTGTCCTCCAGCCTTGATTGCAGTAAGAGAGGAAGAATTGCTTATGCTGGGGGGGTACCAAATTGGAAAGGAATACCCTGTGTGCTCATGGATGAACATGAGCATGAACAGGAAAGGAGAGCAAGGATTAAATTTGACTGCCTGCAGGATAATTGTGTTACTGTGTGATAATCGAGGGCATGGTCCAACTACAGAGACAGAAGCTCTGAATTGGTGAGATGAGTCCCTTTTTAATGTTGAATAAAAGAAACTGTTCAAATCAATAACGGCAACCATTGTGTTATTGCTAATCTTCCTCTGCATCACTAAGATATGTCTTTTCCATCTCTAGGCATTTGGAAATATGAGGACAAAGTTTGTATGACTTTTATATTTCATCTCTCTGCACTCAGATCCCTATCCTGTTCTCAAATCACCTAGTGCTTGTTTTGAAAACAAAAAAGAGTTTTAATTCTAAAAAACTCTTTTATTTGTGTTAGACTAATAGGTCAAATTTGGAAGAAGGTAGGTCTATGGTTTTTGCTTATGCAAACTGTTTTCTCTATATAAGAAGTGCACTATTGTCCTTAAACTTGTATTTAAAAAAAAAATCTGTTGTCCTAGAAGACAGGGCAAGAAGTAATGCCCCTAAACTGAAGCTAAAACTTCAAGCTAGATATTAAGGAAAAAACAAACCTTCACTGATGGAAAGGACAGTGAAGAGGGGAGAGACTCCCCGGGAAATTGTGATGTCTGCATCACTGGAGACCTTTAAGAGCAAATACCATATTTACAGTTCATCTCACCATGAATGGAAAGATGAACTAAATGGCCTTCTGGGGTGTCTTCCAGTAGCATGATTTTGAAAGCCTGTGACTCAAGAGGCCTTTCCCAGTGCTGTGCTGTCTGTAAGGAAGGTCAGGATGACTCCTGGGTGCAATCCTGAGCAGGCTCCTGGGGGCTTTAGCATATGCAGGAAAAGCTTAATGCCCCCCAAAGGACCCTGGATACAGGGCTGGCTGAGCAGGGGGTACTTGGTTTAGCTAGTGGGAAAAGCTCAAGAATGAGCAAATCTGAATTCTGTTTCTCTGGAGTTGTGGCAGCAAGAAAGCAGCAGTGTCAGAGCAGAGTGTACAGTGAAGTCTTGCCTGTGTCCTGTTGTGCCTTGCTAAAATACAGTTGGTGACACTCTGCTGGAGGAAAGCACACTTAGTTGTGCCTTTCCCTGTTTGTGGCTGCAATCTGGAGTGTAGACCTGATATGGTGGTTGCCTTGGGAAAAGATAAAGCCACCTTTTCTTCTTTCTTGAGTGAGTCCTAAACTCCACTGAGTGTGCTGTGGCTGGCTGGGCATTTGCAGTTCCCCACCCAGGGGCCATGGTGCTGGAGGAGGGCAATGAGCCCTCCCCACCCTGTGAGCCAGCAGTGTCCTTGCAGAAGGAAAGGTGCTGCCTGGCCCCAGGCAGTGCTGATGCCAGTGCTGTGGCCTGCCTTTTCTCCTGGGCTGGATTGCAATGCAGGCACCTGGCATTTTCATAATAGAAAATCTAGAAAGTCTGTTCTGGTGGTTTGATAACTGATACTTAAATAACTGCAGCATATTCCAGAGCACTGAGCAAGCACGTGTTTATGCCCTGCCAGTTGTCCTTTGCTGTGTATTATGAAGTGTAAGACAGCAGGATTGTGAGTGGCTGTGATTTAAATGACTAAATTTACTCTAGATTAAATGTTTGCCTTTCATGTTTGATTTCTCATTAAGTGAGAATTTACAAAGTCAAGTACACAGTCCTATTCTTATTTGTAAACTTGCAGCTTTCTCTTTTAATGCCTAATAATAAGTTCTCCCCTCTGGTTGTTTAATGTATCACTCGTGATTCCATTTTGACAAATCTCTCAGCAGTTCAGAAAACTCTTTGTTATAAGGAAATAAATATCCTGCTGACTCAATGGGAAAGAAACGCTTTTTGTCCTTTGAAAAATGTTGCAGCCCTGTAGATTGGTCAGTGTTACTTATCTGAATAGTGCTATTGTAGAGAGGAAGAGGGTTCTTTATGGGCCAAAGAGCATTCGAGGGTACTGGAGTATGTAGGGCAAGGTTACCAAGGCTTTGCTTTTGTAATGTCTATTTTTGCTCTGAAAGATCATCTTACATGTGATATTTGTCTCTGTTAAATACATTGCCTTTATTATTGTAGTAGCTTTTCTGTTTTAATTACAAAACGCTGACAAGATGTTTTGCAGTGACACATTATAACTACATTAACCAGGTGCATTAGGATCTGTGTGTATGGCAATTGATGCTTTCTCTTTGTCACTTACATAATGAACCTTCTGCCTGCACAGAATAAAATATTTATCTGGAATGCAGGCTAAAGCAAATGCTGGAGACTGGAGGAGGAAAAAACAGGCTGCCTGCAGTGAATAATTGTTATAATCTCATTGTCCTTTGCAAAGTTGTTAATTAAGGCCTTTACTAAGCAGACTGTGCTTGCAGGAGTCCCACAGAAGTCAAGTTGTTGTGCTCTTGTGCATCTGTTAGCTCACAGTGGTTTGAATGTGCTTAATGCAAGGCTCCCCAAGTTTCAGCCTCAGAGAGGCTGTGTGGTGGGGGGTGTCTTGTAACATTCTCCTCTATCTCTCCCCTTCACTTCTTTCTTTGAAATAAGAAAGGAAATAACACCTGAAGGAGTAAACTAATGCATAGAGCTTGGGCATCTCCATCATCAATATCGGCACGTAAACCTGCTAGGCATGTGGGGTTGTTAGTTTATTTGCAGGTGCTCTCTGGAGTTTTCTCTGCAAGGAGCAACTGGTACAAATTGTGTGTACTTTGCCTAGTCTAGTTCCACATTCTTTTTGTTATTTAGTATTTCTATTTCTATAGCAACTAGAAGATCCGGTTAGGGATTTTGACCATTCCTGGTAGGCAGCAGTGCAAATAGTATAAGGAAACAATATTTTAGTATAAGGAAACAATATTTTTAGCTGAAGAGATCTGAGCAAAAAATGATCTATTGTTGTCATGTTTTTTGTAGGTATTAATGGAAAGGAAAACTTTTGAAAACCAGAATGAATCAATTTTTAGGTTGTTTCCTGTGTGAGGGGACAACATGGAAGGAAGAAAAGAAAGCAAAAAAAGGCCTGATTTTGAAAAGCAGCAAATGGAGAAGTTTGGTGCCAAGGGCTGATTGGAGGCAAGAACTGACATCTTGGGAGCAGATGAGAGGAAATGGGATGTGTCAGTAAATCATGAACAGCCTTAAAACTCAAGGCGAGCAATTCATAAATAATGGACAAGGGAGAGCCGAAGGAGGAAGGGGAAAACCAGCAAGATTTGAACTCGAAAAAAGGTATTTGCAACACGATTTGGGAGGGAATGGCATTGGGGAACCATCACGTTAGGACAGCCAGAGAGGAGAAAGTTGATGTGACAGTAGGATTGACTGATTCCTGTGTGAAAAAGCAGGGGAAAACCCCCAGCATTATGCAGACAGAATCAGCAAAAGAAGACTGAGCAGGGATGAACCAACAGGTGGAGAAGCAAGCAGAATCACTGTGGAGATTTCCTGAGCAGGGACAAACTGAATGTGGTAATGCTGAGTGTAAGAAGACACAGAGAAAAATAGGAAATGAGATGAGGATGGGAACAATTCCTGAAGAACTAAAAGCTGGCAGAAGCAAAGTACTTTCTGTCTCGTGGGAAAAGAAAAGGAAGAAGGGAGAAGACAGAGTAAGACATTCAAATGTCTAAAAGTCTGGTGTCCTTTCTTTTTCTTGGTAGGAAGTTGGCAAAAGCCTGTATGGATAAAAAACAAATTGTGGAGGTGGATTTATTTTTATCAGAAAAGCAGGCCTTGTTAGAGACGTGCCAGAGAAACTGATGGAGCAGGTAATTCTGGTCTCCACGATTCTACTGGAACTGCTTTCTTTTGTGAACTGAGCTGGTGTAAATGGAGGTGATCTGGGCTGGAAGCTTGGCAAATGAGATCTTGTTAAGTGACAAAGAGTGAGAGAGATCTTATAAAATGGAAAGGAAGGCAGTGAGGAGGAGGCTGAAAAGTTTTTCCTGTGTACTGGACACGTGAAGCAATTGAATTGTGAGGAAGCTGACAGTCGTGAAGTGGGATAGAGGTGCAGAAAGCAGAGAGTGCTAATAAAGGCACTGTAGTACAAGGGCTCTGCAGCAGGAGGGTCAAGCCAGACCCGCAGGAGTGAGGCCAAGGAGATGGGTGACAATAAGCACAGGTAGCTCATTGGTACAGAAGTTGTCCTTGAGTTAAGCTTAGGGAAAGCCAAGAGTCAGCAGCAGAGGAAGGTGGATGACAAAGCTGGATTTAAGGTAGCCAACAGCAACAGTGAGGAGGAGAGTGGCAGGACTCCTTGTTTGCTAAAATTAAGTACCTCTTTTTTGCTTGCTTAATTAATCAATTGTTTTAAGTTAGAACACATATTTCATAGTTTTTTGTCAGTGTCTGTAAAAGTAGGATTTTTTTTAAAAATCATCAAATACATGTAATTGAAAACGAGCTCTCAGTTACTAACCTGGACAGCTGTTTGGTGCTGATTTGGTGAATGCAGGGATAAATCTGGAGTCACACTGTGCACTGCTGGTGGAGTAATCCCAGTGCAGGGAAGGTGGTTGATTCACTGAGTACTCCCAGGGAGTCTGCAGGGCCCCTCCACGCCCTGCCTGGCTGCTGAGCAGGACCAGAGCATCACCAGCACAGCGAGGGGGGAGTCACTGCTTCCCAGCCTTGCTGATCCAGCAGGTTGGATTTTCTCCCTCATTTCTCCTGTCTCTCTGAAGGAAATGAGTGCTTGGAGGGGAAACCGACCTTCCACCGGCAGAGGTTGCTGCTGTTCTCTTCACCTCCTCCTCTCCTCAAGCTGGTAACCTGTCATGTCAAGCGTTCCGCTGAAAGCAGTGGGAATTGTGAAGGTTTAATGTTTCCCAGACTGTAGTCTGCCACATTAACAAATCTTTCACTTTTCAGAAGATGATAGTGTCAATCACCATGACAGCCTGAAAGACACCATTCATTGTTAATTAATTATTAGCTGTCAACTCAAAGACTTTGTTGAACTAAGAACATTCAGGCAGATTGTGGATTTCCTCTTTTTTAAACTTTATGTTTAAAGGACACTAAATACCCTTAATTATCAAAGTAAGTTGAAATCCTTTCATACCTCTTTCTTCTGCAGGTGACTGCTTCAGGTACAATATTAATTATAAATAGAATGAAGATTTTGTAGCTTCTTACTGCTGATTTATGTTTTCATAATGGGTGAACTAAAAAGAAGTAAGTTGCCTTTTTTTTTGCTTTGGTAACAGCCTGTGATCCCTGGGCTGCCTCTGAGTTTTGGTGTTTGGAAGAAACAAACAAAAGAAAAGGACCCCTTTTCTTGAGAGGGCTGTATGACTACAGTGGGGACCATGACTTTTTGTCTGGCTCCACCACGGAAATCCTTGGATTTGAGTTGTAGCAATATTTCAGTTTCACTCTTTGGATCAAGAAATTGAGGATGGCTTTCTCACTGGGCTTTTTTTCTCACTGCACTCTCCCTGCAGGTGAGAGTGAACTCTAATGGCTTTTTCCTATGCAGTGATGTGATTTCCCAGCAGCTCTGGGCATGCCCAGCCATCCCTGCAGCATCCCTGCTCCGGGAGCCCTGCAGTGAAGTGTGAGGATGCTCTGGCTGAGGGCCATGGGAGTGCCCAGCCCAGGAAAGCAGCTGGGCCACAGAAATGCTTCCAGAATGTGCCTGCAAGTTTGACAACACTGGCCAAGCCTCTCTCCATTTGGGCCTGCCAAATGCAGAAGGATACAATAATACTTCCCTACCTCACAGGAGTGCTCTGAGGCTTAATTAATGCGTAGGTAAAATGCTTTGAGATCCTCAGGTCATAATGATACTTAGCACTTTATATCTTCAAAGCCCCATACCCAATGCGAAGGAACTAATCCCAAACTAATTAGGCAAAAGGCACTATAAAAGTGCCAAGTGTTGTTATTTGCCTTAAAGTATTATTATTTAATCACAAATTGCCTCAAAGTGAAGTGTGACTGTATGAGATTAGAGACATAGTAATTAAGGCCCTGATTTAATATTTTAAATTTATTCAGCATACTTCAATGCAGCTCTTGAATTTTTTTCATTCTTTCCCAAACACCCAGCTCACATTTTAAATTTTATAAACACTGCATCCTCATCACTTAATAGGCTTTCCCTCTTCTCTCAGTTGTGTGCCCCTAGGATGTTGCAGTGCTGAGGGAAGATAGTTTGGTGAACAAGGATTTGGCCAAGCTGGAACACAGCAGACTGAGTGTGTGTGGGTATGAATTAAATATGACAAGAAAGAATTGTGTAAATAAAGCCTTTCTTGCATGTGTAGTAGATATATTTATGTATGTGCTGTGTAAGTTCTACAATGCAAAAACAGCTCTGAAAGCATCTGTCACCCCACATTACTTATTCTGCCTTTGAGATGCAAGCTGCAGCAGCCCTTCTAAAAGATGGCACTTCCTGCATGTCAGAGAGCAGCTGTAGTTGTTAGGCTGATTTGGGAAGCCATGGCTTTGGGTAAATAGTCTGGTGAAATTCACCCCTCTGTACAGAAGCTCGGGCACCACTTCCCTCATAGATAAACGTATTTAAAAGCTGGAAGGGATTGTGAAGACCTTGTGTACAGGATTAGATTTCATCCACAGCATTATGGTGAGTTTAGGGAAACTCTCTTAGTGGGTAGTGACTATATTTGCTCTCCTGTCTGAAGCAACAGATCTGTTTTTCAGGTGCAATCAACTTGAGGTTCATGGGACCCTGTGGATTGGATGCAGCACGACCATAGTGTGCCACTTCACAGACCTTGGGGGACATAATCCTGCCTTCCAGTGAGATTGCATTTAACAGAGAGGCTGAATGAGGACGTTTATGGGACAGGAAGGCTTCATGGTGACAAGGGAGCAGGGTGGACACTTGGTACTGAGTGAGCCTTGTGGTGGCACACAGCCAGTGTAGTGACAGATTGAACACTCAGGCACACAGACACTCACTCCACAGCCACCACACTGGAGAGAAGGTGTGGGTAACAGGAGGGATGGGGGAGGCAGGAATCCCACAGCTCTGGATTCCTGTCACACTCTGCTTTCTGAGGAACCCCTCTGCAACAGGTGGGATTACTTCCAAAACAAAGTAATGCTCAGAATGACAGCGGCACCACTGACAGCATTTTAATCCTTGTGTGTGCATTTGCATTTATAAGTTAGAGTTACTTAACACTTATCCAATCAAAGGAAGCTTTCAGAAGTTTGGGGTTCTTTTGTAGAGCAATGGTTTCTCATGAACAATAGTAAAAGATTATAAAGGCAATTTTCTTAGAGTTGTGAAAACTCATTGTCTCTGCTCTCTTGCCTTCTCTCCAGAAACCTTCCCTTCCAACTTACAGATTTTTTTTCATGTCTTGGGAGTTTGTGAAGCCTGCTTTTGGGGGAAAGCTGTTCTCTTCCCAACTGATCTTGGAAGAGGTTGGAGACCAGGAAGTGTAGACACGGGTCTGCATGAGATCAGTCAGAGAATTGCTGAGGTAGCAGTCGGTGGGGCTGGCCTGAGCTGGGGAAAAAGTTGCAGGATATTTTGGCTTCATTAGTCTGTACTCAAACATAAATTCAGTTTTGGAATGGGCAAATTTTGAGGGGGCTCATGACACAGCCACATTCAAGGCTCAAACTTCTATTCCTTGTGCTTTTTACTTTGTGTGCTACAGGAGCTGGAGGAGATTCAGCCAGGGGGGCATGCAAACCATGTTTTCAGGAACCAGATGTTCTGTGTCACTGCAGCAGCTCCCTTGCTTTCCCACCAGCTGCAGATGCAGTGCTGGACACTGGGACTGAGCTGCAGCACACAACTCTTCGAAGACTCAGAGCTTGAGAGGGTTTATTTCTAAGCATGAAGGACCAGAAGGTTTCTGTTTATTCTTAGCTTGCTTTCACTGAAGTGTTCAGCTGTCTTTTGCAGTTTCAGGTGCATTCTTTTACAATGAAAGCCAAATAACCTTTGCCTCCTCCTGGAGGAAAAGCAAAAATCCTCCATGCTAACAAAAAACATCAACATAGCAATGATCTCCAAAATGAATAACTGAATCAGGAACTTGTGCTTAAATAAACAAGTGGGGTTTTGTCATAATATTATTGGCAGCATGATTTTTGATGGAACTTCATGGTGGAGAGGATCTGTGTAAAGCAGGAACATTTGAGTGCTCTAGACAGGCTGCTTCATCCTGGAGAACTGAAGCTCTCATTGAAGAGTCTCACAGTAGGCTCTCTCTTGGAGCTTACTCTTGATGCTAAGGGAAGAAAAGGTGAAGAGATGAAACAATGAGACCTGCTGTACCTGGGAGTGTCTTTTGGTTAAGCTTCAACAGCTCCTTTTGTGTTAGAAGTGAAGGCACCTGTGTGAATTGTGAGACAGCTCAGACTGGTGAAAATCAGAATGGCTCTGCCGAAAGAATGCCAGCTTTGACCAGCTCAGCACCTGATCCATCTGCCCTTACAATGACAAAACCTGCTGAGGGGTCCAAAACGTGCTGCTGCCACACCAGACATAGGCTGGGGTGAGAGGCATTAATGTCTTCCCACTGCTCACACACCTTGGGGGAAGATGAGGTGTAATGAAGCACTGACCTAAAAGACAAGTGCCCCCGAGGAGACAGGTGCTATCAAAATGTCATCTAGATAAATAAGGACCCAAACTCCTAGTATCTTAAGTAGCTGGGCTATTGATTAAAGAATCATGATAAATGAGTATAGGGCTGTGAATTAGATCAATACCATCAACCTTAAAAGTCAATCTCCTGTACCAGCTTGAAGAGAGACTAAAAAAATGCACTCTGGAGAACCACAAATCCTTGGGCTGATGGTGGCCTTGAGGCTTTGAGTTTTTCTTGGCCATTTCCTTTTCTTCCTTTGTTTCTCTGAATAGACTTTAAAGATCCGACAGAAGAAAGGTTTGGGCCTGGTAAATATTTCATAGCTCACAAAACCAGGTGAGACTACCAAAATCCAAGTTTTGCAGTAGCTAAGGATGTCTTTAGGACACTGTTAGGGTACTGTAGAAGAGAAACTGTTCCATGGCAATTGTGCTAGAAGCAAAGGGTCAAATCCCCAGGTATGCTTGACAAACACTGACCCTCTTGGGATAAGTTCACACCCACAAAGAAGGAAACTGTAAAGTTTCTTGTTTTTGTTGAAAAGGGGACCATGTGCTCGGGATATTCTGCAAAAAAGAGAAGTCTTTCTACAGGCATAAGAAAAAAAAGAAGTTACTAGATTTTGGAAAATTAACTACCCTTGCTCTGTGAATTCTCTGGTTGAGGCTTGGGAGTGGGGAGTTGGCCATTTTAGCACAGCAAGTTTTGGAGCAGCCTAAAAGTGATGGTGCTGTGCTGAAGCAGAGCTTGTGCCTTGCAGGGACCAGGGCTTCATTACAGGCCTGTTTCTAGGGCCATATTGGCCTTTTCGTGCAAGCTTCAGCAAAGTCACACAAACTTTTCCCCTCCCTGTTTTTTGCATCTACAAAGTAGAAATGTCATGTGTAAGCCTTATTGGATGCTGATATATTTCATTTGTATCACTTATTTTTTGTTATTCTTGCAGAATAATTGCTTCAGGGTTTCTTAAAGTCCCTTCCTTTTTTTGCCTACATCTCTGCAAAATGAAGTTATAGCAACCACAGTTGAACATCCATGGCTGTTGGTTGTAAAGACTGGTGTGGATGTTTGTAGGAAGTATTTTCTTTGCTTTCTTTCTGTGGGAGAAGTCCTAAGATACCCAGTCCTTATTCTTGACTTTTAAAGTAATTTCTTCTTTGATTGTGGTTCATTTCAGACCTTATAGGTATGGTATTTGTATCTCACTGTGAAGGAGAGACTTTCATCAGAGTTTCTGCACTCAGGCAGGGTTTCTGCACTCAGACACAGACGTTACCTGCAAAGGTGTGCTCTCCTGATGCTGTTTTTGGAAAGTTTCATCCAAATTTGTTTTGTATGTGTATATTGGTTTGTGAACAACCTATTTCTGACTTCATATAACAACTGCAATGAGAATTTCTTTTATGATGCTATTAAGAGGCTTTCCAAATACTGAGAACTGTATCTCTGCTGGTAATCTGTATGTGTGTTGATTTTAATAGAGCACTCTCTTGTCATCTGACTTCTTAGGATGAAATTAACCCCCTGTGCAGATATCTGGCACTTGTGCATCACTTGAGCTGCCTTTTGACATGTTAATTGTGATTGAAATGATACCTAATACTTCTACTGGTTTACTTCAAAGAACTGAATTTCCTACAAGCTAGGTAGCAACTCTCATACAGAAATCATCTCCTTCCCAGAAGCATCCTCATCTTCACCTCCAGAGTGCTGATGCTCCCACCTGAAATAAGGAGACAAGCTCTCAGAAAGCTGCTGAAGAGTAGAGGTCAGGGGGATTGCTTGGGAACAGGCTGTCATTTGTGATCATTTATGGAGGGCAAGATCCTCAGCAAGGGTTAATGTGTAGGAGAGAGGACTCCACTGAAAGTAGGTGTCTACTCTAGGGAGTTTCAGTCCCCTCTTCAGCAGGGGTAAGAGCCTTTCAAAGGGACGAGTGATGCAGCAGGCCATCAAATTGCTTTTAATCTTTACATGATTCTTTTTCATGGCAGAAATTTGTATTAAACAAGGAAAAGCTAAGGAAATATTTGCTGTTGTTGGGAATATTTTTTCCAAATAGTGATTCTAGAAAACTAAAAAAAAAAAAAAAAATTAAAAATGGACTCAATTAGAAATGCTAAACGAGGACCATAATGAGATATCCAGAGTGTTGCCAAGTGAATTTAATCACTTTCTGATCCTAACAGCCACACAATTCAACTCTTTCTTAGCATAATTAAGCAAGTGACAATGAGGATGCTATTCCAAGACATGGTAATGAGATGCTGTGGGGCTTGAATTCAGCTGGAGGGGATTTCCTATTAAATATTTATTGTATGTGCAGCTTCTTCAGTAGCTAGAAATATGGAAGAGGGAATTTAGCCAAATTGAGCCTCTTCTCTGAAATTAATATGTGAAAAACTGAAGAACTGTGACCACTTGGTTTTGGACTGACTATTATTTTTGGCCTGCGGGCTGAATTCAGCATCAATAAATATCATTGTTTGTGTAGGAGGAAAATAAGTATGAGGAAGCCAGAATGCAGGAAAATGGAAAGGGGTTGAGAAGAAAATAGGAATGTGACAGACCAATTAGGGACAGTACAAATGATAAAATTCAACAGGAATTAACTAACGATGGGCTGTAGAATGCTGAAAGACTGGAAGGTGTAATGGGGAAAAAAACCCAAGATGTGGAAAGGAAATGGATAACAGAGGTGAGGGTATAAGCCACTGGACTAAAACATAATAAGACTTTTAAGCATCGTGAACATTTAATTTTGGATCCAGGGAAAAGTAAAGTATGCTTCCATCACATTGCTTTTGACAGTTTATGGGTGTTGTGGAAGTCATGGCCAACCTATATTTGACTGAAAGTGCAGGAAAAAAGCTCTGTCAAGGCCCCAGGGATTTATAACACATTTGCACATAGAAGCCCAACAAGAATGCTATTTAGGCTCCAAAACTGAGCTGGGGTCTTCTTGGCTATTGATTTCTCTGACTCCAAAAAACCAGCTTGCTTTAAACCTCTTCAAATGGCCTGACCATCTTCCATACTGTCTTATGACACTTATGATAAAGGGGAAAATGAAATCAGAGCAGAATTTATTCCTTATTAAACTGGGAGCACCCAACATAAATTTAGGAGCTGTTGAGAGTGACTTTTGTTTGTTGATTGGTTGGTTGGGTTTTCGTTTTGGTTTTTTTTTTTTTTTTTTTGTTTAAACCCAACTGGTTGCTAAGCAAATGCATTCTTAAATGCCTTCTTGTTGCAGGCTGGAATGTGCAGGGGCAGCAGGTGCAGGGGGTGCAGAGCAGTGCAGGGGCCTGGGGACACAGGGGTGGCTGCAGCCTGTTCTGAGCAGAACCCACCAAGCCCCACTGCTGGGGGAGGCTCTGACCCTGCTGCCCTGCCTTGCCCCTGGGAGCTGCCTGACTCGGAGGGACTGCAGCTCTTCCTGGCCTCTGGCTGAGTGCACTGCAAGTTCTTTGCACCTTTATATTCTCCGGGGCTTTGAGGAGCAGATGGATGGCTGAGAAAGGAATGAGGTCTGGGAAAGGAGTGAAGCATTGTTAGCTCCCGTGCAGAAACTGTAACCTTCCCCTCTTTGCTTCCTCACCCAGTTCTTGGGGTTTGCTGAACTTCTTTCCCTGTGTGTTGGAGAGATGTCTGTGGAATATATTGGAATTCCAAGGAGAAACTGCTATGCAAATAATAATAATTCCTGTCATACTTGCTAAATGGCACTCATAATTTAAAAAAAAAAAGTTTTTGGCAATAGGATTAAATTAACTTGATGAGAAAGCTCTTTTTTTCTTGTAAAGTACTAGGAAAGCTGTGAGACAGGAGGTGCAATTAATTATCTCACTTGGATTAAAAGCTCTTTTATTTGATATTTGATCTCTTATTACTTGATTTCCCACAAAATTGCTGGTAACGTGCAGTCCCACTTAATAGCTCATTAGCACTCTGGTAAGGTGGTCAGGTTTGTGTATAATAAAGCAGTTGCTGGCTAGCAGTGAATGACTCCAGCCATAATTAATTAATTAAATGTGTGTAAAACATGGTTCATTAGCAAGGTGTGTGACAATCTCACGGTGTCCAATGCTGTCCCTGTAATCGTGTAATGGGCGTGATGCTACTGCAGCACTGCTTCATTAGTTTCCAGCTTCTGCTACTGTTATTTAGGTAAAAGACCTCTGATTTCCAGGGCTTGTTCCAACGACCTGGTGCTGTTGGCAGGAATAGTTTACAGTAACCAATCGAACAGCATTTCTTGCTCTTTTCACTTAAAACCCACACAATTAGAAATTATTGCTATAGCTTAGCAGCAGTAGCAGAACATTTGCTAGGGAAGCTGGAAATCTCAGTTCAACTGTAGTTCAGGCAATAACTATTCTTTATACTCAATTATGCACTGTAACCCATTAGGGAAGTCTGTGGTTTCCTGATGTAGTTTTTTTTTTTCCCCTTCTGTGTTACAGCAAGGTTGCAACTGGCTGCAAGTATGTTAGAAATTGGTGTGGTTGTACAATTACTCTGCAGGCTATCTGACTTCTGCCCACTATATTTATCTGGGCCACTTAGAGACAGAACAAAGCCAGGAGGTTCAGACCTTTAACCCAGATGTTGTTAAGTGTGGAATAATACTAATCTGCAGAACTGTGGAGTAAAGCCATTAGAAAGTCATTCTTCAGACCTACTAGATCGAGAAATAAGTTACTACTTAAACTCCTGGGCCCTGATCATGATTGTCTGCTCACAAAAGAAATGTTTGAGGAGAAGTTTGCTTGCACCACTTGAAACCTTTTGCATTCAATTTGTGAAAAGGGGATTGATTGTTTCTATGAACATCTTGGTTTGCTTTCACAAGCAAGGCAAAAACATTTCTGAGTTTTTGAGAGAATCTGTGGGTGTGACGATAACAAAATCAGTTAAGGGAGATATGATAATCCTCATTGCAGCAGGTAAAGGCATTAAGAATCTTGGTCTCCCTTGGTTTTAGTTAGGTTCAATTATACTGAGCATGAGGTTCTTGTTCTGATGCTTGTGCATTTGTTCTTGTGGAGGTGTTTCTCTGTGCCATGTCATTTTGTGGTTAGGAGGGCAGGTGGGTTTGTGGTGTTTATGTTATGGTTTTGTGCTGCTTTGTTTCTGAATGAATTCCCAGAGAGCTTTGGCACTCTGTGATATTGATGTATGAAGCCTGCAGTAATGGTGTTGATGGCTCTGGCTGTTGTTCAGAAATACGGTTTTACAGAATTAGTGTCATATTTGACTGGTATTTAATTAACTTTCCGTTCCTGATGTTTGCCACAGTCAGAACATGCACAGGTAGTTTCCTTCTCCAGTGGGTGCACTGGAGGTCATTAATGAGGTTATGAGGGAACTAGAAAAGAATCATGTGTGTGTCCTGGTTCTGGTGCCTTTTATGCAACCATTTCCACACCTGAGGTACAGCTAATTTCAGGACTGTGTTCATTTTAGAGTTAGTGTGTTAAGGTGTCTCTAAAAACTCCCTTTCTAGATTTCCCCTGTCCAGAGAGAGTCCCCTGCTTCCTCTGGAGGAAGGACTTGCTTATTCAATTGTGCAGATTATTGTGGTGTGACTTTGACCCAAGGTTTTGGATTGGGTGGTCTGAACTTTGTGCTTCATCCAAAATGTCACTGAAGCACTGCAATATGCACAGAGATTTTATCTTTTCACTTAAAATACATCTAACTATCAAGAACAAAGAGAAATAAAGTAACCAACTGCATGGGAAATGTCACTGAGAAGAGCACCTCCAGTTCCAGGAGCTGTCTACTTGCTCCAACTCCATTTCACTGCCATAAGTGTGGGCATGAGCAGGTAGTTACAGGCCAAATACAAATGTGTAAAGCTGCTCTTCCCATCCCTTTATTTTGAGCATCCCTCACATGGCAGTTATGTGCTGCCAATGCCTTGAAAGCCATTAGCCCTCATTGCAGTGTTTTAAAGTCTGATCTTTCAAAGTACCCCTCTAATCTGTTTCTTTCCAGAGGCAGGCAGTGAAACTTGTTCTTTTTGGGTGTCGATTTCTGAGGATTTTCATGGGTTTGTAGTTGTGGTATTTGGGATTTTGTTGTTGTTGTTTTAGGTTTTTTGTTAGTTTTTTTTTTAATGCAGAAGGGTTTTTTTAAAGAAGAACATATTATTTCCTCCTCCTTGAGTCTTCTTTCCCTCCATTATTACAATTTTCAAAAATGTAGATGTTTCCTAAATGTTCCTAATACAGAAGAGACTGTTCCACAGCTCTGCCTTTAATGGAGTGAGCAGATTGCAGTAAGAATGCGGTGCTGCTCAGTAAATTTAATGACTCTATGAAGATAAATGTTTCCCTTCCAAAGCCCCTTCTTGTCAGAATACATTTAATACCACCATTCCTTTGAGAACTAAATTCCTGTAGCACTTTGCAGCATATTAGCATGTTTTTCTCACCACATGAAATTGCACTTCAAGCAAGAAATAATAATGTTTCTGCATCCCCTTGTACATTTTTATTACTGCCAATGAATAGGAGTAAATTAACTATTATGGCTAACATTATTCACAGGGACAAATTCCTAACTAATTTTACAGAGAATAATAAATAACTGAATAAATAAGATGCCTTTAATTTCACATGTGAATTATCAAAGATTCCTCTGAGTAGGAGGAATAGGGGCCAGTTGATTTTACAAACAAGAAACAACTCTATAAGAGAAGCTAGATATGTGTCCACTCATCTTTATTTCCTTTTAGCCTCCCAAAAGTATAATAAATATCCTTATTATCACACGTGATTCCTATGAAAACAAGCTTCTCCAGTCTGATTATTTGTTTCTATCTTTGTTTATCCAGATACTAATCTGGGAGATGAGCCACATTTCGCTGCTGATTGCTTGGATGCTGCTCTGATTGATAGCAATTATTGTATGGTTTGCTTCATCTGCAGACCTCAGAGTGCTTTTTAAAGACAGTCATTGTAGCCTTTTACAATGAAGGAAACTAAGGCTCAGAGTGATTGGGGTCTTGAAGTAGTTATTCAACACATCCAAGTCAAAGCCCCAGTGGATCACAATGTCTTAGGCCATCCAAAGATTCCCCTGTCCCTTGACCAAAGAACTGATCCTAGAAAAAAGCCTATTAAAAAAAAAATTATATTGGCTTCCAGTTCATTAGGGATCACTCTTCATTCAAGCATTTTAAAGTGTGCTTAAAAATTATTATCAAAATATAAATATACTTTTGTATATTCACCAAGAATAGCGATTTCAATTAAAATAGAGTCCACATTTTCAAATATGGAAAAATGGGAATATTTGCCCATGGATTTCTTAACTGTGGAGGAAAAAAAAGCCATAAATAAGTTTCTGCTTATTCAAAATCCAATGGCAACAAAACATTTCATTGAACAAAAATGGTATTTAACCAGAACATTCTACAGTTTTTCACGAGCATTTTACAATTATATTTCAAGTTCATGTGCTTGATCATTATGTTTGCTTTTCTGTCTGTGCTTAGGCATGTGAACACACACATAAATATACTTTGGCTTCATTCTGAACTGGTGCTGCACTGGTTTTTTCCAATAATACGTGAGGATCCAGCAGTGCCCTACAGAGTGAGTTTGGCTGCAGGTGCCAGTGGTAGGAATATCCCTTCTTAACTATATTTGCCACCTAATTCCCTTGACTAACCCACAAGGGTCTGCCTTAAGCCTTCCAACTGAGGAAACTGAATTTCCAGTTCTCTGTATTGAGGTGAAAAGGGCCAGGTTTAGTATGAATCTGGTCTGACACTGCTGGCCCTGTGTGTTGGAGGTGAGGGAGAAGGAAATGTGTCCCCACACCCCATAATGCAGCATCTGGCTCTGTGTTTGAGGGACCTGTGTGTGTGGAACAAGAATTGCTCTTCTTAGGCCATTGCTGATTCCTTGGGAGGGGCTGCAGGAAGGGTTGAGGCCGCATGATTTAACATATATCTCCACTATTCCTCTGTTATAAATTGATACCTCCATTCCTGTAAAGGTGAGCATGAAGATGTGTGGGTGCTGTTGTTATAACTAGAGCTATTTAAAGACAATCTGTGAAAAGTGGTTTTTTTTGCTGAGTGGAAAATTGCATCAAAGGTTTGCTGAAAAATGTCTGTTCTCCTTGAAAAATTCAAATTCTTTTTTGGAAGCCACAAACACATACCCCTCCCAGCCCTTAGCACGGAGCAATTTTTATTTCATCACAATGAATTATTTTATTTGGCTTATCTTTATTTTGTTACAGAAAAGATTTTCCCTTCCTAACTGGTGTATTTCAATCTGAATAATACTCAGAATACCACGGGGAGAATCACACAACAGCTGGGGTTGGAAGGGACCTTCAAAGGCCACCTAATCCATCACCTTCATGTAGATCATGTTGCTCAGATCCCTGTCCCACCTGACCTTCCACGTTCCCATGGATGGGGCATCCACCACCTCTCTTGGCAGCCTGTGCCTGTTCATATGGCACCAATGTGCCAGTGCTGAGGGGCTTTGAGTCCCTCAGTCAGAGTTTTCTTTCTCCCCCTCCTCTGTTCCCCTGCAATAACTGTTGTAAATTAAGCAGTTACTTCTCTTCCTACAGTTTCAAAGCACCAAAGATGTCTGTGAGCCCTTTGCCTTTGATGCTAGTTTCCTGTCAGAACGTGTGTTTTGGCATTGCAACATCCTGAAAAAGTTTAATCTGAAGCAGAAAAACTGTAAAATGAAGAGAGCAATTATATACAGCCCAGAGCCCCAAGCAGCTGAAATGACAACAAAGTTTCATCTGTTTATTAGGTTAGCTCTGTTTAGGATAAAAAACTATTAGCAATTTATGAAGAGGAGAGTAGGACTTTGAAATCGAATATCTGTCAATTAAATCTGAAAATCTTAATATGAAATGCTTTTAAAAGTCAAATAACATCTATTAAAACTCCAGATTTAGTAAACGAGAACAGGCTGTACTTTGGGTATACACTGAAGTAAAACGAGTGTATGACAACAGAATCTTACCTGGGCGTGGGAGGGGATCTCCTTGTAGACAGAGAGGAAAAACGAGGAATTAAAACAGTCTTCTACTCTTCAAAGAGAATTACTATGTAAAGATGGCTACAGTTGTCAAGGCAACTTTGCTTTTATGAGTGCTCCAAATATGGGCTCTGAAATCCCTTCCTTCCCTGCACCTCCCCCTCTTCCCCCACTCCAAAAAAGACCCCACAACCAACCCAGAACTAAAGAACAATCCACACAAATTTCTTTAGATAATTTCTATTTTTCTATAGAAAAACCTTGGGTAAAAATAGCTGAGAATTGACATTCTTTCCAAGAGGAAATAATGAAAAATTAGCCAATATTTCAAATTGATACTTCTGTCTGTAACTTCTTCTTGGTAGTCAGTGATTAAAGTCTAGTGTTTAACAGGGTGGATTTGGGATCCTTCTTGGAGTACGCAGAGAAGAAAAATAGACATTGATAATCTTTAATGTAGAAGCAACTTCTAAGCCCTTTAGTTTCAATAGCATCCTTTTGTTCTGTGTTTGCACACCACTCAACTCTTGTACAGTCTTGGTCCACTCACTGGGATAAGTCACTAAAACCCTCTTTCTTTAGGCTTGAAGGTAAGCATGGAGAGGAACACAAATCCTTTAGCTGACTCTATTAAGAGGCTGGCAGGGCATCCTGGGTGAGTGGGATTTGCTGTTCCCTTTGCTGCAGAGGGCCTGCCTGCCTTGTCCTGCTGGGTGGCCTTTTCTGTGATATTGCATTTTCACCTGCAGATTGAATGCTGAGAGTGACAGCCTGGTGCTGCTGTGTCTGCTGACACACGGCTCTTGCAGCTCTGCCCTCACAGGACCCATTGCTTCCCAGAGCAGGGATACCAAAATGATCATGTTGTAATATGTAATGTACAAATGATGATGTTGTAAACATGCAGACATTTACACATACCATCTTCTGGTGTGTGTAAATGTCTGCATGTTTACAACATCAGCAGCAAGGGCACAGGGTTTGTGATCAGCATCTTAAAGTTTGACAGCACTAACATCAGTATTTTCTGTCTCCGTGCCTGTGGGCCAGGCAGGAATGCTTTAAATGGTTGTGTACCACAACATAATCTTCACTAAAGCTGCCTCAGATTTTCTTATTTGGTCACAATAATACTGACAATAATCCTTGTTTATACTGATAATGCAAAAAGAAGGACAATCTTGTAGGTAAAGCCCGAAGTTCAGCTTTCTGACCCATAGTACAGGAATCTGAATAACTCCTTTTTCACTGTGTCTTGCAGTACTTAAAATGAAAGCTCTGCAGGGCAGATGCTGTATCTTAGTGTGTGCCTATGTGGTACCTAGGATATGCTCTGATCTCAGCTGAGCCATCAAAGTGATGCTTTATCACCTGTAATGTCAAAGAACAGATGTAGCTCAGTTTTTTCTGGGCTATAAGAAGGGTTTATATCCTTCCTGTGGTGCCACACTTGAAAATCAATATGGAAAAGCTGTTGGTTTTGAGAAAATTAATAATGTACAAAATTTGTTACAATCCTTATGTTAAATGATGGTTTCTGTGGTTTCATGTATCTTTGTGGTGGTAGTCCATGACAGTATAAAACTTTTCTGAACAAACTCCTTACATTCTTACATTGGTCCCAGAAATTGTCTTTGCTGTGACACTGGTTGAACTTAACTTCCAGAGACCACACTTGGCAGAGACCATTACCCATCCTTTTTTTGCTGGACCTTCTCTGATGTATCTTATAGAGTACCTTGTATAATCCAGTGTGGATCCAAAGCAGGACTGTAAGACAGGCTGGTGAATGCCTGCCACAGGGATGTGATTCTGATTTCCTGAGCAGATCAAATAGTCCACTGTTGGATGGTTAAAAAGATACAGATCAAAAAAAGGCATCTCTATGTATGAAGCTGTGCTTGGGAAAACAAGAAAAAATATGGGTAATTGTGATGCAAAATATTATGATGCATTGTATGAAGGAATTCCAGGACCTCTATTCACATTGACAGAGTGAAGTCAATAGATTTTCTTTGATAGAACCATTGATACGTGCAAGACTACACAGACATGGAAAAACAAATTTTTGCTATAGGAAAGATGTATTCTTTCTAAAAATTCTCTTCACTGTCTCAGACCTGGTTTGCAGACAATGCTTTGATTCTTTCTGATGTACACTTTAGGGTAAGATGAACAGTTAAAAAAATCTTTCTCTCTAGGGGCTATAAAGTCATACTGGACAAGCAGCATGAAAGGAGCAGTCCCCACTGGCAATCCAAGTTTGGTTCCTCCCCCACCTGTAGGGACCATATAATCCTCAGGGCTCTGTTGCCCAGGGGCTGGAGTGGAGTGGATGAAAAGGTGTTTCTGAGACATCCTTGTCTCTCAGCATTTCCAGGTGCTGTCTTTTGAAAGCCCAGCCTTGAGTGTGAGGCTGAGCTGCTTTAGCTGAGTATCTCTTCCTAAGGAGCTGTTACTGCTCAAAGGTGTCAGTGGTACCCAATTGCCAAAGGACAAATATGGTTGTGCCAAGGGGGGAAAAAATTCCCAAACTCGTGCCTTGATAAGTTCCCCTCTGCCAAGTCACTTTTCTTCGTGTTAATATGGCTCTCCTGCATGTATGTTGGTTTTATTTTTTGGTGGAACACATCAAGCACTGGTGCTTGTCTCCAGTCCTGCAGGTTTGAATGTGCCCGTGATAAATAGTTAAAAAAAATGTTATAGTATGAAGAGTGTAGCTCAACAAAAAGTTAAACTACATTGGCATTTGCTACTATGTAAACACCAGTTGTTAGGAAATGATAAGCATTATTGACATCCCAAATGTATGTATTAGTGGGAACGATGTTAGGTAAAATGTTAACATCTGTCAAGACAATATAAACAATTATAAGTAACTTTCTTTTAATGATGCAATTAAACCATAACAAAAGGTGCACTGTAAATTAACATGACACCACACCAGGTTTATGTATTTTAGGGCATAAATTCCAGTCCGGCTAAGAAAATAAACAAAGTTTCCAGAAAATCCCTTCAGAAAAAAAGAAACCTCTGCTAAAGCTTTACGAAATAAAGTCTGGGAACTGAGATTGTTATTAAATCTGACCTTGATCAGATTTTTATTATGTCAGAAAAAATGGTTCTTGAGAGACAGAGTTGTCATGGGATTAGAGTACATCTACAGCAAGATGTTTCCATGGCAACAAATAAAACACCATTTCCTAAGTCTGCAGTCGTCTGCCTCAAACCCATGAACTTAGCATTGAATAATTATAGAGAAATGCTGTAATGTTGTGTAAAGAGAGGGGGGAAAATAAATCAATCTGGAGGCAGTGATTTATTTTAAAATGCCAATTAACCCCATAAGCACGATTGTTCGGAGCTTCTGTTGCTGGCGACAGGTCCCACGTAGGTATTTGGTTTTACAAATTGAAAGCATAATTTTTTTGTCACACATAACCTTAAAAAAAGTGAAAGACGAATCATAATTCCACCAGAATTAATGAAGTCTGAAAGTTATGTATAAAAGCTGTAATAGAAATTCAGAGGTGTGTCAGAGACTCAAGGCGGCAGCAGCACATGATACTCTACCTGAATTCTCCTCATGTTTGAAGGATCTGAAAACACACTTGATATGGGTACGTGTTTAGTCTCCTACAACCAATGAGCTATCTAAATTCATAGGCTCCAATGTCACACAGCTGTAATCTTGGTGGAAAGTTAAACCAGTGAACACATCACCACTTAGAACTTGGGGAGTGAGTTAAGGCTATTTAGTTTATCAGTCTTTTTCCCATTCTGCCATAATTGTATTAGGAATGTGTTGTTCTCCTCCAGAAGCCGCACCTTCTGAGTTTATCTGCTCTGTGGTGACATCTGGCTCTGTCTCTCCCTCTCTTCCTCCTCTCCCCAGCCCCCAAAATGGAATGTGCTCTCCCTCTCCAGTCACTGGGAGGTTTCACAGGTACCTCTGAGACATTTTGTAGCACCAGTTTAGAAGACAAGCTGTGTTTTGACATTGCACCTGATGAATGACCTTTAATAAAAGGACACAGGTTCACTATGGAGGCACATTCCTCCAGCACTGAGTGCAAATAACCCACGCCTGCTTCCTACACCTTGAGTGCCTGTTACTCCACAATGTGGAGGCTGAAAGAGGGTGTTAGGAGAAGCTGTGGAAACCATAAGTTTGAGACTCAGTTGTGACACTTTGTCCATGCTGTTGTAATTGCTCACACAGCTGCCTATTCTCATCTTCAGCAAGGTCTCTCTAACAGAAAGGGTTTAGGATGGGCCATTGCTGTGCATTTATTCCAGCTGTTAATAATTTGATTAGTAACAGTTGGTGTCTCATGATTAGGTTACAGAAAGCCAGTGGAGAGAGAAATGTGCTAATGGTGGATTGTAGACTGCAGCAGCAGATCTATTGTCACAAGCTAACACTAAATTGGCCTCTGACTGCAATATAAATTCTGATGAAAAGTGGGGATTTTATTTTGCAGCGTGCGTGGTCTTAAGAGAAACTGGTGTAGCCCTGAATCTCATCACAGCTGCTGCCTTTTCCTTTCTACTGGTGGATAGGTTCATCCAGCTGACCCTGTTTCAAGCTACCTTTGCTGCTGGTGTGGCTCAAGGAAATTTGTTTCCTGATGTGGTGATGAATCAATGTCCTGCTCCAGACCAGGTCATTTGATACCTGTGGGCTGTGGGTGAGTACCAGTCAAAATTTCTCAAGAAATGTCATTTTGATGTGGAAAAAATGCTGGAATCTGGATTTGTGCAGTATTACTTTGCCTACCTCAGGAGGCTAACTTCACACTCTAAACCAGAAGCTGTATCTTATTTTAATTCAAAAGATCTGTGGGGGCATTCATGTAACTTTAAAATCAGTGAGTCAGAATAAGGTAAATGCTACAGCTGAAATTTTCATGTAGATTGAAATGATAGGAATCTTTCACTTCTTATGTGTGCACAATTTACAGCCATTAAAAGTGTATTAGTGTCGTAGAAAATGGGAAAATTGTTTGTTCCCTAAAGGTGTAAGGAAAATGATACTCTTCTTGTTCACAATAGGGAATTATTAATAAAGATGGATAAGTGATCCCTCTCTGAAATATATGCTGTTTTTAACATACCTACAAATATTGGTAATATTCTCAAATTTTAATGGAACACTCTAATAAATATTTCTATTTTCCTCTTTAATTTTTTTTTTCAGTAATAAGCCCATTGATGAAGGAAGTAGCCAAAAATCATTACCATGGCATCACAGATTTCAGTGAACTTCTCTTCCAAGCAGCCTTGTGAGGCAGAATTAAATCTTTCTGGTTTTTACCAGGAAAGAGAATGGTTTGGAGAATGGAGAATTGGAGAATTGGAGAATGCAGCCACTGAGAAGAGATGTATATTTTTTCCCTAACAACTTCCTTAATACCTTCACAAATTCCAGGTGGTGCATAGCTGCACCATTGACTACATGAAAACTCTGGAGTCTAAGACCTTCCCAGCAATACACCAGCTCTACTTAGCAGATAATGGGGTTTAACCAGCCTTTTGCAAGGTTGTGGTTACATTTCTCACTGTTGACCCCAACTTTTCAATGAGGCCCACACTCTCGGGCAGTGACACTCCAGTGTGTCACCTGCAGATGGACACCACGGGGAGCAGGCAGGCCTTTGCTAGAAGAAATTAACTGTTGAGGTCATTGATCACTAGGCTTCATCCCCTCCTGATGAAGCAAAGTTACCTGAATGTGAGGAAGGTGAGAGTGTCACTGGAAGCAGTGTGTTGCTGCAGGTGTAGCAGAAGAGCCAGGAGAGGGAAGGCTGCTGCAAGACATGCATCTGACTTGGCAAAGCCCAGTGAGGCTGTTCTGTGCAGGTCACCTCTGAGTCATTTGCCTCCAGAAATGAAGAGGTGATGGGGCCTCAGTCTGTGCACCACTCAGGTCCTTCATGATGGCCTAAGTCTTAATTTAAAATACACAAAATATGAAAGCTACCAAAGGCTTATGAAAATGGGTTTGTGGGTAGAGCGTGGCTCATTAAATGACATCAAACTCCTCTAGGAGAACACAAAAGATCTGAGCCATGTCCCTTTTCTGGTTTGACTCATATACACCTGCATCATGTGTAAGTTTCTGGAAATGTTGCCCTGTTATCTTTTGCCCACTAGTTGTCAAGTTATGTTTAAGATTTGAGACATGTTTCCAAATGCCTTTCTTTCTGCTTTTATTTCAACAGTAGAAGTGTGTAGAGAGGCCAGTCCCACAAACAGCTAGAGGGATGTGCCACCCTGGTGGATTTTTACAGCAGAGATGAGTTATATCAACTTGCACAGATTAAAAAGCAGGTAGTAACCAGAGACAGGACTTTCTTGACATGCTCAGGTCAAACTGCATGTTTATTGCTGTTTGTTTACAAGATAGTTGAGATGCACAATCACTATTGATTGTTATGTTGTGGAAATATCTAAACATTCCTTATTTTATACCCATTATCCTCACATTGAATTCGGCACTTTTGCCAAGAGATTACTCTGTCCCCAGTGAGTGGAGGGTGGAGGAAGAACAGCACCAACCATATCTCACCTGGTCTAAGGGAGGACACTGCACTGCACAGATCTTGAGACTTTTGGGCAGTGAGTCTCTGGCTGGATGTGGCTGCTGGTGTTGGGTGGCTGTGGTGTGTTGAGCCAGTGAAGAAGTTCTGGACAGTGTGGGATTGTGGCTCCTCCTGTGGAGCCAGGTCAGTGACTCACTATGTAATGAGTCAGAAGACCTGTTTTGGAGTATGATTTCAGAAGAGCTACACAGTTTTCAGGATTTTCCACTAAGGTCCATGCACCTTCTCCCTGCAGGCTCAGAAATGCTCCAACTCTAATTTTTCATAATTGTTGGAGACTCCTTGAGCCAGATGCCAGCAGGAGGGCCCATGGTTATGGGATGAGGACCTCTTGCTGTCAGTGTTGGTGCTTCTTGGTCAAATGAGATCATTCTTGGGCAAATGATATGAGATCAGAAGTCTGAAAAAATTAATCGGGATGAATCAGACTACACTGAGTCCATGTATTTATGTGTAACATTCCTGGAACATCCTTCTGTATAATTAAATCTTAGACTTACAGGTTGTATATCCCATGTAAACACTGAGCTGCAGATGAATGCTGGAGCAACCAAACACAAACTGCAAACACAGAGCATAATCAGAGTGATTTCCCCTCTTTAAATAGAAGCTCAGGAGAAAACTTCAGTGTGAAGAGAGACTGAAAAGTCCAGGCCAGTTGAAGAGACTGAGGGGAAACCTCGTCATGGTCCCATAAGGGGATGTGGAGGGGCAGCCACTGATCTCTCTGGTGCCCAGTGACAGGACCTGAGGGAATGCCATAAGCTGTGTCAGGAAAGGTTGAGGTTGGATATTAGGAAAAGGTTCTTCACCCATAGTGTGGTTGGGCACTGGAACAGGCTCCCCAGGAAAGTGGTCACAGCACCAGCCTGGAGGAGTTCAAGAAACGTTTGGACACGGTAGGATTCTTGGGGCTGTGCTGTGCAGAGCCAGGAGTCAGGCTTGATTATCCCTGTCAGTCTCTTCCAACACAGGGTGTTCTATGATTCCATGACTATTAACTGAGATGATCGAGAAAGGAAATACAACAGGGACTGTATCAAAACAGGGACTATCCAGAGCGGTACAGGAGCTGGTTACTCCTGGTCGCCCTTTCTCCAGAAGACACTGTCAGGGAAAGAGGCCACAGCTGAGCTGAGCGGAGACCGCCTGCGGTTTCCGACACAGGCCCCGCCGCCCGCCTCACCGCCTCATGGCCTCAGGCTGAGCCAGCCTCGGGCCGCGGCTGCAGCGCGCCCCGGGGGCAGCAGGTGGCGCTGTCCCCCGCCGGTGCCGCCGCCGGGCCGATCCCGGGAACGGCCGGGAGCCGCCGGGAGCCGATCCCGGGAACGGCCGGGAGCCGCCGGGAGCCGATCCCGGGAACCGCCGGGAGCCTGATCGCGGGAGCCGTGGGGCCGATCCCGGGAGCCGTGGGGCCGATCCCGGGAACAGCCGTGGGGCCGATCCCGGGAACAGCCGTGGGCCGATCCCCGGAACCGCCGGGAGCCGCGGGGCCGATCCCGGGAGCGGGGCGGTTCCGTGTTCAGCCTTGAACCCATAATTTCAGTTGCGGCCATTGAACCCTCAGTGAGAACCTGCTGCGAACGCCAGCGCTGGTGACAGTGGGTTTTTTGTTGAGATTAATTAAACAATTAATATAAAGGAGGTAAAATGAACAGTGCGTTACTGGTATTCTTGCTTTGTATCTTTGATGTCCTTCCCATTTTATGAACACCGTTAGGACCCGAGCGCCAGCAGAGGCCGAGGGCTGCCCCGGAGGGAGGCCCACACCCGGGCGGCGGGAAGGAAACTCTGACCTTGCAGTTGCACCACCCAGAGGTGCTGCAGCGCCTGGTGTGAGACACGGATATCGACACAAACATTTCCTCAGAGGTCAGTGGCCCAAAGTGAGCACTCACAGCCTTTGGATGACGAGCTGAGTCGCTTGATGTGGCTTTTTGGCTTGTGCACGACCGTGAAGGTGCTGGACCTTTCTCCTGTGCCCCCGCAGGCAGTGCCCTGGGCCCAGCAGGAGCAAACGTCTACGGTACAGTAGAGGTATCTTTTACCTCTCATCAATCTACCTCTCCATCCTCTGCACATACTGACTTGCTCTAAGGGAAGGAGTCGTAAAATATTGGCCAGGGGTTAGTTCCTGAGAGAATGTTATGTTGTTACTCTGTCTTTAGACGAAGACTGAAGACAGTAATCAAAAAGGCTATTTTTAACCATGGGTTGATTTATTTGTTTTTCTTGTACAGCTATTGCACCTGGAGCCACCGATGATGGCTTGATTAATTCTCAGTGATTTTTTTTTCTCCATCTTCCTCCACATGACTCTTCTGAGTGGCATGAAGTTGCATTGCAGCAGGCTCTCCCCTGCTGGCCCAAGCAAAGGCAGCTTTGGGCTGGTTGGCGAGGTCAGGGATCCTGGAGCCTTGTGTGAGTTGGCCAAGTGGGTGGTACATGTGGAGATAAGTCAGCTGAGAGGGTTATTCTGTTCCTCCTGTAGCCAGGAGTAGACACAAGTGTGGCTTAACTCCCTTCAAGCCGCGTACCCTGTGCAGGGTGAGCAAAGAAGTGAAGGATAGACAGTGGCCACCACAGGCTGCAAAGCTCTCCCAAGGGGATCAATTGGTGGTGATTATTATCCAGCCTCTGGTGGATAATTGTGCTTCCATCATTGCTGTGCTGCTGGCTGTACCACAGCTTGTTTAAAGTCAGGTTGGGTGTCCATGCAACATGGTTATATTGACTTTGTAGTCCTACACTGAAGAAAAAAGATTGATCCGGACTTTTTTTACTTCTTTTTTGTCTGTGAGCATTGGACAAATGCTGAGGATTCTCCTTTTCTTTGGGCTTGTTATTTGCAGTGAGGGAAAGAGGGTGAGATGGAGTTTCCCTGTCATATCCTGGGGCTGAATCTGCCAGGTCTGGACCCAGCTATATCTGTCTTAACTCTTGTAGGAGCACTTAGTGCTATGGAAATTCAAGGCTACACAGTTACTGGAGCATTGTGGGAATATATAAGGAACCAATATTTTCAGAAGTGTCTGTGGATTTTGAAATCTCAGACTTCAGGGATCTATCCTGAGAAAACCTAAGGAAACCTGCTGGCAAACCTGCACCACAGCAACTACTTCTGCAAACCCAGTGCTGCCAGTGTGTCTGCTCATCCAGAAGCCTTTTCAAAATATTCTGCCTCCTAGGATTTTCTAAATATTCTCCATTCGTCCCCGTCGTAATTCACACCTTATTTCTTTCCCCTCTCTGTGACTCAGTAAGAGTCACCTCCCTGTTTTATTTTTCCTAGTTAAAGGTCAGCCTGAGCTGTGTATAACAGATGAAAGGATGCAGCCCAAAGCCAGCCTAGGGGCCCAGTTTGTGTTGTGGATCTCTCCTGAGGGCACCTCTGTTTGCAAGTGTGTGCCTTGCAACTTCTGAGAAGCCTACAGAGATTGCTGTTGTTTAGGATAAGTTCTGTCATATTTATTATTCAGTTAGTAATTTTTTTTTTCATATTTTCTTCAGAGAACCCAGTCACTTTCAGGCTGTAGTTTTGAGCCTACTCTGTGCCAAGTGTCAGGAATGACTTTTTGTCCTCAATGCTGAGGAGACATTTCCCACCAATGCAGATGAAAGTGGTGCTTCCCTCCAAGGATATAGAGGAGAAGAGGGCAGAAAATGAACTAAATTCTCTTCTCACACTTGAAGATAAAAAGTTGCCAGATTTTGTCCATTTACACATGTTCCTTAAAATCTAATCTTGAGGTATCTTTTCTAATGTAGTGATGGGAGGGAGTTCAAGGGCAGCTGCAGTAAGCCCTAGGTGTAAATACAACTGAAGAGAAATAAAAAAAAGGACAGTGTCCTACTGAAGTCAACCCTCAAAGTGACAGAACCGCTACAGAACCTTCTAAAAGGAAGAGACTTGTTCACTATCCTCATTTTTCTCTGTAGCTCATGTTGCCAGGTGGGTGTTTACTTCCAAAGCAGATGTCTCCTTCCCCTAGCCTGGATCCCACTGCCTGTGGACAGCATGGCTGCTGGCACTCTGAAAACACCTGGCTCCCCCATGATTAATGCTCAGAGCTGTATCTCTGTGGATGAAATCTGCAGCATTGCCATGTGTATCTGTCTTTTAGTTTCCAGACAAGCTATGCAGATACATTTGGTAGAAACTTTATATATACACATTTGAGATGCATGCCTATAAAGGGAATACACCAAAATCTTGTAACCTTGCATCAGTTGTAAATAAGGAATGGTATCTCATGTATTTTTTATTCTTTTGGGGGGATTTTATCTATAGGTTGAGAATGTTAAGGGAGTTTACCTCACTGCAGGTGTACCTAGCACTTTTATTGTGATGGAGCATAGCCTGCACCATGATTTCTGAAGAGGCTGCTCTTTAAAGAGAGATACAAAACAACAAGAGCATTCATATAATAGATCATCATTTAAGGTAAGACATTCTGCCTGACATGTAGTGTTTTGCACATTTTGAATTGTCTCCTGCCAAAATATTCAGGCCTGCAGCGGGAACCCCTGTTGGGAACACAGGACAGATGGATCTGAATCCAGTCATGAAACTCCCTGGGGCCAGCAGTGTGATGTTAATGATCACACCACAGTAAGATGTAAAACATACCTTTGTGCAGCTCAGTGTAAACAGCAACTCCAGTATTGTGATGTAAATGAGAAACCAGCAAGAGATGATGTGTGAATGGAAACACAGCAAGGTGCTCTGAGGGAGCAGGAAGCACAGTGCAAGGGGAAATTCTGCACATTTCAAGTGGAGGTGAAATTAAACTGTGGACTCACTTCATTGTAGAGATAAACTTTAAATACTGCTTGGGCTGATGCAGAAAGGAGGGAACTCACCAAGCTGTATCTAACTCCACCCAAGGTACTGGCAGGGCAGTGGTTGGGTTACAATTAGCCTTGGGTGACTGAGCTTCCTAGTCAAGAGCTAGAAGATGGTACCTGGGTCCAAAGGGAAGATAAAAATCCCCAATGAGCCTTATTCTGATATATCCTGTGGCCCACCTTTCTGCTCAAATCAGGGCTGGCTTTGAAATTAGGCAGTGTTACCCAGGACTTTCTGATTTTCCATTGTCTTCAAGGGCGGAGATACCTCTCTTGGAAGGCTTGTTCTAGTGTTTGGGCAACTTCATGGTGAAAACATTTGCTGTAGCATTACATAAGTCTGAAATGGCACCATGGTTGGAGGGCATGAAAGATGAGAACAATAGGCAGAAATTAAAGGGACTTGAGGCAGTTCCCAAAGGTGCAGAATGTGCAGCTGGGTCCTCAGCTTTATTTCAGAAATCCCTGGTGCCCCTCTGGAAGTTCTCCCCTGTGTGGGTAGTGGCAGCTTGCCACTGAGACATGATTTGCATTGGGTCCTGGCAGAACAGAAGGTGCAGTCAGAGAGCCTGGTGTCGCCAAGGTAATTTAAAAATGTGCTGGGCAGCAGGAGTGGTGCTGTGTCTGCTGCTGGCAGCATTGTAACAGTGATGTGCCTCTTTGTCCCAGAGTTCCCTGTCCTCTTCCTCTCATCTCTAGCAAAGGAGTGAAGGGCTTGCTGGGAAGCTGAGCTTGAAGCTAGAGGAGGTCATACTTAACTAACCTCCTGGAGTTCTTTGAAGATATTACTGCCAGGCTAGATAAGGGGAATTCAGCAGTGTGCTTAGAGTTTCAAAGAGCATTTCACAAAGTTCCACATCAGAGATTAATAGCTAAGGCAAAAGGTAAAGGAAGAGGAGGTAATAGAGGCTGTTGGATCAAAACCAGCTCGAGGGCAAGCATGAGACAATAAGCACAGATGAAAACTTTTCAAGCTGGCAGAAGGCTGTTCTTGGGACTGTTTCAGGATCCCTGCGATGTGTAATCCTGACAGCACAAAGGTGCCCCACCATGCTCACGTCTCTAAGGCAGCCCAGATTTGGCACCACCAGCAGCAAAGCATCCTAGCAAGACCCCCTTCTGACTTCCCAGCCCGACCAGCCCGGAGTCCTTTCATGTCTCTGCTGGGTGGGAACAGCTGTCAGCAAGGTCAGGAATCACAGGTGCCTCTGGGGCTGTGCCAAGGGGCTGCCAGCCCCAGGTACTGCCACGTGTTTCAGAGCAGCCTGCATTTGCTGGACCTTGCAAAGAGTATCTTTGCAAGATAGCAAAGCCTGCTGCTCAGGAACACTGTGTGCCTGTGCACTGCTGATGTCTGAGGAGTTCCTCTGGCTTTGCAGTGGGCCAAGGGAAGAGATAATTTGGTGTAAACTCTCCCCATGACTGGGCACAGCTTAAGGAGATTGACCAGGGCCAAAATCTCTTCAATGATTCTGCTGACAAGTGGTAAAATGGAGTTCAGTGTGGAGATGTGTGGAGATATATAGAGTAATTAATCTTGAGGAGAGGAATCAGTCTGAGGAATATGCCTTAACAGAGCGAGCATTCAGCAGAGGGATGAAGGAGTGATTTGATGTGTTGGGGGGTTAGTTTCCTTTGGAAAAACCCTTGAAACCATGGTTGAAGATTTTTCTGCCTAGAATGGATCTGTCTAGAGTGTCTGCCTAGATTGCATCTGTGGCAAAAGGGCAAGCAAGAGACAAGGCTGCATTAATGGAGGGACGGGATAAAAAAAGTCAAAAGGAGCAATGTGTCTGGCAAAGGCATTGGATCCCACCTGGAATATTGTCAGCAGTGCTGGTCACTGGAACAGTGTGTTGTGGCATAAGGCAACAAAGAACAGCCCTGTAGAACCTGTGCACAAAGGTGAGAGGGCTGGGTTTTCCTCCCCAGGCTTCTTCCTACCCCATACATTTGTCATCTTAAGAGGAAATCTGAGGAGGAAAATCTGAGGAGCACAAAGGGTTTCCCCTCTAACAGAGGCTGTGAGTTTTGAAGCCAATTATATTTTTCTACAACTATATTATATATTTTATACAATTATATGTTGTATATATTGTATCTTATGTACTACGTTATATTTCTCTCTGCCTTTCTCTTGCTCTCTTCCATCCATTTCTTATTTTCTTTTCTTCTTTTCTCTCCTCTTCCCAGCTGAGGATTGATTTATTGTTCTCTCATACATTGTTCCTCCTCCACCCCTGCCTGGGAAGAGAGGCTATTCAGTAAACTTGCTTCTGGGTCCTGAAGAAGCCACATCTCCAGTGAAGGGGTTGTTTCTTCCAGGCTGGGCAGTAGGATGAATAATACTTTTTTCCACATAGATTTGTATGAAAAGAAATCAAAGTTGTTGCTGTAGAAGAGGAAAAGCTCAGCAATCAAACTGAAGGCAGGGCATGGAATATTACACAAACTGACCATTGAAACTCTCAGATGTGGCTTTCCTTCCACACTCAAAGGAGTTCAATGTGATGGCTGTTTCAAATCATAAAAATTCAGTACTAAAATCCTCCTTTTTTTTTCCCCCTGGTGTACATTCAGAGCAAGTTCAGCAAGTTGCTCTGAATTTACCCAGCTATAGAAGACAGCTGATTTCATTTGAGCTGTACAAGAGGCAATCTTATTTTGCTTTCCCTTGGATTATGGTAAGCATGTCAATCAATGCCCAGGGTCAGTCCATACAACACAGCTGTGCCAGGTAAGAAATGCACTTGTCAAACTCTCAAAATGCTCATTTCTTCTGCCCCACTCTTAACCAGCCCTGGCCAGTGAAGGAAGGCTAAGCATTTTAGGCTTCTATTTATATTAAGCTGGAAGTTATGTCACAATCCTGACAACACCCTAAATGACAGCAATTAATATTTCTCAAAAATAGTGCTTTTTTCTTCTCCATTGACTGATACATCAGTCAACAGACTGATGAACAAAATTATAAAATAGGCCTCCAATAAGAAAAGGAAATTCTATTATTCTTGCTTTTTAAATGTCCTGAAGAAGGACTGGCTATTGCTGTAAAATCTGTGGAATTATCCTTGCTCTTTCAACTTGCCAAACCAACCTTTTATCCCTTTACCTTCAGGTCTGTAGAGTAACTTGCCCAAATAATCTCTTGGCATCACTGAGGTGAGGATTGTACTGCTCATGTAACTTCCCTACTCATAGAACCATTCATCCCAGAAAGATGTTGACTGGGAACTTGTTCTTTTAACTATTTTAGCTACTTTTTAAAATTTTGCCTTGCTAACTTGCAGGAAATGAACATGCTATAATGTGCCATGACAATGGTGGTTGTGGAGAGTGTAAAGAAACATTGAAATAGAAATTACAGCCAGAAATGAAGGCACATAAAGAAAAGTCAGATTATGGGATTTACCTTCCAATTCTTAAGGGCAAAGAGATTTGTTTGGCCATTTTCTTGGTTGTAGCTGGGCAAGAGAAAGAAATGCTGAGTCTCATATGATCTTAATTATACGCTGTGGGTGCCAGCAACTTTCAGGGTATGTGTGGATTCTTGACTGAGGCTCAGTGTGTGAACTCTGTCACTAGAGGAGTATGTCACACACAGAGCTGGGATAGGAGCCATCATTCACAATTCAAACAAACCCCAAGCCCTTCAGAGATTGAGCAGAAATATTCAGTTAACCATGAAAACTGTGTCACGATTCTCCATACCCCCATGCCCCTTGGGAACAGAAATACTTCAGGCTGCAAAGTCAGGCCCTTCTTGTGAGGTTTTTGACTGGACTGGAACCATCAGCTATTCAAACCATTGTACAAAATCCCACTCTTTCGCAATTCCCAGCAGTTTTTTTCTAGACAAGGAGCACTGTAATTCTAGGCTGTAGATGCAAGTCCACAATCTTCCCTCCAAAATATCGCCCTTGATTTCTTGGATGTCTTGGCAGAGGGAGACTTTGGCCACAACAGAATCTGGAGGTTCTTGCCTTGCCATGGACTGAAGCCAACAGCAAAGGGGCAAGTGCTCAGCACAGGATGCTGATTTTTACTGCTGCAGCAAAAGTGCCTGTTCCCTGTCAAGGTTCAACAAGAAAATCTGCTTGAAAGAGATGATGTTGGGAAGATTTAGCTTCTATAAATACCTGGTCTTTGTGTGTTGACCGAAGGACTGCAAGACTTCACCTGCCTGAGTGGGATCCCCTCAGTGGGTTTGGCAACAACCCTTGAGCATGAGATGGTGCAGCTGTCTCCATCTTCCCACCAGAGCCTCCTGTGCTGCAGTGGGATTGCAGGCAGGCTGCACCCTCACCCAGGGGACACACCTGAGCTTGGTCTCCCAAAGGGAATCTGGTTGTGAGGAGCAGGAAAGTGTCCTTCATGTTGCCTCTGGAAGTGAAGTTTGACTGCTTCATGTTCCTACCTGAGCTGTGTCTGGGAGGAGGAGGAGATGTAGAGCTGTTCTTGTGCTCCTCTGGGATTGCATCCTTAAAGCCGGGGGGATGTTCCTGTGGCCAGCAGTCTGATGACAAAATTGCTGCTGGCATAATCAGCAGCAAAGGTTTTGCTGCTCTTCAGAAATATACTGAAGGTTCAGACCAGAGTGAAAATCAGCTCTACACATGGTTGCTCACGTTGTGGGCTCCTTGTACTGTCTTCAGGGGGAGAAAATCTGCTGTGGAAATCCATCCTGTCCTAGCAATTTAGAAGAATTAGAGGGAACATACTTACCTAAAAGAACAAATGCAAACACATGGAGATAGCCTTTTTTGCCCTTAACCTTAGGAAGTACCAGCAAAGATTTTCATGTTTGTAAATCGTCATTTTCTCAGAGCAAAGCCTTATGGAAAAGTCAAGCTTTTTTAAATGAAAGACGTGATGGAAACTATTACAGCTCTGATCCTCACTATTGCTAGAAAACAGAGGTAGCAACAGAAGAGGAAAGTAAACACTAAAGGTCAGGTATGAGCCACAGGAAAAATGTTGTGGCCTTGTCAGAGTTTTCTTTGGCTTCCTGAGGTCCCTCCCTGCCTTTCCATGCAAGAGAATCCTTTTTTCATTGGCTCCTGTGTGGATCTGTCCTCTGATGGCTGAACAAACTCTTCTCAGCAGTAATCAAACACGAGAATGACAACTTTGCTTGTGAGGATCACGTCTGGCCAACCACTGTCACCTTTGTCTGTCCTGCTTGCTCTAACTCTTGGCTTGGGGGGGGAGAGTTTAGCATTTCAGTGTCTGGAATGCCAGCTGGGATCAAATCAATAGCATTGATTTAATCTTGTGTCTCCAAAGAGTTGGGATTTTTCCTTTTAATTTTTTTTTCTCTAGTTCTATTCTTTGAGAAGAAGAAGAGTGAAACAAAGGCATTGAGTGCTGCCAGTGGTCCTCAGGCACAGGGGGCAGAGCCAGAGCTGCAAAACCCTCCATGAGTTTGAATAGCTTTACTCTTGCTGGACTAAATCAGCTTCTGATGTAGGAACTTGGTTTTCACTTTCAGGGTTGGTTTAGTTCACTGTTTGTGAGCCCTAACAGGACAGAACGCCCTTGCTTGGTGGGACCTGCAGCCAGCCCAGGGCCAGATGCCCAGCTGGTGTAGGCGACCTCAAACCTCAGAGACTCGAGCCAGGTTACAGTTGCTGACATTTTTCTCTAGATGTTTTCTGACAGATTATAGTCACACCTGCACTGACTGTTAAAGGCAGTCACTGGTGGCTTTTTCATGGCCAGAGCAAGCCCTCAGCAGCAGTACATGGGGTTGTTGATGCAGCCCCGTGCACCTATGGAGCAGGCAGCAGAGCTGGGAAGAGGGGGCTGCACCCCTTGCTGCTCTGCTCCCTGCTTCTCAGGGCAGCATGGACATGTAAATCCTGCTGTGCAGCAGTTGTAGTTTATCATGTTAAGGCCTGTGGAGTGGTTATGGATGCTAAAGTCATGCCAAGATCTTCCTATGGACCCGTTTGTTCGTGAAATATCAGAGGGCAGCGGAGGACAATTCCTAGTGAGGCAACTAGAGTAAAATATAAATGGAAAGATGCAAACTTGATAATCCAAATGAGTTTACTTTTTATACAACAGATGTTGTTTGACCCAGGAGAAAGAATAATATTATAGAATCTGAGGGGAAAAATAAAGTCATCTAAAAATAAAACACAAATAGCAGCTGCTTGAATTGTGTTTCTAATATATCAGTGTTGACAGCTCTCTCTTTCCTCCAGTTGACCCAGGAATCTTATAGAAGTGGCTGGCAAAGAAGAGATGAGGAGGAATATGAGCAGAGGTGATGGAGAGGCAGAATTGATACTGATTAGTGTCAGTGTGTGTCCTGGGCAGGAACAGTCAGAGTGAGGGGATGTGGACAGTGTCACTGCCAGCCCCTGAGGGGCTCAGGGCCAGAGGCCCTCGCTGCACTGTGTGACACTTCTGCACTTGTGACTATCACTGGAACGGGGTGCAAGAAAGAATACTAAAGTAAATAAACTAATCCAAAATTATGTTGCTGCTGAATCCCCACTTGGAGTGAGGTTTCTGTGTTGCATTAAATTGGTGTCCTGTGCGTCCCTATACCAGATGAGGAGCTGAATTTGCGTAAGGGTGGCGGGTGATACTGGGATGTAAATGCAAGCAAGTTTCTCACTCTGTAGGCTCAGTCAGAGGGGAAAAGACTACCTAGAAAAAAGAAAGAAAAGGTCCTGACTTTACAGTCCAGCAGCCAGTGGTTTTGGACTGGCAAGCTCGGGCTGTTCAGCCAAGACTGTGTGCCAGGTCTGACTTGCAGCAAGTGGTAGCCACCTCTTCTTTAACAAGTGGTCTCTGACAGGGGCTTGAGCTGAATGCAAAAAGATAAATCAGGCATTCCTTCATTGTTTGTGAGCAGTTGGGCTGGAACTGGCACAGTGAGGCTGTGAGAAACACTGACTGTGCTTCCCTTTGTGTGTGAGGAGCTGTGCCATGGGCTGTGTGGCGCTGGGAGCCCGGGCAGGCACGGTGCAGCTCCCGGCGTCCCGTCCGCGGTGCGCGCTAGAGCAAATAACACTTTTTTATTTTTATACAAATGTGCATAACTTCATCCATTTCTTGTGGCTGCTCTGACAGGAAAAGGAAATTTATGACGCACATCACCCATTTATTTGGCACAGGCAGTGTTTATTGCTGAGGGAGGCATTCTCATGGAATTGATTGCACAATTTCCTCTTGGTGTACTGTTTTCAAGTAATATCCCAAGACCTCAGTGCACTAAGATACAGAGGCACTTCTTTAAGGCCCACAGAATACTACAGCAGAGGAAAAAGAGAAGCTATGTAGTGGAAAATAAAATGGAAAAATACAATTTTAATTACACTGTAAATCTGTAGCTCTCTCCACTCTGCTGGGAACGTCTGTGAAAACACCCATTCCCAATAGGTTAAATTTTCTAGGTTTCTCCACAGAACTAAGAACAGCTTTGGATTTTATCACTGTTCCATTTTCACAGGTAGGAAAGGTGGGGGTTTTTGTCCAGGGTTAGTTGGGGTTCATGCGTCAGGCATGCCTGGATTATGGACACGTGGTGGGGAGAGAAATTCTGCACTTTGGAAGAAGAGAAAGGTATATGCTTGGTGTGATGGCTTGCTGAAAGGGTGAGATTGTTGACTGTCCCAACAGGCAAAAAGGAGTTGAAACTATTAATGTCACAAAAGACAGGAGGAGAGGGGTTGTTGCCTTGCTTCAAAGAACTGTGTGACAATATATAAACACTGTGAGTGGCACACAGTATAGAAAAAGAGAGAGAAACATTTGTCCTGGAAGAGGACTCTTGGCTTTGTTTGTTTCTTCTTCTTCTTTTTTTTTTTTTTTAAATTCAATTTTATTGTTTTTTAAAAAAATGTTTAATTTGCCCATGCACAATAATTTGTACCGAATCTTTGGGATAATAGCTGTCTCATTTGCATGTGGAAAGGCATGGAGTTGGATGCTTGCACACAAAAATGTGCCAGGTGATGACAGCGGTTACAGGCAATCATGGACTGAAGATTGCAACCAGAAAATTTAGAGCTCTTTTGTTCAAAGATGACTCAAAGTGCAGGGACAGAAGAATGGTGATGTGTAACATCAGTTATGGACAATAGATTCTGCTCCCTTCCATTCTGGAGGGAATGTCAGTGACAACCCCACACAAGTCTGCCTGCGGAAGGTACACGTCTGCTTCTGAAAGAGGTGTCTGATGAATAACCTTTTTTCTTTCCTGGTTGCCTGGTGAGTGGCTCCTCACCTGCTTCACTCTTCTATTTTTTTGAAAGGGGGTTTGACAACCAGCACAGCTTTAATTTTATAATTTCACTTCTCTGGTGTCTCCCTTGTTTTCTGCTAACTTCACAATTTTTCTTTCACCCTCCAGATGAAAGCAATCTCCTCCTAAGCTTCTGTTTTCACACTTCTGAAGGCAGCTTCCTCATCTCAGCCTCCTGATGCTCCTCCTCAGGGCTCGAAGCTGGGGACCAGCTTGAGCCCCAGGCTGCCTATTCTGGGTGCTCAGCTGTGCCATGGGTTGCAGTGGGTGTTTGTTTGCACAGAGGAGGATGGCTCACTGGTAATGGCCTTGTGGATGTGCTGACCTCTGAGCCAGAAACAAGATTCAGACCTCAGAGGAGACTGGTTATTAATTAAATCAAGGATCAACTGTGACTCAACCTTCAGACCCCCAGCTGAGGTTGTGTCCGTGGCTGATTAAAAGAGGCAAATATATTTAGCTATTTGCAGCTGTATCTCCCTCTACGAGAGGACAAGGCACCATGGGTAAACATATTTGTATTTGTTAGATGTGCAAATTGTGGTTCCTTTGGAAACCTCACAGTTTATCAGAAAGCCTCAGAAAGCACAGGGCTGTTTATTGATGCCACAGCACTTCCACTGTGCCGTGGACATCTCTGCTTGGAGTGTTTGACACAGGCAGGTCTGCGGGGGACAGTGCCCAGGCACTGCCATCTGCACGTGACAGACTAAAGGTGGCTCTGAGCACTCCTCTGCAGGACGTGATTTCCTCCCTCAGTTAGGTTACACTTTCTAGATGCTGCACTTCAGAAGCCTGCACTCTTCCCAAGGCCAGTCAGTGGTGAACAGAACATACCAACTTTCTATTGCTAATACATTTCACAGTGCTGTGTGATATTAGCAAACTCCAAATAGCTGTCAGGACCTCAAGGTATTCTGGAACATCCTTTGATGTTACAAAGTAATGCATTTTCCATATTATTCCTTTGAACACATTATATATGCAAAGTCTAGCACTTCTTATGGGAGATGTGGAATTATCATACAACAAGATATTTTTTCCTCTAGTTCTTTCATGGCTCATAACATATAAAATTTCTTCTTAAAAATCCAGGCTAGGAACTCAAACTTAATTTATACAGTATTGAAAACATTACAGGGCATAAATCAGTTCAATTTTTAAAGTTCCTGTATGATATTTTCAGAGCAGCCAAATTCCTTCATTCGCCTGGACTCCTTCCAAAATTCTGCCAGCGCTCATGGAAATCTAAATAACTTTGGAGAAAAAGCAGGTTTTCTGTGGAGGCTCAGATTACCCTGTCACCCTTCCTCCACTGCAGACAGGCCTCTGATAAACATGGAGAATAGGGACAGGGAAATTACTTCATTACTTCATGTCCTTTTCAATTACAAACATCAAGGAGTCTGAGCCTCCTGCCAGCTCATGCCCCAGACCCTTGCAAATTTGTGGCTTTCAAAAGCCAACAGTTGCATTTCCTTTGCCAGCAGGGATAAGCGATAGAAAGCGAGCAGGGGAGCTCACTTGAATTTCATTTCTGAGTGTTATTTAAAAAGTTTCAAATCTCAGCTCTGTTTATTTAAAGTAGGACTCCAGCTGAAATGTAAGTCTGTGAACCAGAGAAGTGATCAAAACAGGACTGCACCTTCCTTTCTTTTCTGAGAATTAATCACTCAGTGGTGGTGTGTTACTGCAATCGTTCTGTGATCACTTAACCTGGAAGCAGTACTTCCAGAGAGCTTTGGAATGTTCTCCTGCTGGCATCTTCAGATCTACTATTTGTACTGTTCACCTATTTTCACAGCACATGAGGTTAATGCATTGTTTTTCTACCATCTTGGCTTTGTGTTTTGATTTACACCTAAAGAAACAGGTGTATTTTCTCTGATGTAATTTTTCCATTATTGATGAACTAATGTTACAAAACCAAGGCTGTTTAAGATCTTACTTAGAAACCCCATTATTTCTGCCAAAAGAAAAAAAAAAATCCCCAAACAACAAAAAAGGAAAACCCAGTTTCAGAACATTGTGTTGCAGAGACGGGGGAAGTGTTGCAGGAGTGAATCTGATTTCCTACTCCAAGCATAAATCTTACAGGCTCAGCTTCCACTCAGTGTTTAGGTCTGTGCTAAAAGTCACTGAAATAGAAGCCTGTGTTTGGGTTAACCACCGGTGTCTGTGAATAGCCCTGGGAGGGTTTTCTGTGGTTTTTCTGCTCCTCTGGTTTTTTACAGCCAGATTTTGCAGTGTGGGCTCAGGTCGCTTGGTACCTCAGCTGGCCAGATGTCTGCACTGCAGTGGTACGTGACCCTTGTGATCATTGTTGTCATCAGGAGAGAGGGAAGGGACACAAGGACCAGTAAAAAGGTTGTGGGGTTCTTCAGCGCCTCACAATTCAGGTTTTGCTTTGATAGGAATTCAAAAATCCAGACATTGTTGTGAAATGAACCTCAAGTGGGTATGGGTAGAGCAAACAGCTGATGACATGGAAACCAAGAGACTATCCATAAATTCTCTATACAGCCTTCCCCAGGTTTTACTTGTTTCTTACTTGCACATTACTTGAACAGTTCTGTTGAAGTCAGTGGGAATTCTTTTAAGTGAAATTGAAGTGTGGGGAGTTTTTAGTTGGAAGGCTTGCAGCATCTTTTTTGTGCTCTCAAAGCTTCATCCCTTGGCTGCAGCTCTCCTGGATTCAGACTGTGTGTGGGTAGCTCTGCCTCTGTGTGTGTGTGTGCATTTGCTTCCTGAGATTCTCTGCTACCTCTTGGGCCATAAATATTGTGTGAGCCACAACGGAGGCCTGTCTGCTGCTGGTATCTGCCCAAGTGTGGAAGTACATAAACAAAAAGTACTAAGGAAAAGTTCACCACATTTGGAAAGTCCCAGCTGGCCAAGCCTGGGCTTTGGGAGCTGCCTGGAACGAATGATCTGTACCTGGAATAATTTTGTGTTCTCACTGACTCCCTAAGATATGATGCCAAGCTTGGGTTTTTTTGCATAATGCCAAGGTCGCAGTGATAGAGATATTTTTTAGTTAATGGAAATTTTGGATGCACTGTAAGCAATTTTTCCCTTTAAGAAGGAAAACTACAGATGGACTCTCATTCTATTTGCTGATATATAATAAGGAAAGGTGTATCACCCCACAAATGCCTATTGCTGTGACAAATCACAAGAAGGGGAGAAAGACAGTGCCTGCTAAATTTAGCCTGTGCAAATCCAGTACATCCCAAATCCATGGAGTGAAATACTGTTTGGAGTGAAATATGATTGAAACATTTCTGGAAATATAACTCTGCTGGCTAGTTCACCACCTGGACTTAGTTTTCATATTGTAGAGGAGTAATTAAATTTTTATTATTTTTAAATTACAGCTCCCCCCCCTTCCGAAATATCAGTTCTCTTGTCTTCCCACTGAAGCAAGCACTGTTAAGCTGCTATAACTTTTAGAGCATGAAAGCAAATGTTGTAAAGAGGTCACTGTAAAGGTCACGCAGCAGGTTTGATGTGTCAGTGGATAAATGATGGGATCACATCTGGAACAGTTTGGTGAATAAATAAAATGTGAAAGCTCATATATCACTGCCCACCTTCCAATCTGTAAGGGAAAGAGAAAATAAATTCTCTAATAACCTTGTAAAGCACATAAAAGATATTGAATAAACTCTTGAAATTTTGTGACTAAAACTGTCTGTATTAAATAATGATTTTAAGAGTGGCAAAAAGCTTGAAATACAGTATGAGTCTTCCTTGTAAAATGTTGTTTTATTTTACGGTTTATTTATTAGACTATACTTGGGATAGCTTTGAAAAATATAATTTTGAGTTTAACTATGTGTTATTGAAACACTCTTCCTTTAGATATGTCCCCCAGAGGTATTTTATATTTACACTTAGGGAATTTTCAATTTTTATTATGCAGTGCTGCATTATTGCTCATACTGCCACTATATTCTGCCTTCTGCAAGTAACATTAATATATGCATATTTTACTGCCATTACCTTCAAAAGGCCTTAGAAAACCCATAGGTCTAAAATGATTTCTCTAAGTTGGTCATTACCCACTACTGAATTAAGATACAGCAGGCTGTATATTGTTTTACTGGGCCATTAATAATAAGCCCCTGTGAGCTGTAAGACAGTAAGCTGCAAACGGAGTCATTTCGGGCACCAGAGGAATGTGCAGCGTTAATAAAAGGCTCAGAGAAGCCTGTTCTGGAGTGTGAATGCCTTTGGGGTCTGACATGGGACCCAGGCAGGGGGTGGGTGTTGATCTCCAGACTCCTTGGGACCAGTGGCAGTGGCTGGTGGGGCTGGGTGGGGAGGAAGCACACGGGTGGAGGGGATCAGTCCACGCAGATGTGTGTGTGTAGAAATGCAGCTGCGTGATTTACGCTGTTCTGTACGAGCTAAACCCTCTGTAAGTATCTGAACAAGCTGCTTGCAGCTTTTGTTATTAGAGCTCTCAGGAAATCAGCAAGGTCAGGAGACAACAAGGAGACTGAAAGTGAGAACAAGGGGCCTGAGAATGTAATGAAGAGGCTGAGAATCCAACTACCAAGAATGTAAACAATGGAAGAGGGAAGCACAGCACGGTGATGGATGCTTGACTAATCAGATGTTCTAGAGCAGATGTGCCTGCCTCATGGACAGGCAACCTGGCTGATTTGAAGTTATGTGCCCCACGTGGACTGTAGTCTTAGAATCTATATCTAGTGTGTAAATGTGAATAATAAATGGACTTCTGTGCAATCAATCAATAATGGCTCCATGATTTCAGAAGTCCATTTTCCCTACATGTGTGTGATGGCCAGGCACTGCCAGCAGCTGCTCAGGGTTCTGCTGCCCCTTTTCCTCCCTTGCACAGACCATGGCAGTGCTGTGCTCTGAGGCACACGGAGTGCCACCCTCCGCTGGAGTCACTGGGGTGTCTGGGCAGTCACTGGGCACACCCAGACGTGGGCTGTGCTGCAGGGAAAGCAGGGAATGCAGTCATGGCACTGCCACTGTGTGGAAGGAGGAGCTGAAGCCAGTGCCCAGTGCAGCTGTGGAGAAAGTGCCTCATTTACTTCAGCCAGAGTCAATCTGGGAGCAGGAGGGTTGTTGTTGGAGGGTGTGGATGTAGGGAACTGCGGGGTGGATGTGGGGCAGGTGGGTTCTTGGGTAATTCTTGAAGAAACCTGGAATGTCACCAACGACTGCTTTGACTCCTACCTTTCATACATGCAGTTCAAGGCATTTAGCATCTGAGATGATGCAGGAAGAACTAAAAATAAATGTAGGCGAAGTCTAAGATGGCTATATCCACAAACAGAGCTTTTATTCTGAAAGACCATGTTACCTGTGACCTTTAACCTAAACTTGAAAATCACAGATCGCCTTGTAACATTGCTGGACCTCTCTGAAACTGATGCCAGGAAGCAAATCAATGACTTACAAGAAAACTTTATTTTCCCAAATATGATCTTGTTGCAGATAAGTTAATCCTGCAATTTCTCCAATTCATTTATTGAGCTCTCCCTTAATGTGGGTTTGGTTTCTTGTCCCTGTCAGCTGTTCTAAATATCTTATAAAAAATAAATATCTTATTCCTTTGATGAGCCGAAACCTCTTCAAGTACCCAGCTCATACTTTATAGCCAACTTAGCTCCATTAAATTTTTGGCAAATGTATGGTCATGTGGTTTTTGAAGACAACCATATTTAATACAACTCTGTGCAGCTTTTTTTCCTCAGAGGAAGGGTAATTTAACTTACAGGAAGAATTTTATACTTTAGCACTGCTTTCTGACTCCCTGAGCAGACCAGCAAGTGTGTCAGCCTTGTCAGAGGAACCTGGAGCTTTGGGCTTTTCTCTTTCATTTTCCTGTGAAGAATTCCAGTTACTCTAAGGATGAACAGGAGCATGTGAAATACTCCACAGAAAGTGACAGAGTTGGGGCAGAATGTGACACCTGTTCTAAGGCAACAGAGGTTGTAAAGGGAACAATTTCTTTAGCAGACACATGATGGTGTGCTGTGTTGAGATAGTCTTGGCCAGTAGAAGTGATCCATGAGTTTCTTCACAGAAATGAAACTTACTTCTTACTCAGCTTTATTCAGCTTAGATTTTTCTTTTTGCAAGCTGAATTGTATTCACCTAGAAATTCATCTGGGAATCTGCACCCAGGATGGCTGTGGGGGACGGCCCATGAAGAGAGGGACATGACACAGACATTGCCTGTGTGATGTCAGAGAAGGCATCTCAGCATGAGTGGCTATCAGAAGCTCATTATTTGTTACCAGCTGATGATTTTGTTATTATCTGCTTCAGAGGTGCAACCTCTACTTTCAGCAGTGAAAAGCTTTGTGGTTCTGGACCTAATCAGGGTTTCAACCCTCAGCTGAGAGCCAAGGCTACAAATCTTGCATCCAAGTCACTCAGGCAAAGCCTTTAGGCTTCATCTGCCTCGTCTCACAGCTGTGGGGGGAGGCAGGACCCAGTCTGAAGTGGTTCCAAGTCCATAAACCAATCTTTGCAAGCCTACACTGAATTGTTATGCACACAGCCTTGTTGGTAGCAAATGGTGAAGCTGGGAAGAAAAGGCAGGAGCCCTCATTTCATGGCTGGATTTCTGACTCTGCCATTCTAGCCCAGCACAGGACAGTGTCTCTCAGATTTCAGTAGTGGCTAAGCACAGAAATATCACCGTTCATCTGGCCCTAATCCCTCAGTTCTTTGCCCCACTCATACCCTCACTGACTTTTGGAGCCAGTTACTAGCTCTTGGAATGTCTTCTCTTTTCTGAGGAGTTTTAATCTTGAGGGAATGTCTGGGTTTAAAGACATGCTCAGCAGAACAACTGTGCTGGGAAGAATATGGTTTTAATCAGAGTGAAGCAATGCTTCTGCTAATTATGTTGTGTAGTGTGTGATAGAGGAGATCTTGTTCAGTTTCCTCTTTCATACTATCTGAACCTTTGTATTTTCTATTCCCTGCCAGAAGCCATCAAATCTTTTTGAAATTCTGTTGAACAACTGTCCTTGCAAACAAGAAGAGGTTAACAGATGATATTCTAGGCTCAAGGAAAATCATGAGATTGAGGAAAAAAATGAATCTTTCAGAATTATAAAGATCATGGCAAATACTCATAAAATTTGAGCTGGTGCCATGCTGTTAGAAGATCCAATCATTTTCATTTTGAAAGATTTCAGCACATTTACAAACTGTGGTCAGCTAAACATGCTGCTAAATCAATACCTGAAACACTTCTTAGCTTTTTCAACGTAGTTCTTGCATCTGGCTTTTCTGGGGGAGGGTGCAGGTCTTCGAAAATTTACTGTAACATGATATATATGAGGTGAGATGTGATGCATGGCTGAGGGGAGGATGGGCCCAATAATCCATGGTAGGGCTACATTATGGTTCTACAATCCCCCATCCATCTTTGTCAGGTGAGTATGCTTTAAATGGGAAGTGGTAGCCACTGGAACATGTAAGATTAATAGGTGATGTGTGTGTTAATTACAGGATCATATATGTTGGGGTTGGAATGGCCTTTATAGACTGGTGAGTCAAATCCCTGGGGTCTCTTGTGGTTTACCCCAGGTATTTTCCCTCTGAGAGTGCTCGCTGGCGTCAGCTGGGATGTGTCTGTTGATAATGCTTGTGCTGCTTCTCTCTTCAGACTGCTACACTGGTGAATTACTGTTCCTGTTGGAAAGTTTTTCCTTGTTATCTAATCTAAACTTGCCCTTCTTTAATTTAAAGCCATTACCTCCTGTAGTACATTGCACTTGGCCAACCTTAAATAAGTCTTTCTTCTCTTTTACATTATTTCCTCTCAAGTATTAATTACCTCCAACACTTCTCTTTATTTCTTTAAGCTATTTAGGTTAACTTCCTTTAACCTTTTTTCGAACCCTCCACTCAAAGGTTAGGTTAGCTGACATATTGTCTTGAAAATGTTAACTGTTGCTAAAAGCACTTCTTATAGAGCACACTCCTAGCGAGCCTGCAGCTGGATAAATACGTGGTGACCTTTTTTCTAGGACCTCTCGTGGCCATAGCATGGTCATGTAGATGATTCTTAACTACTGATTTCCCAGCCATGCACTTGGTGTTCTCTGTTTCGTTTGTAAATAAATCGGGGTCCGCTTAAGAGTAAAGGAGCTGACCTGAGAAGTACCCAATACAAAACATGAAAAAACATGAAAAAACATGAAAAACTGAGAGAGGCTGGATGGACTGGCAGTAAAATCTGAATTGTGACCTTCTAGAGAACAGGCTCTGTTCATTAATGCATCAAGATCACTGAGGAAGCCTGGAACAGCACGGAGGGTTTGGTGCTGTGCACTCTTCTCTGTTAGGGGCTCAGAGAGGCTTGCAGCCTTGGTTGGCTCTCAGACACGAGTGCTGGAACCTGTCTTGGTCGGTTTGGTGGAAACTCAGTTGCATAACTGGGGTTTGCAACTGATGTGGGTCTTAGAACTGCTTAGAGTGAAGGTGCCCAGAAACCCCTTCCCCTCTGTCCTGCCCTTGGTGGGCTTATTCCTACCAAGGAATGCCTGCTTCCAGAAATTCACAGAGGAAAGTGTCTGTGCTCTCCTGGGCACATAGACTCATTTTGCAGCTTCTAATGCTTCTACTGACAAAAGAACTGGATGGAATCTGCTCTGTAATCAAGAATTATTGGGAGGAAAAAATTTTTCTCTACTAATCTGAGCAAGGGAGATGCATATGAGGAGAAATGATGTTATCCCTTTAACAATCCGTCCATTAAACTCCACACGGGAACATCTGTTTCCTTCTTATTCTTCACAGAGGATGGGGGTTTTGCTCTCAAAGACAAGGAGCTTTGCTATCACGTTGTATATTTTATTCTGTTTCAGTCTTTCTCTTTTTCCAGAGTAGATTTGAGGTGTTATTTGAAACCTGTCAGGAAAGGGCTCATCTCTTACAGCATCAGCTTCTTGTGTCGCCTTTGAGACCCTCCAGTGTTGCTCGTTCCATCAGGGAATTAAAACATTCAAACTGATGCAAGCAAGATGAGAACAAGCTGAGATTCTGGCAGAGTGGTTTTTGTTAACAGTTGTTCCCAGGCCAAAAAAGAATTTGAGGACCCCTGTGTTTGGGGGAGAGTAGAATTTGTGAGAAGCCACCTCCATGTCACACATGCATTCCGTTTGCTGCCTGACAAAAGGTGCATGTCCAGCTGGCCCTGTTTCTTCTGTGCCTGACAACAAGCTCCTTGGGATCTTGTTTTAGAAGCATATGAACAGTGGTAAAACTGAGGTTTACTGAATTCTTGCCCAGAGCTTTTCTGACTCATCATATGGTATATTCACATGTAACTCATTTTTCCAGCAAGTCTTTACTCCAGACCTCAAAGAAGATACAGGAATGAATGAAGAGTTGCTGTTTCTTTTCTAAAAGTTTATGTGGAAACAGATTTTTTCCTAGTTCTGTGGTCCTGATTGCATTTTCAAGCCTGGTGCTGCTCTTTGTGCTGTTTTAAATCCTGTACTTGAAAGAGTTCCAGAATAAAGGGAAATCCTTGTAGTAGTTGTGCAGCTGAAATGATCAGGTGACAGGTAATAATTTGGTGTAAAAAAGCAAATGAAGGTGTATTTATGAATATACCATTCTCTCAGGAAAGTGAGAAAAGCAGCCCTTCTTTCATTTTTTCTTGGTGGTTTGCTTGGTTGGATGGTTTTTGGTTGGTTGGTTGTGTTGTTGTTTTTTTTTTTACTTTCTTATGTGCCACATTAAAAAAGAGAAAAAAAAAAGGCTATTTCTGATCTCTGGACCACTTTGCATCAAATGTTTTACCCTTGCAAGATCTGTTCCCTTTTTCTGATAGAAGCCAACTGGCATAACCTTCCAGTCAGAGATGAAGCATGAGGGAGCTCTGTGGTGGCCCAGGGCCTGGCTGGCTTAGTGGTGTTGTTTTCAGCTCCCAATTGTGAGCCTTGATCTCCTGTTGCTCCAGTGTTTCCTCCTTCCAAAGTGTGTTATTTTCTGCAGTCATGAATTGGTGAATTGGTGATCCCTGCTGTGGTAGTGTAATTTCTGGAAGGAATTCCCTAAAGGGAAAATTCAATACTAGTTTTGAATCCTAAAGCTAAAAGTTATATATCAGTGCTGCTTGACCACTGAACACTTCCACATGCAGAAATAGTGTAATGGGGCCAGGACATCGGGGCATATAAGGGTGAGGAATCCTGGAAATCCTTTATTTCACCAAGCTGGGCTCTAAGTCTGGGGAGTAAATTTTTAACATCGTAGGTTAAGGTTGGTCTCCCTCCCTTTGTGGGAAATTCCAGAATTTTGTGCAGAATCAGCATTCCAAGAATGTGTGGAGTGTTTGTGATGGGTGCACGTAGCTCTGTCCGGGCACTGGAGCCTCCTAAGTGGGTACAAAGGGAGCAAACGTGAGGCACAGCTCCATCTCCTCACTGGATTGCTCTCTACAGAGAGGGAATGGTGGAAATGTGGTGGTACTGCTCACGTTGGATGCCTGCACTGCAGCCTCCTTTACTGTTTGGTAAAGGAGCCTCCTTTGAAACTCCCAGGAGTCCTGATTTTGCAAACCCCCTGATGTCTGCCAACACACATGCACTCCTAGTGCTGTCCCACAGAAGCCAGAAATCACTGAATGGTGCAGAGACATCTCTAGAGGATCATCTTTGGCATATAAATGTTCATACAGAATGTGAGAATGGGGAAAACAAATGTGGCACCCTCTTGAACGGGCTGATTTATGCTAGCAGAGGAGTTGGGAAGTACAAAGCTGCCTTCCGGGACCAGCTAATTTCATGTTTTAGTTGCTTGTAAATAAGTGAGTTTCAGATAAATGCACCCATCTAGCTGACTGCACGTTTCATTACTGGGAGGATTAAGCCAGTTTAAAAGATTTAGGAGACTGCTGTGCCAAGTTCATGTTTTTTAAGAGTGAGGACTGCCAAGCCCAGTGGGTGTAAGAGCTACTTTGGAAGCACTTTTATGAACTATTCCTGATGCATATCTTCAAAATATTTAAAGCAGCACCTGTCATAGGCCGTTCTCTCTTTATCCTCTCTTCATGCCAAGTAATGGTGCCACATGGTTTCAACAACTGAAATAACTCTTGGAATACAACATCCTGCAGCTCGGTGTGCAGTATATGTTGGCAGGACATCTCTTTTTTCCTTTTTTTCCCCTCCAGGATTTCTACATATTGGGTATGAGTGCTAATAAACTGCTTGGGAGACACTATTATTGTGTTAATCTGGATTTGGCATTGAAAGGATATTAAAGTTATTCCATTATCAGCCTTGTGAATATAAAATACCATGGACTTTTAAATATTTGCATTATTGCAAGGTTCAGGCCCAAAGGTATGAGGGGGCTGTATTCAAGCCTCCCACGATGGAGTCTTGGGTGTAAAGAGGGATTTAGCCTCCTGACTATGCAGGATTACCACATCCTGTCTCCCTCTATAATGAATGGAGAATAAAGGATTTTGTTGGCTAAATTGTGTGTTTATAGCAAATGATAATTTTTTTCCACTGGTTTTAGAGGGAAGTGGTGTCTGAACAATAGGTTAAGCCCTCCTCATTATTCTGAATGCAGCCACCTGAAAATCTTCTACATGGCATCCTTGAGTTCAAGTCTGTACCAAGGTCAGGCTGTGCAGAGCTTCAGTTTGGGGTCCCCTGAGCCCAGACTTCGATGGTTTTACCTGTTTTTCTCAAAGAGCACTTAAAAAAGAGGAAAGCCTTTCCGGGACAGTTGTTCATACCAACGCCATCATGTTCTTTTAGGGCATGTCTAGGCATTTTATCCAAGAATTATTTTTGTTGCTCTCTGTACCTGTGCTGCAGCCTGGGGGTCGCTGCCACAGCATGATGTTGCTTCTCTGTGCTGTGCAGAGCCTCAGAACACACTGCAGGCCATGTGAGCAGTAATATGTAAATCATCATTAGCAGATGTTTATTGTTTCTTTTCAGAAAATCAGATTTGACTAATCAGCCTAAGTGAAACATATGCTGAAATTAATTAAAGTTTGTTTTAAAATAATTTGCATGCTTATTGCTTTTAACTGATTGTAATTGGAGCTTTTGAATACTTTTGAACAGACAGAGTCACCTAGGTTGAGCTTTTCAAAGCACTCACTGGCGTGTCGCCATCCATCTTCCACTGCTGGCTAAATAATCTGAGTTCCCAATCCCACTGAATCACAGTGAAAACCAAGGAGCATGTCATTGCTCCCCATTTTGCTTTGGTGCTTTTGTAATGAGTACACTTGCTGAGATATGTGTGCCATGATGAAAGACATGATGATTACAGAATAACATCAGACAGCAGAGCTTTTGTGACTAATACACAGAGTTGACAGCATTGCTTGAGCGTCGTGTGTGGTGGAAGGTCTCATGGTTTTGGCAAGATTGCTCACCTACAGACATAAACACCTCTAGCATCCCCCCTGGACAGCACTGGGGATGTCAAGACTGTCAGAGATGCCCATGGTGTGGCCCTACAGGTGAGTGCCCTGGCCAGCCAGGCTGTGCAGGAGCTGTCTGACACTCTGCTTTGAGCCTGGACCGAGCCAGCTGGCTCTGCAGGCAGAGACATTTAGGGTGGGGAGAGACTGGCATCCTCTCAAGTTCTGCCCCAACAGGCAGCATGGCTCAACTGGCTCAACCCATTTGTCTCTGGGAATCCAGCAGAAGAGCCAAAGGCAGCAGCAGCCTTGCCAGAGCACGCTGGTGTCTCACTCACAGGCTCAGCCAACATGCCTGTGTTCTGTGTCTGGTGCTGCTGCTGGCTTACTGCTCAGCACTGGGCAAGTCACTTCTGTTTTGCTCTCCACGCTTTTTTAGCTGAAGGAAATAACTGGGTCTGAGAACTGTCTCTTTGATAACAGCAGGTTGTACAATGGGGCTCTGAACAGGACATGCTTTTAACTCTGGGCTTCTCACTGGGAGCCAATGACTCATGTGCTCCAGGTTTTACATGGGCTTCTTAATGGTCTCCAGGTGGAGATGAAGGTGTGGGTTATGACCTGTAACTTCCTAAATAGCCCGGGGCTGGCCTAGCTGTGGGACTGCCTTTCTCTGTGTTGTGTCCTGCCATGGTAGGCAGAAATGTGCTCCTTAATGGAAATAACAATGTGACCAGCAGTCTGCAGCCAGTCTTGAGGAAGGGTTCCCTTTTCTCCCACCTCCTCTTCTTTGGTTTGAAATTATTGAGAAAGGAAAAGTCAAGAATGGGAAAAAAAGTATTTGAGTGAATCTAGAGCTCCAAGGGGCAAAAGGCTACCTTAGTCAACAGGTGAGCTGCAGTGAGAGGCCTCTCAGTAAGGTGCAAGTTGTATTAATTGAAGTTACATTTAATTGGATTTAATCTCATGCATCCAACTGGCCTCATCTGGAGAATCTAAGCAGACCTGGACTCGGGCTCCTTTATGCAAAGTGGGCCCATCACTGGAGCCATGTATCAGCATCCTGCCACTGATAAATTCTGCTCATCCCTGCAGAGGATTTGTCTCGCTAGCAGAGCTTACCCTGCAGCAGAGCTTGCAGGATTAGTGCAGGACTTGGTTTTTCTTTTCATTCATTAGCTCCCTTAGATCTTCCTCAGACCACACTGAAGACAAGAGGCACTTATTAAGAGCAGCAGTTTGTTTCAAGTGCTTTCTCGTAAGTTTTCAAATCTTTCTGCTATAATGTCACGGCATCACTGGCTCCTGTGATGGAGAATAACAGTGGTTCATTAAGCTCATAAATCCAAAAGGAAAAAAGACTCTCCTGGAGACATGAGTAGCTTTATAACAAACAGAGCAGCAGGAGAGCCTGCAAATTATCAGCCCAATGCTTTATACACATTTTATCATCAGTTGGGGGAAATGACAATAAAGAGCAATGAGTAAGTGAAACATAAACTATGGCATAAACATGCCCCGTGTTCCCTTCTGTCCACGTTTCATGTGAAAGCTTATTTGAAGTCATGGCACCAAGGATGAGAATCCAGGGAAGTTTCAGAAGCTCTTTCTCATCCAGAGATTTGCCCAAGCTGGAAATTACACAGGGTTATATGTTATGTGTACAAATTCTTCTGGAAGAGTGAAAATATATACAACATTTAACAATGACTCCCCCATTATTCCAATGCAAGTGCTGCATGACAATGAGCTTGATGATGTTTACACCCTATCCAACAGATTTGTTACTACCACTTTTTAAAGTGTGCAGCTTTGATTTATGACTAGTGATACTAAGATCCCAGCCTGTAAATTTTTACAGCAAGCAGACTTGAATTATGTGTTGAGTCTGCTGCACTGGATCAAAAATGTTCAAAATCCTCTCTGGGAAGATTTAAATGTATACAGTCTCTAAGCCATGAAAATATTGCTCTAATGTGCCTATGTGATTTTTAACAGATTGTGAGTTCAAATCCATTTATCAGCTGATGTCTAATGAGTTTGGCAGGCCCCTACTACATTAAGTATAAGAAAAACTATGAGCATAATGATGTAGACTGAGGAGAATTTAACGAAAAAATAAGTGACCTTCATGTTTATGTGAGGTAAAGATTTCATGCCAAATTTTGCATAATATACACTGGAGATAATGGGGTATTTATTAGATTTCTTCTCTCCTTTATCCTCTTCTTTACACATTGTTTTTTGCTCTGCAGACCTGTGCCATCCATGGTATGTGACTGGGAAGAGTGCAGCTGGCCTGCAGTGGCTAAACCTTTTAATTCTGCTTGGGGGAATCTGACTGGACAAAATAAAGGAGTAAGTCATCCAAGGCCTGTTTCAGGGTGGCAGCTCTGCTGGGGGTCAGCACATGGTTGCCACATGTCCTGGGGTTCCCCTTGGTGCCTCCACCGACATCACTGCTTGTCACTTCTGCAAAGTCACTTCACCAATTTTGATGCTTGAATATGTATTTAGGAGCTTAATTGCAGGCACTTGTGTCTGCAAAATGCATCCCAGCATTCTGGCCTGAATCCCACAGTGTTTCCTGACAAGTGACCATTAGTGACTGGCTCTGGTGTCTTTGAAGAAAGGATTGTCCTTTGGATGAGGAAATCTTGAGCCCAAGGATGCACTTAAAGCTGGCTGATTTGGGCTTTGTTTTTAGGGCTGCTTTGAATGATGAGGCTTGGAAGAGCAGGGTAAGGCTCCAAAGGTCTCCCCATCCTCCTCCCCTGCCATCTCTAGTTAAGCTCAACTGCTAACTGGTATTTAAAAGTCGCTTTCTCTCTTTAAATGTCATGCCCTGCATGGTAAGCTCCTGGATGTTGTCTTGCCCCAGGCCAGGGCCCTGACTGCACAGGGTGCTGAGCAGCAGTGATGTGGCATGTCTGGGTGGTCCTTTGCAGTCCCTAGCCTGAGCCCACCACACACCCACTCATGGGAAGCCTCTTGTGCCTCCAGACCAGCTGTAGCTGTGCCTCCATCCACACTGCACCACTGCAGACCGAGCCATGGCCCTGTTTCCCTGCAGGTGGGTGGGTGAAATGCTGGTAGATCGAGAGGTGCTGCCTCCACAGCTCATCCCATGTCCCATGGAGCAGCTGGTGCTGTGTCTGTCCCAGTCCACTGACTGCAGAACAGCAAGCATGGAGCACAACCTGCACTTTTCCTTGCCCCAGCTTCCACCTTTCCACAAAGGTGTCTGGTGGCTGCTGCCTGCCCATGGAAAGCCTGACAAGGAGAGCACTTGAAACAGTCCTGCTTGCAACAGTGAGCTGGACTGGCAGAAAAATACTGTCTTCTTTTTTGAGTATGTGACATTGTACTTTCATTTTAAAGTAACCAATTCTGAGGATATTTCCACCAGAAGCAATGGGAGATTTTGCTGAGGCTGTCCAACTTGGTGGGAAGGACAGAATCACAACCTGATAATTAAAAAGGGAGCAGGGCAGACAGGCAGTGTTCCGAAACAAACTGATTGAGCCAAGTGCTAGGAAAAAGAGTATTTTAATTACCTTTCCCCCCCTCATCCTTGTTTTTGTTTATGCAGGAGCAGCAAAACCTGACTTCATTTTTCTAGTTGAAGTGATCCATGGCTTTGCTGTGTGTCCTGTAACTCGGCAGGTATTACAAACTGTATTCCTAACTAATGAACTGAGTGAATAATTTATTTAATGTGTCAGACATGGCAGAAGGTGCTGCAGCCAGTCACCGCTCAAGAAGCTAATTGCTGCACTAAGAAAACAAATCTGTGCAAGTTCTCATTTCAGAGTTATTTCCAAACGTTAACTCAAAAGTTATTTCAATAATGAGGCCTCTTAAAAGAAGCATCACTTTTCACAGCACATGGCACAGCTCTGCTGACCCTCAAGCACTGCTCAGCTGGGAGAAGCACAGTTCAAACGAAACCTCAGCCATAAAACTCGGGCAAGAGGGAGGCTGTGTAAAGTCTGTGATTAATTAGCAGTCAGCAATACTGAAATGTGATGAGAAGGGGAAGAACTGGTTCTGTGCAGAGATTTTGGAACCCCTGTTTGTGGTCTGGATGACAAGATATATCACAGGCAGAATCCTCCCTCCCACCCCTTCTGTCTAATTTTTTTGAGATCTTACACAGAACTCTACCTGCTTAAAGTCACTCTTGGCTTATCCTGGAGAGGTTTTAGGGGTATTTCCCAAATAATTCCTTAACCTCCTAACTTGCTGAAAGGAATACATATGAAAGAAAAATCCTGGGTAAATTAATTTTTTACCCAGGCAGCAAAAAAAAAAAAAATAAAATCAAAACTAGTTGTCAAAAGTAGTCTAGACAGACTAGTTTTCTCACCAAAACACCTAGGCAGCAGATGGCAGGTAACTGGAAAAGGATGAGCTGGTAGCCTGCTGCTGCTCACCATAGCTGTTCCTGGGAAGCACCACAGAGAGCTGAGGTTTGCCTCCCTTTGCTCTATGGCCAAGGGATGTGTCAGCCTTGGTGTGAGTGAATGCAACTCCACTAATTTCCATTTGCATTTGATTATACCAAGACTGAAGTTGGTCCATGGTGTTTTATTTTATTCCTTTATTTGATTTTGTTTCGTTTATTCTTCCTGTACCATCGAGCTGACCAGCTGAAGCATACAGCATGTAGTAATTTACAGTAAACTGTCCTTGTTCTGCTCTGTAATGGATGGAAACAATTCCAAAGTAATGGTATTAGTGAGGAAATACAGTCATTCTTAACCAATCTTGTAATGCCCTTTTTGGAAAAATGATACTTAAAACTACTTTTATAATTCGATTTACAAGTCACAGATTTTTGCAAGAAACTTGACTTTAAGTCAGTCACACACCTTATAAACTGTGCAGGACCAGTTCACAAATGGTTTTACAGTTCCATACACTCCCTGGAGGAGCCATCTCCTTCCTGCTGGCCAGACACATTGCCTTGAAACGGCTGCCAACTTTTTAAGAGTTCCTTTTTGGCTATATTCTTCTTTTCATAGCAGCATTCATGGCCCCAGCCCAGGTTCATAAGGAACAAAGTGTAAAATTAATCAATGGATTGATGCACTGTTTAGAATAAAAACAGCCTGGGCTTGGCTAAATTTTCTGCCCTTCCAGCCAAAAGAGTGCATGTGTGTACATGAACTGTAATTTAGTTTTTCCTTTGCTGCCTGTTGATTTTCCCCTAATTCATTTTCCTTTTGCCTCTTATTGAGTCTCCTCTTGTCTGAGTAAGCTTAACCCTGTAGTGCCTGGTCTGTGGAGCACAGCACAACCAAAGGGTCCCTGTAGGTGGGCCCTGGGGTGGTTACAGGCTTCATTAGCCCCTGGAAGGGATACAACAGTCTGCAGGAAAAGGGCCATGTGAACTCAGCAAGCCACTCAGAAGCCTTTGGTAGGTAAAAATCTACCTGGAGTTTTAATGACTTGTAAAGCCCTGAGAAAACCTCTCACTTGATATTTATTGCCTTGAATGTCTTCCAACTGAAGTTGATCTAAAAGGTAGCTCAGCTCTTCTGGAAGCGTGCATGCCTTGCTTGGAGCTGTTAACACACAACTAATTCTGCCCCTCCGTGGACAGAAACCACAACCCAGTCACAAGGGGATGTAACTCCAGACTCTGTGTGACAGGGCTTTAGTGCACAAACATGAACATTCACACTTCAAAATAACACTAGGAGTATTAATCAAACCCCTTGAAGCAGGATGTCTGAAGCAGGAGGAGGGTTTGGATGGGCTGATGGATAATTGCATACATCAAACAGACTCCAATGAGCCCTTTGCAGCCAGGGGAAAGTTGACAACAGCTGTGTTGGTAACCTTAATTTCAGAAGTAGCTGGTCTGGGAAAAAGTTAATCATATTTTAGGCACTGCCTACTGCCACTCAATCTCATTTCTATCACTCTCAAAGTCATGTATTTTTAAAAATACCAAAAGCAATTTAAAAATACATCTAACAGTAATCACTTCATTGGAAACAACACACTGCAATAACATAAAACAGCAGCTACTTTCCTGTGAAGATTTATGAGACAGACTAGTTTTCTCACGACTTATGTTATTCCTGCCTTATTGTTTTGTCAGCACTGGATATGGAAAGTGGATGATATGTGAACACTCTCCAACACTAGAAAGCTTCAGAGTTTTGATTAGGTAACAAAATTGAAAAAGCAAGTTTGCTTTCCCTGTGCAATCTCTGTGATTTAAATTTCAGTATAACAAAGATGCCTAAGCAGTGAGCTGCCCTCTCCCAAACCCACACTGGCTCTTGCAGTTCCTTCCAGAGCCTGATTCTGAATTTCCCCTGCTGGGTCTGGAAATCCAAAGGGATTTTAAATGTCAGTCAGATGCTGACTTTGCAGTGTGATGGGAGGTAAAATTATAGCAATGGTGAGCAAATGGAGACATGCAGATATTTCAGGGCATGTAAAACCACACTGAGACAGACCTTGTGATCACATCACATGTGTGTTTGGCTCACGCTGTGTCCAAGGGAGCTCTGTCCCATGTTTGTGATGGCTGGCTGCTGCTGTCCCCTAGAAATCACCAATGTCAGATGACAATGATAGGCCAGAAATGAGGAGCCTGCATGGAAAAATCTCAGTAGTTAATGGGGGAATTTACACCCTGTGAAAGCCCAGAGAATTCAGTCTGGCATCCATCACTTTGGAGATGGAAGCCTGCTCAGTGGGACACAGGCTGCCAGCTTTCAAAGTGACAACAGCAAGCTTTGGGTTCATTCCCTCACCTATTCCACTGAACTGGAATGTCTGCCCTGCATGCAGATCCCAGCCTCTGTTAGACTCAGCAATCCCTCTTACTGACATGTCTCTCACAACTTGCACCTTCTTACACCAAGTGCCTGCTCCATCTGCAGCTGTAATGCAAAGAAACAGCTCTTGTGGCTTTTAAAACCAGAACAGTCATAGAAGTGAATTTTTATTCATATGTTATATACGTTTTATTCATAAGTTATATTCATCTATTACATATATCTCTCTAGTTACAGAAAGAAAATGTATAAATAATAAAATGGGGTTTTATATATGCAGTTTGCAACCCCAGAACATATTACAAAACAATTCTATTATAATCAAACAGGAGCCAATAACATAAAAAAACACTGGTCTGATATTATTACTCTTGGTTTCTCACACCTTTCAGTCTACTTCCCAATGGCACTCCCAATGGCATCTTGTCTGTTGTGTTTATAAATTAATTGTGGGATTCTGAAACAAAAAATTATTTTGGAAATGTCATAATCCAGTGTATTCTCTACTGGCATGCTGCATGTCCCAAGTTCCTTGGGTAGATCTTCTGACTGCACAGCTGGCTGACATCTACCAGGTACACTTACTGATCGGAGACCATTTTGTCAGCTTGGGCCATATATTCATTATAATTTGTAGCAATTCAATAAAAATAAGTTGTCTGTATTCCTAACAGAACAGCAATTAATGTATATTGAAATAGTGATTGCTTTGCTGTAGTTCATTAGGAAGTCAAATTTTAATCCCTGTTTAATTACAATCTAGTTACTACAATTTATTACCAATAATTCTAATGAGGTAAAGTAAGAGATGTATTGAGGACTAATGAAAATGTTACAAAGGTTCATTTGGAATTCACACAAAAATTCCTATTTAATGACAATGGAATTACTTCTGTTTCATTCGTGTGGAGTGGAGGATCAGTCTCTGCCAGTCATGGGTGTTTGTTCATGCTCCTCTGAGCTTCAGCCTCCTGCACACGGAGCCGTGTGTGCTGGATGTGCCAGGGTGCAGGGAGGGCACCCGCTCTGCCTCACACACAACCTGCTTCTGCACTTTGGTGACGTGCAGGGCGTCCTGCTTTAGGGCAAATTTGGGAGGACACCTCCGAATGGGGTCCCTGTGGAAAGCAAACCCAAACAGCCCTCCCCCCAATCGATCCGGGAAAAAATCTCCTTAGAGAAAAGCGGGAAAAACGATTTATTTAACAAGCAAAGTGCCCACAAGCACAAAAAGAATGAATATCGAACAACAAAACCTCTGGCCGTTCTGAGGAGCGATGGTAAAATTGAGAAGATCCTTGCTGTGGGTGTAGCTCAGTCTCTCATCAGCCCCTCCAGCGCTGGAAATGCTGAGGCCCAGGCCCCGGTGGGCCACAGGCCTGAGCTCCCGGTGCTCTTGTGGGTTTTCAGTCCAGAGCAGGTTCAAACTGTTCCGAGGAAAAGAAGAGAAAACAGTCCAGGGAACTTCTCTGCCTCAGCCAGCTCAAAACTAACTAAAAGCAAATGAGATCCCTGTCCTGCTGTCTGTCCGTGCTGCAGAGAGCACAGCCCAGGAGTGGAATGTGGAGCAGGGAGTGCAGTTTCTGAAAACAAGCTCGGCGCTTTTCCTTCTCCCCCTTCACTCTCAGGACCGGTTTTAAAGGTACAGAACATAACACCCAACATAAACAGAACAGACAACTGGGGATACAAGGATCATAAAGCCACCCTAGGACACGGGGCTCCAGGTGCCCAAAGGCCCTGCTCACCCGCAGCGCTGTGTCCCAAGCTTTTACACAGAGCTCGAGAGGCAGGGCTGTGAGCAGACCGAGGAACGGCAGAGTCGGGAGGAGAGGTGCAGAGGAGGTTGTCATGAGAACTTCCCTCTGCCTTGGGTCTTCTGCAGGGAGCTGGAGGTCAGGAGATGGGATGGAGAGCAGCCCTCCTGACCAGCATCTGTGTGGGGAACGTTTCTGGGTCACAGTGAGGTGTGAGTGGCTGTCTGTAATGGAGGAGTGTGTAAGAGGGCACAGCGAATTCAACAGGGGTGTAAAGCTGGACAAAAAGGCGGGAAAATGCTGTCTTTGATTTTGACCCGAGCCTGGCAAGAACTCCACATGGTAATGGGGCTGGTCATGAGGGTTTTCTCTGGTAACAGCTCTGCTGTGCTCTGCCTTTGGAGGCACCAGGGCTGCATGGGACGTTGAAGTGAATTGCCCACTGATCTCTGAAAAATTGTTTTCAGAGAAGACTGGGATATGTTAAAAAATAACCTAACAAGGAAGGGTAGCAAGCCCCAGGCAGGCTTCGTAAGCCTGGCTCTGAGGGTCTGCCTTGTGCTTTTTCAGAAATGAGGATGCAGTTCCTTAAGTAAAACCAAGAGAGTGTGTGGGTTTTCTTCCCTTTCCCTTCCCCAGGGAAGATAGGCTCTAGTCTAAGTTTAGACCCACCTTTTGAAAGAAAATTATAGGGTCATTTCTCATTTGCAAAGCAAGGCCACCTGATACAGGGGAATTTGAGGATAGTAATTTTTCCTTTGAGTTAGACAGGCTGAAATGTTTATGGGAAGTTGCCATGTGCTTCCCTTGCTGGCATTAAGGTTTGATATCTAAAATTCCCCTTAAAAGCAATGAGCCAAGTCTGTCCCTGGTGTAAGCTGTTTGCTGCATTCACAGGCACTCCACCAGGGACTAATTTGGTCAGATGTGCCCAATGCCACAGTCCTAACTCAGCAAAAGTACTCCTGTTCTATATTCAGCCCAAGGCACAGGATATTTATAACACCCACTTACTTAGGCCCTCATATTTTCCCTCATTCTAATTTCCCCCTTCTCTGTATTTCCCTGTGTGTCTATCACCTTTTTTCATGTCTCTCCAGATGCATTTCCCAGCATAAGATAATTGAAAGTCAGTGAACTGAGTTCCAGGTTATTTTGCTAAAAGATGCCTATTATTTTGATGAAGCAGGTGCAGAGAATTAAAAAAAACCCTCCATAATTGCTACTTTACTATCAGGCTTCTGCTGCCTAATCTTCTTTGATGTTGGTAGAACAAGCTTTCCATCTCTTCTAGGATGATTACAGGGAACATTGCTCTGTTCCTCCTACAGAATCCAATCCTGATGGATATTAAACCTGGGTTATCAATTAAAGTTTCTTTATGTGCTGAGTGATTAGAGTCGGGATTGTGTGTGATTTCTAGCATAAAGCAAGTTTGAAGTGATTTCTGCCATTAATATTAATTAACCATTGATATGCCTGGTGCTTACAAATGAATGCACAAGGTGAGCATGTGCAATTTAGCACAGTAACCTGGGGTTGAAATAAGAACTGAACTGCTCTAATTTTAAACATTTGGCAACAGTTTTTATAAAGTCTTCTTGGTATAATTAACTAAAAAAAAAATAAGAAGGAGAAGCCAAATGAGTAACTGGGATGTTAAGAGTGTGACTGTAGTACTGACTCTTACCAAAAAGGCTGGGTCTTGCTCTCTTATGCTCTGTTCTCACTTATGGCTCTGGCAAGCTTCAAATCATTAATAAAATTTAGTAAAAATTTAGTAAAAAAATGTAGTAAAATTTTTGATGCCGGTTGCTAGCATCATTTTTGCACATTTCTGTGTGCAAATAATACCCAGATCTATGCATGCTGAAAGTCTTAAAATGCATGTGGTGGTAAAGAGAGAAAGTGCTTGGGAGAGGGCACTTGAGACAGTATGTGCACTGGTACAAACTCAAATTTTGGTAGAGTCAAAATCTAAAAGGCCTAATATAACCTCACATCACTCACATCTCAACTTCTCTATGGGACTGGGCTACCCCTGAGCTGGCTGGGGCTGTGTCAAACACTCATAGAGGAGAAACAGCCTCAGAAAGAGGCATCCATTGGCAATTTTAGGCCCTCACTGCATATGAGTAAATAGTTTGCTTGCATTGAGGGAGAGGGTGGTGACTGCCTTTTCATCCAGGGTGAGACAGGCATGTTTACACGAACGCAAGCAGCACTTAATCTGAGTGTCTGATTGCCTCCCAAAGGGCAATGAAATTGGGCAAGGAATCATTAAAGGTCTTTTCCTACCTAAATGATTCTATGATTATTCCTGTCTTGGAGATGGAAAAGATGAGGAATAAAAAGTTAAGTTGCACTAAAAACCAAAAGCAAAGTTGGAATAAAGAATCTCCTCAGTGTCAATCTGATGATGATCCTGAAGTTAAAATGTCATAGGACCATATAATTGACATAATGGCAAACAGGCACAGCAATGACCATTGCACCTCTGACAGATGAATAGCTGGAAAATGGGATTTAATTATCCCACAACACTAATCACACAGTCCATTCCCACTTTTAGTCTTGGCAAGAGTATGAACAGTGCTGCCAGGCATTAAGGGCCTGTTTTTTCCCTCCAAGTATGTGATACTTTTTGCACATACAACATCATCAGGTGCAGGTGGGAAAAGAACCTGATGCTGCACAGCTGTACACAGGGCATCTTCCAGTTGCTGTCAAGATCCTCTTTTCAGCTGTGAACTGTTCACTTGACTGGTCTCTAAAACCCAAAGTTACTGCTAGAGTTGATACAGTACCTTTGGCCTCCCTGGAGCTGTAGGTGTTTACACCAGCAGTGAATGTAGCCAAGTGCATGTGGTAACGTGTGGCTTTTGCAAACACTTCCAAATTTCTCCCAAGAAATGCATCTCCTAGTTGGCCACTTCCTCATTTGCATCAGCACATCTTAAATCTGAGTCTTGTTCAGCAAATGCCCAGTTTATTCCTTACTCACGTTGTCATAAATCTTACAGAAAAGCAATTATGAGGAAATCATATTTCATACTTTTATGGAATTCCTTAAAGCTGATGAGAGCAGCCAGATGGCTATTTTCATCAATGAACCCTTGATAGAGCATTAGGAAACAGAGATGGTGTCTTTTAATAGACCATTATTACCTGCCTTGGGTGCAAGGAGCTCTCATGCATTCCAAAAGTATATTAATGGCAGAGTAAAACATGACTTAGGAATAGTATCTCCAGAAAGGGCCTTATTTTCCCTCTTAAAATGATTTCAAATGCGTTTTGCTTTCCCTAACTGCTGCACACACGTTCAGCATGGGAGGCTGGTGAGGTGAAACTGCATTTCCAGCCCCCTGATAAAGAGCCATGGGGCTCGTGCCCTGCACATGAACCACTGCAGGTACCCAGTGTAGGTGCCAAGTGCAGCTCAGGGCTGTGCAGAGGTTAGGGCACTCCGAGCCCCGAGGGAAGACACGGATCCTCTCACAGCTGGAGCAGGAAATGGCACCATAAACCAGCAGAGGACCCTTGGCAAAGTCTTTTGCCTCCCTTTCCACCCCCTTCCCCCTCCAGCTTTCCGGCTCCAAAGGGGAAAGATGTCAGGGAATGGGGTTATTTCCAGGACAATGGGATAACAGACATTTGTGAAGCTAGGTGTGCCATTGCATAGCAGGTTTTGCTCTCACCCATTTCTGACCATATTGAGCTTACTTTATCCATCTTCCATGTGAGGGTGGACTGAGAGAGAGGGATGGGATGGGATGGGATGGGATGGGATGGGATGGGATGGGATGGGTGGGGGTGGGTTGGCTGTGGGCTGGTAGGGTTGGGTTGGAGTGGAGCGGGTCGGGAGAGGGTGGTGTGGGGGGNGGATGGGATGGGATGGGTGGAGGTGTCTATACTGTGGCCTGCTAAACTCAGTTTTGAGTTCAGCGGCTGCTGGGTGGAGCACACAGGCAAAGGAGCACTTTCCAAAGAGCTTCCCTAGAGCTAACAATGAGGAAATATGCTCCAGACACTGAAGCTGAGAGAGGAGAGGTTTAAGCAAGGCAATAGAATAAAAGAAAACAGAGGCAATAGAAAATAAGGGAGGTTAGCTGAGAAAATGGACAGGCACTTTTGGTTTTAAACAAAGCTGTTGTCTCTGGGAGATGACGATTCCAGGGAAGGCCAAAACAAAAGCTCTGAGGGAAACCCTAGACAAGATTTGGCTGCAGCAAGGATTAAATAGGAAATTCTGTGCTGCTTCCAGCAGATTTTTGAAGCAAAGAGGTTGACAGAAAAACAGATTTCTCTGTTTTAGGGGAGATAAAGCATAAATGTTTCAAAGTCTAAAGGAGGGGTTGATGAGAAATGCTTACAGAAGTGCTTGCCATAATTACGGAGCACGGTGAGCACAAGTGCCCCCAGTGACTGTGCTGTCTCATGCTCCTTCCCACAGCAGAGTGGGAAGGGATGAATCCAGCCACAAGACACCTCAGCACCTCCACCTCCACCCATGGGCAGGCGGGAGGGAGGTGAGAAGGTGACTCAGGAGATGAAGGTGTGTCTGACAACAAACATCCAGTAACTGGCACTATCTCCCAAAACAGGAAGGCTGAGGTTTCCCAGCTGAGCAACAACAAGGCAACAGCTTCACCCATGTCCCTGGCCCCCAGCACCTCTCTGCACCAGGGACACCTCAGGGAGCACTGGGGAGAAAAGCTGGGACATGCAGGACGTTTGGAGCAAATTAACAAAATCAACAGTAATAGTATTCACTCACTTCCATCACTATTGATTGAAGGTAAATTAGGTTTAGCTCCAAACCAGTCTTACAGTCTTTCCACATGTGACTCTTAATTAAAGTTATGAATGTTATAGGGTTGTTTTTTCTTTTGGCTGCATAACACGAATTCTTTCTCCTCCTTTCTGCTCAGGTAGCTTTTCCTTTAACAATCTTCACAGACTATCTTTAAGGAAGAGGCAAGCAAGCAATTAAAGTGTGAACAGGTGGTTGCTCTGCTACTAAAAAAAATCAGTAGAGCAATAATTTCCTAATTATTATTATGCCTTTTAAGGGTTTTTAGAAACATTATAATATATTTCCCCATTGCTTCTTCTGGCACCCCTCTTGCTTCTGGCATTATTTCTCATTCAGAATAATAATTAATGAGAATGGAGGTATCGAATATATATTTTATTCCTTCTGTTTCAGTCCCTTAAGTAACCATCTTGTCACATTTGTTATGCAAATTCTCACACATTGTGTGTAATTTCAGAAATATGTGAGAATGCCTCTCAAAAATGCCTTGAGTATTTTATTTTATATATTTGTAAAAATTAACAGTTTTTTTTTCTTGAAAGCAACATTTTTCCAGAGCCCTTGAGAGAAATTGATGAAGCTTGTGTAATTGCTCTTGCTTTACTGAAGTAAAGAAACATTTCTAAGCATAAGGTAGTGATAGCAATAGCATGATAATGATAATAGTGATGATGATGATGATGCTAATATTTTGTTTTCTTTTTTGAGGGAGCAGCCGGGTCTTGCTTTAGGGCTGCAAAATGTACAACTATAATCAAAGTGAGTACAGTCTTCACTTGGATAGGTAAATATGGTGTACATGTTTCACTAAAGTCAGATCTATTTTTAAACTGTCCCACCTTGCTGAACAGTGGAAATTCTCTGTAGAAAAAGGCTGGTTTCTTTCTATACCAAAACATCCAGGGTGGTTATGTGGAATGAAAGCTGTGAAATGTGATGTTGTCACTGTTGATATTGTCAGTGCTGTAATGGGTGAATACGGGGAGCTGAGATTTGAGTTTGGGCTTCTGTACCCTTTCTGCTCAAGTTCAAAACTATAACTGAAAGTAAAGATGACTATGTTTTGGGCAATTACAGAAAATGTATTTCAACATCAACAACTTGGGTAGTGAGGGAGGGTGAAGGGTGGCATGACTCTGTGTGCATGTGCAGTGGGAAGCAGCTCTTTGTCACCCTGCTGCAGTCCCCAAGCCTGGGATCTCTCAGAGGAACCTCAGGTGGCCCTAAATTATGCCAGCAGTCCATCGTGTGAAGGATGCTGGGTGCCACCCACACCTTGGGCTCCTGCTTCCCTCTGCCCTGCAGCCCACCCAGTCTGTCCAGCATTTCAGAGGCAGCGCTGTCCCTGTCCACTCCACGTTACTTGTGGTCAGTGCTCAGTGCCCTTGAGGGCCAACCCCAGGGATCAGTGTCTCTTTAGCACCACTGGTAGATTTTCCTCCTGCCCAAAGAGTGAGAAGTGGCAGGTTCTGGGAATCTGAATGCCAGCTTCTGCTGGGAACCATCACTGCCTCTGAAACAAGCCCTGGAGTCTCAACAGCTGCACTTGGAGCAGAGCCTGGTGTGGGATGCTCTCACTTAAACTGGAGGAATCTAGAGGTGTAACTCTGAGACTTTTTAGTCTGGTGTTTTCTATGCAGGAAAAAAACTCCAGTTTAGCAAGCCCCTAATTCCCAAAGATTTGAAAAGCTAATTGGGAGGGAGCTAAAACCAGCCTTGTATGTAAATAAGGCATGATAGTTTGCCCTCCCCATCCTAAAAATCCATGCAATAAAAATGTAAATATATCCCTTAAAGGCTTTCTTAATAAACCCTGTAATTTCCTTTAAATTCTTTCTATAATATCAAAATCCTAAACCACTTTGAGATGAGCTATTTTAGACTGTAATTGGGCTATTCATTCCCTATGCATACAGCGATCCTAATCTAATATGTAACAAGAACTTAAAAGCTAATCAATAATGGAACACGATTCTCTATCAGTAGAGCTGCCTGTTGACTCCTGTGAGAGGGATCTTCACAAGACAGCTCGGCTCTGATGACAGCCTTATATTTATTTTAAACATGAAGTTGAAACATCATCTTTCTCTGTATTGTCACTTCCAATTATTTTTGGAACAAAAACACCGGGGGAAATGAGATCCTCGTCCTGAAGGGTACATTCATATTTGATAAATAGCCACAGATTCTGGAGAATGTTTACTGAAATTCGGGCTTGGAAGGCTTCCTTGTGCATTTTGCTAGAGCCATTGATTATCTGTTGTAACACATGTCCAGGTCATTTTACCGAGCTGCCCCATTCTTATGCCTTAGAGGTTGAGAAAGGAAAAGGGCTGATTATCCTGGTGTGGGCTTCCACGTCTTCCCCGAATAAAACTAAGGTAAAATTAGCATTGAGAGGGAATCAAAGTGCACTGTTCTTCAGTGGAAGTCAAGAAGCTCTTTATACCCTCACGTACAAAAAGACAAATTCCCACTTTTCATGTCTAGGCAGCGGTTTGAGATGGAGAGGGTGGAGGGAGGGGTTAAGTGAGTACACAGATGTGCCTGAACCGTATCAATCACAGGCATGAGAAATGCCGCCCTTTCCACGGGCAGACCCAACCAACCCGCACAGCTGCATTTCGAATTTTATAAGCTCTCTCAATGAAATGCAAGCAGAGGACATCCTGCACCGTTCCCACAGCTCTGGCCGTTTGGGCATTGCACCGCTTTGCCTGGGAGCCACCCTGGGGAGGGAGGAGCTGAGCCCTCCGGCTGGAGCCCTGCACAGCCGCCTCGCCGCTGTCTGGAGACAATTAACGCGCACTGCAGAAATATGGGGCAGGCTTCTGATGTCACATACACTTCCACAAAGGCAGGGGGTTTAATCTGGAATTGCTCAGGGTATGAGGGATCAGGAGCCGGCTGGGAAAGCTCCTCTCTAGAGGGTCCTAAATGCCAGCAATTTCGCATGATTATTTATTGAGCTTCATAATAGTGCATATATCCTCACGCACACCCTTTCTCCTACAAATTACCTTACAACTTTCCAGCCTTCATTATGTTGTAGAGGTTAAAGCTTTCCTAAGTAATCAAAACATCCAGGAAGGAAAGCTTGCTAAATGCTGAGCTAAGCTTAAATACTGACCCTATCTCTTAACTGTAAAAAGAACTTTATGTAGACCGTAAAAAGTAATAATTGCTGTGGTAACTGCTCGTTCATGTTAACTAAAGGCATAAATAGAGTTGTGTAACATAGCCAGGGCTAATGCTGGGAGCACAAGGGAGGTGTCCCCATTGGAAGGTTTAATTGATACATGTGTCCTATAGGAAAATATGCTTTTTACCCCCATAATAGGTATATTTAACATCTTTAAGGCAGTTCTCTGCTCTGCTCCCACTCTTGCCTTGCAAACCATTTGAGTATAGAAGGCAATTAGTCAGTTGTAGGGAGATGACAAATCAAACATGAGCTGTGTTTACCTTTGTTTCACTCCTGGTTTTAACAGTGCAATAATTCAGCCCTGTCCTTTCCTCAGGTGATGCCCCATATTTCAGCTGTGCTACACAGAGGGTGGGACTGTAAGTATCTGTGCCTCCTTTCTGTGGTGGATTATTCCCAAGCTTGGACTCTGCTATCACTGATTCTTCTTCACATCCATTTGCCAGTATTTTGATCACTTCCATAGTAAAAAATAATTCTTAAATTATTATTAAAAATTTTTTTTTTTAAAATTTAGATGCTCTGAGAGGTCTGCAGGAAACAATGCCAATGGCATGACTGGGAATTTTATACAAGCCAATTCTGGACCTGCAACTACACTGGGTGGAGACAATGCTTTTATCCCACCTGCTCAATGAGACATTATGGGTCAAATTAATTCCCCATGCAGTTGGTAAAGTCACACCCGATGCATCCAGCCCAAGAAGCAGAATTAATGTACTTAGATGGTCAAAGATATCTCCTATCTTTACACAAACACACTCTCCACAAGCCTTAGTTTAGAATTTTCCCTTTGCCTCACTGAAGCTCAATCTGCACCTTGAATAATACATGTAAGTTTTTGATTGACATGCAGTTCTAAGCATTTAGCTATCTTGATGTCTTGTCAAGTCATCCTTTGATAAAAGCATTTTAGGTGCCATGAAATGTAATCACTTCACTGCAGCATTCTACATTGCAGATTCAAGTTTCTCTGCACATTTTTCAGCTGAGGATCTTGGCAACGTCAATAGATCTGTTCCATGGGCGATTTTGGATGGATCTATTAATATTGCCTCTAAGAGTAATAAGTCCCACTCCTTTACAAAGTGAATCATCTGTCTCTCCTGTGGACGAGTGACATTCTCTCTCACTGGAGTCGTAGTCCACAAGTTGGCAGGGTTTGCTGTTTTGTTAATGGTCTTCACGCAGCAATGAAGTCATTTCAAAAGATGTTCAGCCCAGTTTTGGGCCAAGTAGTATGTCTTGGCTATTTGTTCTTCTAGACAGGCCATGTCACCATTAGTCATACTTCAGAATGATGGTTTACTTTCATTATTCACTGACTGCACTGCTTCCGATTCAGTGCTTTCCAACTCAGAAAGATTTTCCTGTGCTAATTTGTCTGAATCATTTCTAGCATAGTTTATATCAAAGGACACGTTCTCAATGTTAGTAAAGTGCAGCAGCTTTGAAACAGCTTTTAATTCTGGTTCTTTAAAAATGTGCTTTTTGGAGATGTTTATGCTATGTGTGTGAGCACAGTGTGTGTCAGTAGGGGTCTGAACATGATTGATAGACCTTTCCATTTTTACTTACATTCTGTTTGGGACCTCTAGCCCACCCTCACTGTGTGACCAGGACTGGCCTAGCGTGGCTCCAGACTGAGCACTGAGGCTCTTGCAGCAAAACCAGCAGCCCCAGCCTGGTTTAGGACATGACTCCCAGAGATCATCACTCACAAGGCTCCAAACCTGGCCACCTGACACCACTTTTACCTCATCACTCACTTCAAATGAGCATGACTGAGATCTCCTGAGACATTGCTCAATACCATGGTGGGGCTCAAGTGATTTGTGTGCACTGATGTGGGCACATCTCCTCCCATGTTAGTTTATTGGGCACACACCTGGATCTGTGTACCTGGAACTCAGGACAGGAGCTTTCTTTTTTAGAAATAGTTTAATTTCTGAATGAGTTTTCATTCACTTGAGGGCTTCGTGGTTTGGTTGCCATTTCTGAACTCCCCCCTCAAACAGGAGTCTATCAGGTTTCCTGTACTCTCACATTCCTGGGTTGACATCATCTAGTGTGTCCTACTTCACTGAAGCCATCTCAGAAACCTAAGGGAACAGAATAAAGGACATGCTGTAACTCAGGCTGAAGTTTTCTGAGTGCTCTGGGGAGAACCTAGAGAAGTTACTCTAAAACTGAGGAACGTCTGGGGTCAGAGTGAAGACAAGCAGAATTTTGACAACTGAGAAAAGAAAAATTGCTTTGGAACTAGAACAAGAGGTGCTCAAGTGTTCACAAGAAACAGAAATTCTGTTCTTTTAAAATTTTCCAACTAATGCTAATTACCAAGAGTATGTTGAGCATGTGATTCCATGGTATGCCCCAAAGACCCTTAGGATTGATGTGTACCACATTAACTTAACTCTTAATAAAGCTCACATCCCTTGAATTTCTGTAGAGCCAATGAAAAGAAAGAGGACATAACATCTAGCCAATATCAGTTATTTATTGACCTGAGTATAGACTTGTATTCAGACTGCTTTGAGTGGCCCCTTATCTTAAAAAAAAGAGCCAAACTCAAGTATCAGATTGGTTAGGGTGAACCAGATTCTTTGAAGTTGCCAAGTTTCTTCTCTTGGTGATCAGTAGAACTTGTGTTTCCAGTCGATAAATGTGGGATGTTTTTTCTGAATACCTGGACAGGTTTTGTCTTGAATTTGGAGGTGCCTGTTGATGTTAGGTGCCTGGAGGCTTATGTGTGTTTGCAGGGTGCAAGATCTGCTCAGCTCACAGCCTGGTCAGCTCCCTGTTTTAAAGAGAGAAAACACAGACCTCAGCTCTGCCCATCGCTGCCCACCTCAAGAACTTGGAATTTTCTTTGACAATGCTTGAAAATGTGCCAGTTTTCTCTCACCCTTCCGTCTTGCCTCTCTCATCTCAGAACACTTTTTTTGGGTTTTCTGATTCCCGTTTGGCATGGCTGATGTCTGGCTGAGGCCTGGGGTTACTGATTGTGCTTGTTGCTGCTCAGATCCCTTCAAGCTCTCCAAACCAGTACAGAGCTCTGGGCTTTCAGCCAATTTACTCACAGGTTTATCATATGCTGACATTGTTTCTCTATAAATAGGTCTACCTTTACTGACATTATTGATTCTACTGCCTCCCTTCTCACTAATTCTCTTTTTAATGTATCCAACCTGCCTTCGTATTTCACCTAATGAAAAGCTGAAGTCAGAGGGGTAGAGGTTGAAGAGGTTAAACTGTGAGCATAAAGGTCCTAGGCTTTAAAGTTAGAGTTTGCTATGGGAGACCCACAAGCTTGTCAGTGGAGCAAATCTGCAAGTCCAAGCTCTCTTTTCCACCAGAAAATATAAGCCATCAAGTCAATTTCACATTTTGTTACTAATAATTTGAAATAAGAAGAGATTATTTTACAGACTGCTCCATCTGATACAATTATGGATTAACAATGATGACACAGACCCTAATCTGCCCATCTTTGGTAAGAAGGAGCAAATGGAGATAGGAGATCCTCAGAGACAGGAACATATCTCACTTGTTGTTTGTCTTGGAGTTAATCCAAATGAACAGACCAAAGATGTGGTTGTCTTGCTTGTGAATTAAATTCAGCTTTAATAGATGATTTGTGCATTTTCTATATATAGGCTTGGGGTTTTTTGTGACTGTTGTGGCAGTTGCTGTGTGCAGCACAGCCCTCCAGTGCAGTGGCAGCAGGAGTGCCCAGCACTGCATCATTCCTGCAGGCAGCAGCCCTGTCCTGCATGGGGAGGGACAGTGCTGCACCCTCACCACAGGGAAGGGCCAGTGGCTCACTCAGGCACCGTGGTGGCCCCTGGGTCATGCACTGTGCCCTGCAGACACCTGCAAAGCTGGAAATTCATTGCACCCTTGCAGGAAACAAGTTCTCCACGGGCAGGTCTGTGGACATGGCAGCAGCTGAGAGCTGGGGAAGCCCAGGCTGCAGAGTGGGGCTCAGTGCCCAGGGCTGGGATCAGGGCTGTGCAGGGAAAAGAAAGCTGCAGAATGAGATTGGTGGGGGGGAAAGTGCACTGCCACAAAGCACTAGGAGACATTCAAGGTGAGCAAACGTGGTAGCAGCCCTGCTAAAGGCTCCAGAAAGCTCCAACGCTGCTGGGGAAGCTGCACTGACCCAGAGCAGCACAGGTCTGACAGATCTCCAGGACCATCCCTGAGGATGTGGCTGAGAGCTGGCAGCTCAGCATCTTCACTGCCCTCACTGTGCACCCGTGCAGGCTGGCAGAGCAGAAGCCATCCTTGGTTTATCTTGTGACGTTTGGGCTGCTGGCCTCAGCTCTGGCATGGCTCACCCAGGCCATGGAGGCCACTGGCAGCCACCCTTTCCTCTGCCAGGCTGGGAGCCCTCATTCTCCTGGTGCCACCTCGGAACTCCCTTTAGCCAAATGTCCTCAGAGGTCAGGATAGTGAATTAAACACTCTGGCCTGGCAAGGGAAACTGCCAAGGCTGCCAGAACAATATGTCATCAAATCCCATCCTGAAACCAAACAGCTTCTCCCTCCCCAAATAAATCATCAGAAAGAAGAAAACGTTTCACATTTTTAAAAGTTTAGACTCTGACTTCAGACACATTGCCATTAACCTGGGATTTAATCAGGGATTTTCATTTGCTCCTTGTTCTGAACTGTAATGAGCCCTTTAACAGTGTAAATAAAAAGATCTAAAGATTCAATAAACTATAATGTCACAAATGGCAATCAGCTACATTGTGAGGCCTCAGTGTTAAAAAGCATCTCACAGCTGGAAACAAATGCTTCTATAACATTTTAAATAACCTCTAAGCCCACTGCTAATTAAACTGAAGCCTCTCTTCTCTTGGGCATTGAATATATGAACCAATTAAGAAAATATAATTTGTTTTCTGAGAGATCTGTGCTGTACCTTTTAAAAAAAAAAGAGGAGGGAGAGATATACAGAAAGACACAGTGACAGAGAAAGAGAGGGAAAGGAGAGAGGGGAAAGAAAAGACGAAAAGAGTTTCACAGGAGGGACCACACTGATGTGCTGGGGTTACAATAATGAGACATTTCTGCTTTAAGCAAATTTTGCACCTGTAACCTGCAGAAATATAGCCATAGCACTTGAAAAATTACTTCAATGCTGCACAGTGCCATGAAAATTTATCTTTGAGATGATTTTATTGCATGGTTACCCTAGGCAATTAAATCAATAAATCTTAACTGTCAGAGAGGTTGGCCTACTGCCAGGAATAAATGAAATGCACGGAATCAGTAAATAAAAGGTTTCTGACAACTCATTCTAGGAATTATTTAGCAGTTGGGCTTTTTGTTGGTGGTGGTGTTGGTGTTCCTTTTGTCTCCAGCATTTATTGACATTCTCCATGAGAAATGATTATGCTAACATAAACAACGTAACCCGGAGATGTAGATGGATGGGGGAGAGGAGTCAGGCTCTTCAGGGTAATGAATTACCCTCCTGGAACCTCAGACAAACAGCAACTTTGGGGGCCTGATAGCACTGGCAGAGGCAATTAGAGAGCTGGGGGCTGAGCCATGGGCTGGCAACACTTTGGCAGCCCCAGTGCCAGGCACTGGGAGCTCCATGTGCTGGCCCACAGTGCCTCGTTATTAACATAGATGTGCTTTCTTCATTGATTGACTCAGAGATGATTGAGACTGAAATGGCTCCTTGAGACACGGAGGTGACGCTTTTGTTGATCCAGAGTCCAGCGTTCACCACAGGAGATGCCAGTTTTGACAGTGAAATCATAGTTACGCCTGTGTAAACCCTGAGTGGTCAATGCAGCTGCATTGTTTTTCATGCTGCTGTTACAAAACTGAAGGCCCAAGTCTGTTTTCACTTACCGTGGGATTTGACATTTTAAGTTAGTGTGGAATAACTTCTATTTAGGCTTAGGCTCTGTCTCTCTCACTGTGGTGACATCAGGTGACCTGATTAATAAACTGATAGATTTTTAGTCATTGTGGCCATCTACTCTAAATACCAACAGGCCACCAAGTTCACCTGGTAAGTCCTGGTTCAAACTTCCTTCACTGGCTGAACAAGCCCATTCCTCCAGCAGGGCAGCAGCTGCTGGGATAACGATGGGGGCAGCCCTGGCCATGGGGGATCTGCACATTTCCCATGCCACTGGTGACAAGGACACTGATGGCAGAGCCCTCTGCTCTGCTGAGCACTGAAGGAGGCCTTGCCTGCCTAGAATAGAAGTAATTAGATGGTTTGCAGGGTCAGTCCCTCACCACCATCACATCGGGGCAGTCTGGAGCCAACACCAGCTCCATGGAGCTGAGAAGGGATTTATCTGAGTAGTGTGGAAAAGAGCCTGCTGTGAAAATGTCTGTATCCAGTCTCTGGACACCCAAGTGACCTTCAGTCACAGGCTTTGGGGAGAAACTCATCTCCCCGCCTGAAGCTGGCAGAGGCTCACCAAAGCCTGGTCCAAGCCAGAGACATCACGTCATCTTGGCAGGGGAATATTTCATTTGAAAGTATTTCCTTCAAGGTCCTCTATGGTTTCTCAGTGTCAATGTCAGAGTTACCCAGCCATATTGCTCCTCTGACATGTCCAGTCCCAGTCAGGATTTTGCCGCCTTTGTGCTCCCCTCTGGCAAACTTGCAGGTGTGTGGAACCAGGCAGGAGGACACTCAGGAACAGCAGCTCAGGCTCAGGGCTCAGGCAGTGCTGGGCGGTGGCTGGGGCACTGGGAATGTCCTGGACACCCATCTGGAGGAGGCTTCTCTCAGCTGATCAGCTCCCAGACCACAGAGAGCATTAGAGACCTGAGTGCTGTGCTGACCTGAATGAGTCGCACCCATTTCCAGGTACAGATAAAGCCAGTGGAGTTTCACAAGGCTGATTGGCAAGCAGCTTCTCATTGCAGATAATTCCCTGCCAGCATATCCTGAAAGACGTGATTGCTCTTAAATTGATGGTTTGAAGCCTTTTTATTTAGCTCCTGCTTGATAGGCAGCGAATGTAGAGTTACAAGAAAAAAAAAGCCAAACCACACACACACAACCCCCCCAAAATATCAAAACCCAACACAAATCCTAAAAAGAAAAAAGTGCTGCAGAATTTGCTCTACTGTAGCTCATATGACCAGAAAATTTTGCTTAACATTAACTTGATGTGTGGTTTTTTTTTTTTTTTTGGTGAACAAGTTTACATTAGCTGTAATAAAGTCCTTTCAAATGTGTAATAAAGTCCTTTCAAATGTGTGGACACATTATGGAGTCAAAAACTCCCCCTTTGCACATGTGCTTTTTCAATAAACAGATATCTAAAATCACTTTGAAATGCAGCTGGTAAGTGAAATTCCTCCCTGTTACGTAGAGTGGATGTTGCACTGCTTTCCTTCTGGACCACGAGTGTAGGAGGGGCTGAGGAGTCTCAGCCTTTCAGTGACAGTATTTGGGCTCTGCTTTCTACTCCTTAGCTCTACAGACCACGGGAAGCTCCAGCAGACTTTTTAGATATAAATAAGGCTTCACAAGCTCTTCATCTTTTGTGCTGGCAGTGAAACATCCTGTGGTCTAGAGCAGCTTGTCATGGGCCAAACTCATTCCTGAGGGAGTTGTGCAGTTAAATCATCTTAACTGGCTGCCAAACTGTAGTGCTTCCTTTTCTCACTTGAGCCTTTTGTAGCTCTTACGAACATCCTACTCCATTGCCTCAGCCCCAGCCTGGGAGGGAGGGAAGATGTCTCATTTGCCCGAGGTTGTTGTGAAATTGTGTATGAAAATGAGCATCCAAATGCCCATCTTCCATTATCCCTGCCATTGCCATGCTTGGAGGAGACATTTCTCCCTCTACTCAGCAGGGTGGTATCTTTTGCTCCTGTGGGAATCCCACGTACTGGCTGTATGAATAATTACCCTTTTTTATTTCCAGAAGTTTTGGGGGTTTTTTCTGAATTGAGCAGTCACACTAACAGTGCTGTACAGCACAGGTTTATGTGGAGCCATTCATCATTCATAGCCGGGATCACAGAACACTTCACAGCTGATTACAAGGTTACACATGCAGGGAATGACACGAGCTGCCAGTCTGAAGTCAAGCTTCAAGCGGGTTTCTGGGCACACCCAGAAGATGAAAAGGACTCAGGGAGAAGTGAATGGCACACAAAGCATCAGACCTGCCCTCCCCTCCTGCTGACCGAAAAGCTCTGAGATACCCACAGAAGATGTTTTCTGTCTCCTTGGACACAAAATGGGCACCCGTGACACAGTGTGCTCCAAAGACCCCATTCCAGATTTCCTTCTGAAGTGACTTATGCCTAAGAAGGACTGGGGCTCCAGCACCCATTTTACAGGTAACTAATCACACAAGTGGGATGATGAACTGGACAAGCCTTAGTCTGGTCAGACCAGAGGGCTTGAAGCTGCTTCAGGAGGTCAGAATGGTGCTGAGAAGTTGGACGATACCAGATACTGGACCTTTGTTCTAAGGGGCACATTGCAACAGATACTCAGCCTCAAATCCAGACAAACACCTACTGGTGTGGCTCTCCAGGCATTCTTCTGTGACACCATCTGTACCCTGGGCTCAGCACCCCCTCCTCAATGTCTGGGATGAGATGTCCCCACCAGCTGCCTTCCAGCCATGCCCTCCTGCAGCACTCCAGAGCCCACAGCCGTCCCGACTGAGACAGAAATGCTTTCAGCAGGACTGTGAGTGTGAGGGGCCACAGAGCAAACCACAGCGATGGCTTCTTCTGCTTGGGGACAGCAGCAAGATGGACTCGGTGTGGGGACAGCTGCCTCCGTGTCCCCCCGCGGCGCCTCGACCTCGCTTGCCCCGCGAGCGGCAGCGCTGCTCTGCACGGCATCAGCCACGTCACACGCTGCTCTGCATCTCCAGAGAGCTCTTCACATCTCCTCTCAGCTGGTGTTCTTGGCACTGCCTCTCCGAGCTATTCCTGCTGTGATGACAGAAAACCTGGCATCCCCAGCTCAGTCCTGCCGGGAAGCCCCTGGGACTGAGGCGCAGAGGGTCAGCGATGCTGATGGCACCACTTTAGCTGATGCCTGAAGTTTTATCTCATGTTTTTCAGGCTCTGTGCTGCCCAGGGTGCAGCTCTGAGCTCACACTCAGCTCTGCACAGAGCAGGGACACAAAACAAATCCTTTTCCTGCTGCACACCAAGGACAATGGGTACAAGTGTTCAGCCCAAAAGCACAAACAAGGGTGGGCTGAAGGGAGAGAACAAGAAGGGTGGGACTGCATCACCTGCAGCTGGAATTGGACAATGAAACCCCAATATGCAAATGGACCAAAACTTATAAAAGTGTGAGACCTTGTGACCAGGTGTCCATTCTGTGTCCATTTTGTGTCCATTTTGTGACCATTTTGTGACCATTTTGTGACCATTTTGTGACCATTTTGTGTCCATTTTGGGTCCACCTTGGGTGTAGCCCTGGCCAGGCTCTTGTCCTGCCCAAGGTGTACCCTAAAGGCCTTTCAATAAATATCTCCTTTATTCTCTGGCTCTGTCCAGGCTCTGTTCCAGCTCAGCCTTCCCAAGGAATCATACCCTCGCTGGAGCCCTGAGCTACTTGTCCAAAAACCCCTCCTTGGAAGCCTGGCCCCTCTGCTCTCTGGGCAGGGTTTGCCATCCTAAATTCAGGATTTAGGCCCCTCAGGGATGGGGAAAGCACATTATTGATCCTGTTACCTCACAGCCGGTATCAGCACTGCATTATTTTCTAACATCAAGTCATTTTAAGTCGCCGCAACGACACAAACACAATTGATTAAAAATTAAAATCAATGACAGCTCTCCCACAAACAGTACTTACTGTACCATACTTATTGTGTCCTGGGAGGAGAATGAGAAAATAGCAGAAGACAGAATAATTTATAGTGATAAAATGGGTTACATTTTCATAAAAATTTTATTTTACTTTTTTTTTTTAAATAATTCAATGCACTGGCAGTATAATTAATCCCTCTATGAGAGACACGAATGTACCAGTTCAACCAATATTATTTATACAGAGACATTGTGTTTAAAAACAACAAAAGTACATTTAAAATGTTTGTACATAAAGTATTACTGTTATTTTTTTTTTTCTGAAGAAGGAACAAATGTAAACAAAATGCATAATTGTGCAACACGTTGGAAATACAAAGCAAAACAGGCAAGATACAATTTTATACATATAAAGCAAAAGAAATCAAACTTTTATAACTATACAACATTTCAGTAATTGCTTGACATTTTAACATTTACCTTGGTCTGTACAAAACATCTTAACTTATACTTAAAACTTTACAAGAATAACATGCTTGTTCAGAACAAAGACACCTTGTGGAATTGCAATGATTATTGATATGATACTTGCACACATGAGAAAAAAAAGAGGCTACTTCAATAGTAAATAAAAAGTAAGAACATAAGAACGTAAGGTAAAAGGCCATTTAGTAAACCATAATCTAATCCCAATAGCTAATCAAGTTGCACTGCAATGCAGAAATTAAATCTGACTTTTGCTGGAAGACCATAAGGTCATAATGTTGCTCTATTTCCAGGAACCAGAAGAAAGCATATATAAATTTTCCTGATATTTTGGTTAATTATACATGCGCACGCACACACACACACACAAGAAAAAAAAAAAGGAAAAAAAATACATTTTGCCACAACAGCCAGAAATGGTGGGTGAGAGAACCCACAGACTAGACTACTCCCAACATGGCAGGGTTAAAAAATCAGGACAGCTAGGGAGAGCAAACACCCACCAAGTTTGCCAGGATTGCTTTTCCTGAACCTTAGTTGTGTTTTGCTTTTTATTTTTTTTTTCCAAAAGACAGGAAGAAACTTGAATTGAGTCATTCCAAAAATTCTGGGAGTGCCACAGCCAAGCCAAAACACAAACCGAAGGAGAGCTCAAAACCAAAGCAAAACATCACCAGATCTTTGACTTGTTTTCCTATTCTGTGATGGCATGTCCTAGACCTTTTGAATGTGGGTTTAAAAAAATACCAGCATTTAAGATTCAGTAGAAGATATGCAATCCAGAGATGTCAAAAATACAGACAGGAATAAATTATACAATGTTTTATGGAAATACAAGGACTGTCAGCTTGGATGAAATGTACATAATTTTTAAGTGTCCTCAAATGATACATATGGCTAAAATTAAACCCCTGATTGCAGCAACCTAACATATTCAGTGCCTGCTTCTGCAATCTGTGTGCTGAGCACCAATTCACACAGATACTTCTGTGGACTTCAGAGGAGCAACCTGCTGACCAGGCTGCTCAGGGGAAGAACAGCAGAATTAGGCCTAGATAAATATTTGCCATGATTTCTAAATGTGCAGAACCCATTTGTCTTCGAAAAACCACTTTAGCCTGCTGCAATGTCTTTGAAATAAAGTAACAGATTCCATCGCTAGACTGAGAGCATCTATGACATGTTTGAATTTATTTGCTATTTTTCTATGCAGGCTAATGCTGATGCCACTAAATATTTAAACTGGGTGGTAATGAAATTGCAACATGGCTTTAGTTAAAACCAAAACATATGCAAGCCTAGGTGGCAGGCAGAAATTACCCTCCAACTTTTTTAGCAGGGATTATCTGGTGCTGAATCAAACAGTTCAATATATGTTCAGCCTCAGTGTGCATTTATAAAGCTGCATTAGGACATGCAGCACAGTATGAAAAGGGAGAGGACTGGTTTTTCAGCTGGTGTAAATCAGCACTGGCATCCACACAGCTGCTTAGAGGCACATCAGCTGAAGCTTTGGCCCACAGTCATCAGAAACATGCAGCCATCACTCAGTCTGTATGAAAAACTCAGCTGTGGAAGTGCAGAGTGAGGTGTAATCGACATCAGATCAAAAGTTGCTCTCTTCATCTCGTTTCTGCTAATGTGTCTCCAGACTGTGTGGTCTAAAGCCATTTTATGATGTGCTGTACACTGCATAGCTTTGCAAAGTACAGTATTTCCTCACAGGCAAGGATTAGGGTACATCAATCATTTCAATGATCAGTAAAAAAGGCATGATGATAAAAGCTTTTGGAGTTTATCTGCATAGAGATAACACTGGCAAAAATTAGTCTGGGGTTGGAGGGTTTGCTCCTTGGTGTGTGCATCTTGGATTAACTCCACTGAAATCAGTACTCCTGTACCACTTTACGCCAGCTGAGGAACTTGTACTCCACCTCTGTTATAAATAAAACGTTTGTGTTGCTATCCACCATTCAGTTCTTTCATAAATTCAAGGGTAAATGTCTCCTGCCAGTGGATCAAAGCTTCTCTGTGTCCATAACATTGTTACTTGTCACTGAAGTCAGTGGTGGTTTCCCTGAGCAAGGGCTGAGGCAACACATGGTCTGATCGAAGAGCAAATCTGCTTGCAGTTTTTCAGCTCTGGTCCAGAGACCTTGAACTACTTGCAGTGAGATGTGTGCCCAGCCAGAACAAAAACTGGTGGCATTCCATTCAATTAATTGGGTTAATGCAACTTAAGTTCTGGCCTAATACACGCAGCTCCAGGAAGGCTATGCCATTTTTGTTATCCAGCTTGTCCTTTGATAAACAGTACCCAGAGACTTCTGTAAGACTTGCACTAATGCCACATGACAGCAGAATTTGGTGCCATGAATTCCACCAGTTGAGCCAAGTTACTTTACATTTGCTTAGCTCAAATGTTGGTCCATTGTAGTTACTGTTGTTCAGTAAAACCATTAAATTCACCCCAGAATCTGACCTTCCTTTGAATTCTGAGAAGAGAACAGTAACTGAGTGGAAATTAGGGCTACCTATACTTGAAGGGTCTTTCAATGGTATTACAACAGGGTGATACTCACACAGCTGTGAGTAAACTTGTATCTAGCACAGAGAGCTTATGGAACTTGCAGACAGAGGAACTCAGTTAAAATCAAAGAAGAAAACAGGTCTCAAACAGCTGCATTGTCCACTCTCATGACTTTTTAGACTGGCATCAGTGGGACTCAGCTGGAGTCCTGTCAGCACGAGTGGTTCTGTGGACACAACGATTTAAATTCCAATGCTGTGTACAGTGGGTACTGGCTGAGTTCTCTGTGCATGGCTTCTGTCACCTTGGCTGGCATTTCCAGACACAGTGCAAGGACAAGGAGTGCTCAAACCCCAGTCCATCTGCAGCTGCAGAGCACCAAGAGCTGAAAGCACTGCAGAGCCACAGCTCTGCTCCCCCAGGCCGTGGGGCTGGGGCCCCTCAGTCCTCTGGGGCACAGCACTGGTCCCCCAGTTCAGTGGACAGGGCTATGTGGGATTCACACCACACAGAGCTGCAGTGGTCCAACACCCAGAGCAGGCTGAGGGCTCAGGAGCTCTGTGGATGGGTCCACAGCCTGTGGGAGGCAACACCAGGTCACACAATGCTGCCTAAGGTGGCCTTTGGGCTTGGTCCTTGCTTCTGTTGTAAAAATAAAGTAAAAATGATGGTTTAACTGGATGGTGACTTCAGGGTAGTGACACGAATTGCCTCTCTGTGGCATGAGGTGGCACTCTGGGGTGGATTGAGGAATTGGACGTGGTGGTGCTGTATTCTGATCTCACAGGATACCATGGTATGGGTGTTATTTTGTAGGACACATCAACAGCAATAAGTCCCCTTTCCCAAGAAGCACACTCATCTTAAATTCACAATGTCAGACCACAGCAGCTTGCCCCACTTTCTTTAAACCACTCTTGACATCTTTACCGTTGCCTAATATGATTACAGTGCCAGTGAGCTGCCTGACATGCCACTACACACCCTGTGCTTCTGGGAACAGCTTTTCATCACAGTATTTCTGCTGCAGTGCCTCCTGATGAGGCCAGGTTTGATTCTCACCAGTTTTATGTAGTAACTCCTCTGCACCTGAATTTGCTCTCCTCCCTCTCTATGGAGCCACATCCTCCCCACAGCTGAACACAAGATCTGAGTGCAATCTATCCTGACTTCAGCAGCCACCACAAGAGGTTTAAACTGGTGTGAGATGATCAGAATCACTGATCTTGGAAGACAAAACATCTCTGAAACCAAATGGCTTGAGGAAAGCTGCCAAGTCCGTCAGAAAGGCAGGTCTGACAAGGGTACTGAGGAGATGACTACTCTCTAAGTCAGGCAGGAATGTTCTGCATTCAGTGGCAGAGAGGTTTCAGTAATGGAGGAGACCCTAATAGCTTTTAGCCTATATATTTAGGCTAAATATCAAGTGATATAACCAAAACATGCCCCTATATAGACATATCTCATTACACAACAGAGAATGCCTACATGCATGCATTGGTGTGCTCTGGTTATATCATGGAAGTTCAGGAGGATTATTGAAAACTGAGGAATTGAGCTCTCCCAACATTAAGACTTGTTTTATTTGTATTTATAGAGTAGCACTGTAAAGTAAAGCTGGAAGATGTCACAAGGACAGTAGATTAGTTTCCCATCTTCATCCCCTTTGCCTCACTCCCAGTGCACTCAGGTGAGGCCAGGGAGATGCTGAGAGGGAAAGGCCCTTTGCAGAGACTCCTTGGTCTGCAGCCTGCCTGCAGTTGGGACACTTCTACACTTGCTTCAGAATGACAACTTAACTTTCTTTGGTGACTTGTTAAATATTTTGTCTTTCTGAAAACTTCAAGACACTGCTCTGTGGCAAAGGAGTTAACCTGCAAAACAGCACCTGGACACAGCAGATTCAGTTCTTACCCTGACTGCAGGGACCACAGCACTAAAAGGACAGAGTTGTTGCTACTTTCTGCCACATCTTCATTGTCTGCAAGAGGCAGGAGATGCCAACAGGACTGTGCACAAACTACAGAGGAACACCTGAATAATGCCACTACCCCTGGCAGTGGTAGGAGAGTTTTCTGTTTACAGCCACCATATCTTTTCTCCTGTGCTATGAAGTCATGAACAGAGACTTTCTGCTGCAAATCCACAGATGTGTACACACACACACACTCATGGGCTTGCTTCAATGCTGCATGGAGTTTCTCCTGAACTCCAAGTAATGAAGTATGTTCATACTTAAGTCAGAATCCTTACCAGCCCCATTTTTGTTATCTTTTAATTTACACTTACAAAACTAGTAATTGGATTTAGACAGCATTAAATGCTGATAAAAACTCACTGAAACAGTTTTTTCCAAAGTACCTGAAAACATCAGTGAATCTAAACTGTCGAAATAGAACAATAAAATCTGTGAAATTTAAAAAAGCATGGAAATTAAATTCCAGAATCAATTTGCTTATTTTGTTTGTTTGGGAGAAATGAAGATCTCAAATTTTAATTTTTAAAATCCCCCACATAACTATCAGCAGATCCGTCTCTACCTTTCAAAGGAGATAATTCATAAAGGAGGCAATCTATTCACAGAGAGAATACTTAAATAACTGAAAGTCCAAAGAACATGTAAGAAAAAGTGAAATTAAGCTGGAAGACACAAGCCATGAAAGTTGCCACCAACACTATCACAAAAAGGCTTTCCCTCTGCTCCCTGCCCTAGAGCATCCAACACACATCACGTGGCTGGAGATGTTCACTGCACCTGGAGCTGGATTTTCTGCCTCTGCATTGTCGAATACTTAGGACCTGCTGCAGCCCTTCAAGTGGAGCTTAAGTGCTATGTAAATGCCTCTCTTGAGCATTTAGGATTTTGCTGCCCTTGCCTCTTGCACCCCAGATGTCTGAGTTTAGCCCTTTATAGTGCTCCCTTCACTGCTGAACTCTTGATATTGCTCCAAGCCTTCTCAGGCATGGGTCACAAATGACAGTCTTGTCAGTTCCGGCAGTGCTTTATGAAGCTTGATGTCCTTAAATCCAGCTACAGAAGTCAAGAGATTACATCACTGTTCCAGTTTATCACTATTAAAAACAAATGTGTCAGTTCCAGGCCTTGGCATGCTTGTAAAATGCCTGAAAATGTGTCATGAAATCAGTCCCAAAGCTCAGCATCCAGAAGGCAGTACAAGAACCAGAGTTTATTAAAAAAAAAACCAAAAACACAAACCAAAACCAAACCACAATCTTAAGCCAATCTTGTCATTTTTGGTGCTTGGTTCATGAGTTTGAAAGCCTGAACTGGGCAGTTTTAAGTGCAGTCATTGCAAATGCCCAAGAACAAACATGCTGCTTCCCCGTGGATTGAAGCAAACAAACAATCTCATTTGATTAGCTCTGCTGGAAGTAATATTTTAAGGGGTAAAATGATTCCACGAAGATGACACGTTGGCAATTGAAATGAGATGAATATAGTGCCTGTAAAAGTGCAATAATCCTTAATAACTAACCCAAAAGAAGCATCATCCCCAGGGATAAGACAATAATTTACTCTCCATATTTAATTTGTTTCTAAGCCGCTTTTGAAGCAAGACTGCTAAACAGTAAGTTGGCTTGTGATCCTAGACTTGACTGCTGGACTTACTACCACCATGCCTTTGATTCAGCATACATTTCAACCTAAGTCACAGGATACAAAACCAGGAGGGCTAATTCCTTAAGCTGTTTAAGCAAAAGACTGTGAACATGGGGTAAATTTAGAGATAGGAGCCTGTTTACCACAAGCAACAGGGCAAAGATAATACATGGTGATCACTGAGCAACTGCAGCACACTCTGAAGAGTCCTGTGTCTGAAGACTGTCTTTCAAGACATCACTGTCCCTTGTAAATGCATGGAAATCTTGGATTTCAAGCTACATTAAAGGAGCAAGTGATGACAATGCACTTAATTAGACTGAATAATGAATTGAAAAAAGAATGGAAAACTCTAGCTTATGACAAAACCAGCCCAACCTTCCTTCATCTCAAGTACCCAACCTGTTAAAAAAAATTATTTCAAATGTTTAATTTTCTTTTTCTTTAAAAAACCCTCGACCATCACCACTCATCTACATTTCTGAACAGTTCTCACTGCTGTGGTTTTATTCATTAGCTACTGGGGCCAGAGTTGGCGTGACCAATGTGTCAGATTCAGGTTTCAGTTCCTGAAACCCTCAGAGAACAGGTAAGGGTGAATCAACCACTTCAGGAACAGGAATGTGCAGATAATACAGGATGTGCATGTTCTGCAAACGTCCTTTGCAGAAAACCCTACACTGGATAATTTCTCTAATGATGCACATTACAATACAATCTTGTGGAACAAAGTGGTAGGAACGATTGAAAATGATGGAATGATTGAATGGTTTGTAAGAAAAGGTAGTACTGCAGGGAGCTAATATGCAACAGCTACAGAAATGTTTGTCTGAAATGTGCACTGGGCAGAGTCCTTAAGCTGCTCTTATTGCAAATATCCAAGGCCTGCTCTAAAAACCTTAACAGTCTGAACCTTTTAAATGCAAATTTGTCCTATTTATCTGGTCACAACCCAGTGAGTAGAATCCAATAACTCACCAGATTAAAGAATATACAGGTTTATATAGCAGAAGGTAATTGCAATTAACTAACATCTGGATGGCATTTAATACACATATTGTATTATTTCAATGAGATGAGACAGAATAATATTTACATTGCTATGAGCATTTTCTGTTTATAGAAATGGAATTTACAGCTCAGTAAGGTATGCAGGCGTTATATCAAGAATGAGATGAGACCATTTAAAGTCTTGTGAATTATTGATATAAATTCATTTTGTTTTGTTTCATGCACCAGCGCTTCTTGCAGTGGCACCAGAAGAGCAGTGCAGTTTATAACAGGGAAAAAAAATAAGAGGAAAGAGCAAATGTGAAATGGTGCAATTTATTCACAATTGCTTTGAAATTCTATCTGAATTGTCTCATTATTATTCACGCATTAGAGGAATGGTCCAAAACATGACAGCATGGGTAAACAGATGCAGAGCTTGGAAAAAAGGTAATCTGACTGAAGTATTCATGGCCATTATTAAACAAATGTTATATTGCTTTTGGGTAAATCTGGTGATTTTATTTAATTTGACATTGTTTTCAAGATAGCAAGATAATACTGTTCGTTTCTAACGCTCTGAAATGAACAAAACAGGTGAAAATTGATGCCACATGGAATTATAATGTTTCAAGAGTAGCTGGTTAGTTAAACTTCCAGATAGTTCATGAAGAATCTGCATACACTTATTAATGGACTTCTACATACAATATCAATGCTTAGAGTGCAGTAGTCCTGTTAAAATCTGCTTTCAGTGAGTCACTATGCAAGGAGAGATTGTTCTATGAAGAAAAATCTTGGATAAGTATTTGAGACTAAACAGTGAAACAGAAAGAAAATTCACAGATTTAGTATAGGAATGGTAGATAAGAGTAAGAAAGCTAATATTTTGAAATTGCCTAAAAACTGCAATAAATTCTGCTGCCTACTGAAATTATTAAGCCAACAATAAACAGGAAGAATGGAATATCAAAACCTCATTGCATAGTGTGTCATCATTCTTTAATGAGGCATTCCTTCAACCTTTTACCTCTTAACACCTTTGGTGATCTTACATTATGTACCTGTAAGATATTCAACGTTCTCTTTTCGAGATCAAACCTATAGGAAGTATGAAATCTTAGGAATGTACTAAGTCAGGAAATGATGCCAGAATTAGGCGTTGAAAAGCTTGGTTCAGGTTCAGAAGATGATTTTGAATGAATAGCTATAACTTCTACTAATTTATTTCAGAAGGGACTTCTCATATATACCCTCAAATACTTAAGACGCTTTGTACTATTTCTCAGGAATCCATATCTTCTCAAAGTGCTTTTTTTTGTTTTCACTTGAAGGCAGCATGGACTTAAAACAATACTGCAGGGAATGTACCGTTCCATAAAGCACATAAGGATGGCAGGATCCAGGAGACACAAGGCATAGAAAATTGTCAAAAATGATTAGATGGTACAACACACACTGCTCTTGAGTCGTAAGTTTCATTTACGGTGACTTCTACTTTCAATAGATAGGATATTAAAAAAGGCAATAAAAATGAAGTTACATGAATAAACTTCCAAAAATGAGTGGAGTTCCACCAGTGATCGTCTCTGCGCTGGTAGAGGTAGAAGAATGGGGATGTCATGAGCAGGGCAGCAGTCACTACAACAAATGAGCCTCAATGCGCAGCCAGTGCAGTCCCTGGCGAACGTAACGAACCAGATTGGTCATACTGCTGTGTTGTGTTAAGGGTCCCATCACTGAGTCCAGGTCTACAAAGAACTCTGCAATACACAAGAAACAGAAGCAATTGTTGCAGGCAGTGGTACAGGAATGGAGGAATTACCCTGATTTCCCACTCAGAAGCAGCACAGTGTAATTTAGTGAGTTCTAAAGACAGTTGTGCACGTGAGCGCATGGTCTGTAAGAAAGAATTTAAAGAACAACAACACAACAAAACAAACCAAATTAGATTACCATGCTGGAAGTCTATCACAGGATGGTACGAGTGGTTGCCAGTAGTCCTCCTTTAACTCTGATGATCTGCACTGGCAGTTTTTGAGATTAGGTTTGCTGACTGTATGACTTAACTAGCTGGCAATGAAATCTTGCATTACTTTTCCCTGCTATACTCTTTCCCAGACATGAAGGGCTGGACTGGATCTTTGCAGACAAGAAGACCTTTCTTGCTCTTTGCCCCACCCTCTAATTTCTGTTACTGACACTGCAGCAGCTTTGGCCCTCTGCTCATCCTGCTGCAGCTGCAGGCCCCAGAGGATGAGTGTGGGATGGGAGCAGGGGAGGAAGAGGAGAGAGACAACACAGCAGGAAAACAACACCTTGGAGACAGGAACCTCTAAGGGGGAAGAATCCCAACCCTGAGATTCCTAGCCAGGAAGGGTTAACAGGAGGGCACTAAACAGAGAGCCCCAGTTTAGAGAGACACACCAGTTTACTTTATGTCATGTGCTAGATGCTCTCTGGGTGAAAGACTAATCCTGTTAGGGCCAACAGACCTTTCCTAATTGCTGTCAATGGAGAACTGAATTGTGTTCTGTATTCTCCCACAGTTCTTTGTGCTCGCTGGGGCACAGGCATTCCCACATATACAACACTTACACTATATTTAGGCAAGTGGGAACCTGCTCTCAGCTAAAGCCCCTCAGAGCTCAGATAACAACCAACAATCACAGTAAGGAATGGCTGAGCCCTCACATTCTCACCCTGTCTGCAATCCAGTGCACTGAGCCAGCCAGCACTGCCTTGGCTGCACTTCAGGAGAGCAGATGCTGGGTACAAAATCATTATCAGTACTTTCTTCAGCGAGTAAGTGCTGCTTTGAGGTCTTCTATCCAAGTATTGACAGCCTGACCCTGGTCAGCTCGGGAGCTACAGCAGTATCAGAGCACAAAGTGATTTGGCTGGAGGCAAGCATAATGAGAGCTCAGGGCTAGCACCAGTGCTGTTCAGATGCTGCAGCCAGCAGCTACTTTTAATCTTCCTGTGTCTTTCATTCCCCTCCTCCTGTGTGAAATCAATAAATTTTGAAATGAAATAATGCACTATCTTGCTTGCATTCTAGAGATCTCATTCTAGGCTCAAATAAACAGTAATTGCTTTAAACACTGAGAATTCACCTCAAAGCCTAATTTCAGGTTAACATTTCTTGAAAAAGCTACAAGCACTGAAGCCACTTAATAAATTTATGCGTGAGAGAACAGGTCTTGCTCCCTACAGAGCTGATAGTTTTCTGCTGTAGGGCAGAAGTCCTGCTTTCTTCAGAGGCATAAAAAAGATCTGCTCTTGTAAAGTCAGTTGAGAGTTTGATGTTACAGATGGTGAACAACACCACTTTAGCTGATCCAACACAAACCATCCCATGGGCTTTAGGAAATCTGCAGTCTACTTGGCCTGCTACAGACACAGATTTATGCCAAACTCCATCTATTCTCCCCACGCTCTCAACCCTGTGGACCAGGGGGAAATTCCACCAGAGGTACATGGCACTGTGTTCCTGCTTTCCTTTTCAAACCGGATCAGCTTGGCAGGTCACAGTTCTGCTGTTCTCCCTCTTGCTATGCATTTTTATTCTAATGGCACATCTTTTGTCAGGCTGACAAAGAAAGGCTTCTGTCTGCTGCTCTGAGCCAGCTGGACATGAGTCAAGTTCAAACTGGCAGCGTGCAGGCAGGCTCAGAGGAGCACAAAACCTAAGCTGACAGCCGTGGACAAGGGGTGGCTGCACAGCTCCTACAACGTGGAGGAAATTTCTTGTGACTGCATGGGCATGACCTAAGAAACATTCATGACAGCAGGAAGACCCAGAGGTAATTGCTATTAGGCCACAGTTTGATACCCATCTCAGGACAGATCAAGGACATACTCTTATGCAAGACACACCCTGTGAATTTAGAAGACAACAGAAACACTCAGAGCTGACCACAAAGCCCACAAAAGTGACTGAAGCTGGTTAGGTTTGGGGTGTTTGTTTTTTTCTTTAAGGAACCAAATTTTTATCTTATCATGGTTTCTTTACAGGTTGGTGGGTTTTTTTGGTATTGACATCATTCTTATTTCAACGGGAGGGGGGGAAATCTCACCTTTTATAATGAACTGACTGCCCAAGCTCCTGAGGGAGAGGCCAAATGATGACCTGGGACTCACAGCAGAGTTTTTTGCACTGTCCTGTTTGCTGTCATGGGGCAGTTTTGAACCCCCAGTCCACAGGCCAGTGCACCAGAGCTGGGACAGCTGGCAAAGGTGGACTGGAGATCACTGTGGAGAAAGGGGTGAGTCCCGTGCCAGCCAACTAGATAAAGGTGCTCTGAATTATTTGAGAGGTGCAGATGACATCTACTAAAACAATTACAGCCAGTTTTCATGAAGCACTGGAACATTTCTCACATCAAAGCATCTTGAATACATCCTTTTTTAAAGAGAATCCCTCAAGTGGTATGATGAAGACCTGTGGAGTTCTGCAACAGTTCTCATACACTTTTTGCTACACCATGAATTTTTCAAATTGCAATTTGTGTTTAAGCATGCAACTTTAAATCAAGTACTTAATTAGAAATGAGGTATCTTTCCAGAAAATATATAAAGGCAGACATGCTATAGCATGTAGGAAACTCTGATCTCTCTCCAATGGTTCTAATATTTAAATGAAATTTGAAGTAACATGAACTTTGCATTCCCTCTAACATGTCTGCAGGTTGTGAAACAAGATATGAAAGAACAGGTCACAACCTTAAATGTCTTGCTCATGTGAGAAACCCTTATTCATGCATCCAGTCCCAGTAAAGTGAAAGGGACTGCTCATCTGAATAAAGAGTATCCCTATTTGGCTTTGCAGAATTGGGTTTATTTGATCGTAAATCAAAATGAGAACAAAGAAGAGAGTAGGGAGGAAAATGCAGAAAGAGAGTCAGCAGGTTTTTTCTCATCCAGCTCTAGGACTGATAACAGCAGTGGCTGGGTACATTTTCTGTCTGCTGGCTGAATGCCTGAGCTATTTTGATTTAATACCAAGTAGAACATTTAACAACTCCACAACACAGAGGGCTAATTACAAGATTATCACCATCTCTTCCTCCTCTCAGAGCATCCTTCTGCATTCCCACTGTAACATTCTGCATTACATTTGACAGGGAATCGCTTTCACATTTTGTGAAAATGGATGCAGCTATGGAAAAAATCCAAAATGACTGCACTGCTACTAAATTAATCAATGTGAACAAAGACAAGAAGCAGTGGGGAGGACTGGACAGAACTTCTATTATTGTTCCTCATCCAGGGATGGATCATTATGACCCACCATTCAGACATAAAACTCTATAAATCTCAAGCTCAGTTTCTCTAAATCAGTGGAAATTTGCCACTGACATTAATGGGAATAAGATCAAACTGCATACAGCAAGCACATTTGTCAGGGCAAGTTGGCCATCTGAAATCTCACTATAATTTAAGAGAATGAGCCAACTGATGATGAGACTATTTCCTAGTTAGGCTCTGCACCTCTAGTCTCAAAGGAAGCTTTCTCAGTGATTTGTGTAAGCCCAAAGCTGGAAACTGAATAATTACATCGTCATGGGGAAGTTCACAGCTGGCCACCAATAGGCCAAATTTATCCCTTAGTTGTATCTCAGCCACTATACTTGAAATAACCCAGTCACAAACTGCTTGCCAAAACTCCTTCGAAATGACTGTGGTAAAGACTTACATTTTGTTGTTAGGAATAAACAAACAGATTTGCAATCCAATGACAGGGGAGTCAAGGTCATGGCTTTCAGTGGACATCTCCTAATCGGACTCCCCACATAAACATAACGTCTGATGTTTGTTTATTATCCTAGCTAGCATTTTAATGGCCTTAAACCCTTTGACAGAGCAGTCTGAAAATAACCTCGGTGCTCTACGAGAGGCTGAAACTGTGAACGAATTTTCAGACTTAAAAGCTCTCATCACTTGGGGTTTGTGTTTGCTAAATTATTTGCCAGCTGCTCTGATAACCCCATGTTCAGCGTGTGTTACACATCCCCCTCTGTGCCTGACAAGAGAAGATACGCATTGGCTACAGCGACCAGCAAGCAGATTTGGTCTGTTTGCTCAAGCTGTCACAGTTGTGCTCTTAGAGGTGGTGGTTCTGTGTCCAAATCCAGAGCACAGGGAAAGCTGTGTTGCAGAAGCCCTCTTACTGGAGGGTAAAAATGAGCCGAGGCACAGACTTCTTGTTAAACACAGCATAGAAAGGGTCCTGGTTTATTCCTCTTCACAGCTTGGCCATCTTAATGCCAACTATTCCCTGACTCTGGCTGCAGCAGCTCCTGCTGTGGGTCTCCCTTGCAGCCTCTGACTGCTGGGTATTTCCTGCTCAATTAAAACTGCATATACAACCTTGCAGACTCTGACTGCAGGCTTTTACCTAGCTAGACTCTGACTGCAGGTTCCACTAACAGCCTCTAACAGCAGACCCAACCTGACCTCACAGCAGTGCTTCTCTCTCCCCAGGACCCTGCTCCATGATTCTCTCCTTCATGCTCCCCAAGGTCCCTCCTCCGTGATGACCCTGCCCTCACCAGCTAACTCCCTCTTTTATCTCACTCATCCTTAGCTGCTCCTCATCAGAGGCGAGGCTGCATTGGTTAATTAACACAGGGGTGAGGTCACCTGTATTCCCCTCCCCTACAAGCCAAAGCTGCGGAGCTGAAGAGGGCAGAGAAAAAGCAGAGAGAGCGGCACCTTTGTTCTCCTTGGCCAGCTTGTCAGCCATGTCCCAGTGCTCGTAGCTGCGCAGGACGTTGTTGGTGATGTTGACGTGGCTGGCAGCCATGTGGTGGATGCGCTGCGGGATGGTGATGGTCCCCGCCGAGGACGAGCCCGCGCCGCCCGCGCCGCTCCCGGCAGAGCTCGCGGGGGACGGGCTCAGGGACATGGGCGAGGGGGTTTCTGTGCTCCTGCGAGAGGGAGAGAGAGAGAGTCAGTCCCCCTCACGCCTGCTGCAATGGATTTGAACAGCTTAGCCCACAGTGCCCCGGCCAAACCATCTGTAGTAATTCCTATCAGTACCTCAGGAATTCATCAAGGTTACAAAGATATAAACTGTTCTATGATAAGAAGAAAGGGGCTGAAAAACAACATGCCAAGACTACAAGAATTAGATAAAGGAGGCCCATGAAGGCACTGGGCTGTGAGCAATTATATTTCTTGAAGGACTCATGCTAAGTGCGTGGACAAAGCAGGGGAACCAATCAATTAATGTGTGATAGTGTGAACCATAGGCTTAGAATGTATAAATGTAGCTTAATGTAAACAATAAAAGGCTTTTGCTGAATCATTTTGGTTGGTAGTACAGCAGTCCTGAGCTCCCCCACACACACATCCTACTTTGCTGCCATCCCAAATGCACTTGAAAAGTCTGCACCCCCGTCAAGGGAGAGTGTGCAGTTGTACCTCCTGACTTTATGAGAAAGGACAGCTTATAAACTGGGAATGTCTGAAAATAAAAAGGGGTTTAATTCTCCCTTTAAATGAACCTGTTGTTTAAAAAAAAAAAAATCCATCATAAAAATAGAGCAATCTTTCAGAGAAAGAAGCATCTCATAGCTGTAATGATTTTTCTACCTGCTGCTAGAAGCTGCAATGGCAGTTAGAAAACACTCAATGTGCAATATTGGCTCATTATCAAAGTATTTTCTGGAAACCACAACGACAGTTTGCTCCAAGAACAGTCACCACAATAAGTAAAGAGCAAGTCTTAAGAGCACCCTGCAGGGCAGTATTAGGACCTGAGGGTACTGTAGGATTATGAATATCTCCATAGGATTCTTTCAGGCTATGGAGATTTGTTCTAATTGCCTACAGTTCATCCACACAGCTCTGCACAGCGCAGTGTTTTAAGTTACCTACTTTGTGAGGCACTAATGGTCTAATATAGATTTTCCTTTAATTCTAACACCATCAATTAGGAATCACCTGCTGGCTGCAGGCAGTGCAGCGGTCAGCACAGCACGCTCTTGTTTAGAGCTGTGCAGTGCTGAATGCTCACAGAACAGCTACTTTCTTTGAAAATTTACAGGATCATGGAACTGCTCAGGTTGGAAAATACCTTTAGGATCATTGAGTCAAACAGTTAATCCAGAACTATCAAGTCCACCAGTGGCCCATGTCTCCACATGCCATGTCCAGACTTTTAAATACCTCCAGGGAAGGCAACTCAACCAAGTCCCTGGGCAGCCTATTCCAGTGTTTGACAACCCTTTTGGGGGAGAAATTATTCCTAATCTCCAATGTAAACCTCCCCTGGTACAACTTGAGGCTATTTCCTCTTGTCCCATCAATTGTTACTTGGGAGAAGTAAGAAGATCCACCCTCCAGCAGATCCCCACTCCTGCCCAACTTGGTGTCATCCACAAACTGACTGAGGGTGCCCTCGATCCCCTTCAAGATCAAAGGGGCTCTGGATCATCAGTAAAGACATGAAACAGCACCAAGCCCTGGGAACACCACTGGTGACCAGCCCCAGCTGGATGTAGTTTCATTCACCCATTTGGAAGCACTTGCCTGAACAAAAGCATTCTATTTGCTGTGGAGTACACTTGAGATGCAGGGCCAAGACACTGCTGGCACTCTCTGCAGGAAGCAAAGAGACCAAAACTCTCCAGACAGGGATGCTGCAACCCCTCCCTGGACACGCAGCTGTAGATGCCTCATGTGTGCAACAGCATCAAGCTCAGTCACTGAGCCTGATCCCAAGCCCAGGACAGAAGGGCTTGGCCTCTTGGCTTCAGAGGCCACTGTCAATGGCCGTGCCTGGGCACAGACCTGCTGACACCTCGCAGGTGCTGCAGGACAGACGGACACGACGGCACAGCCTTGGGCTGAAAGGCATCGATGGCAACAGCTCTTGCTCCAGGTTTTCCAGCATTGCCCTGCTATTACCTGTGCTCAACAACAGGCTCCTGTGATACATTCCTTTTCCAAAGCTGGAGATCACATTGATTTGGCAGCTTGTAGCTTTTTACCTGGCTTATGGGTTAGAGTTTAAGCATGTCCTAATGCACAAATGCTTTATTTTTAAGTCTCAAAACATCCTGGTTGCCTGACTTGCCACAGTGTCTTTATTGCACAGAAGAGCTGAACTGTACTAGATTAGGTCTGGGAGCAGTTAAAAATGATAAGTATCTGAGGAGACCAAGAGTATTTTGTTAGAGCCACTTACGACCAGCTGACGCACTTCTGCCAAATAAAGCACATTGTTCATTGGATTTACCCTGTTGTGCACAGCCATTATTACTGTGGTGAGTCTACTAAATCTCTGTATTTTGTGCTTTCTGTCGCTAGAGGTGGGAAACATTTCTGTAATGGAACCAGGGAAAATTTGTTTCATTGCCAGGATGGAACTCGGGCCAACTTTGTAGAGGTTCACAACCCTTTCAAATTGTAGGTAGAAATTCCAGTAAGCCAAGCTGTGATTTTTGATGGATCTGAGATCCTGACTAGACTGCACTCCATGGCAATGGATAGGCTTTGCTTTGTTCAAATAAAATATCTGAGATTACCCTGTGGTCCCCCCATCCTGCACCAGGCTGCTGCTCCATCTCCAGTGATGCTATACGCCGGATGGTGTTTGGTCTTTTTTTCTGTGGTGTGTGAATTCTCCCCTCTGACACAAATTTGCAGGAGATAAAACTGGAGAGCAAGCAGAGCACAAGCTGCCAATGGCAGCACCAGTGACCAAACTTGGAGCCACTGGGAGCCACCTGAGACAGAGGGCAGCTCTGAGCCAGCTGGAGAGCTGCTTTCTTCTGAGACTGCACACAGAGGGGACACAAGACCTGAGTGTGGACTGTGGTCTTTGTGTGTTGGGTCACAGGTGTCACAATAATGCTGTTATAACAAGGCCTTGTCACTCAGTTACTCTCACATGTCAGGTGCTTCCTGCTCTGAATAAAAGAGATGTGCACTTTCAGAGCTTTCCTTCCTTATCTCCAAAGTTAGTGGGAAGAGACTGATCAGCTGGGTGTTATGTTAGAAGTGATGCTGACCTGAGGGCTGGGTTTCTGCTGCCTACTTTGTGGCCAGACAAGAATTGTCTCCTCCAGTCAAAACCCACTTATTCTCAATCCTGGACACCTAATAGCTCCTTTAAATAGCGAGGGAGATGTCATCACCTGCAGAGCACACACTTCACAGGGGTCTATTACAGGATAGGAATAAAAGGATAACTTCTGCTCCATGAAATGTTTATGTACAAGCCCCTTCTTAAGGAACAAGAGACGTTATGCTCCAGTGGTTTATTTGATCACTAAAACTTCATGTTAACATTTATGTATTTTTCTTACAATACAAGGTTTCACTGACACTTAAATGCCTGGAAAAATTGGCACATAATGAATAATTTGATTTAGTAGTTGCTTTAACAGTGCTGTAGTATTTTTTCAGTTTTTATTTAAAGTGACTTCTTATTTCATCACTCTAGTTTGTGTTACAACCTAATTTAATGGCTCTATACATACATATTCAAAATAACTTTTAGTATTTGGGGTGTTTATATATACATATCTGTACCCCCAAATATTTTGAATTATCTAAGGCAATATTTCACTTTCAGCAAAATTTTTGGTTTTGCACTGATTGAGAACAAAGTCTGTTTGAAAACTTCATTTCTTTGTGTGCTAAACTCCAACCCCTCCTTTTTTGTTATAATAGTCATTTCTTCTTCTGAACCACCAGAAAGAGACCATTAAGAATAATTTTCTCCTAGAATTTAGCCTACTCAAATAAAGATGGAAAAAAAGGTGAAATCCTGGATGTGTGACCAGGACAAAGAAGCAGGAGAAACGTGTGTCAGCTGGGAACAGCCACTGCAAGATGAAGGCAAGGATGCAGCAGCAATGCACCTCCACTGAACAGCAGACCATGACTGCATTACCCTGACTTCATATCTGAGGTGAGGGTGTTTTAACGTTAATATGAAGCCACTGATAATTGGCTGACTAAGTGCCTTTGCATTTTCACCACTGTTATACCTTCAGTTTTATTAAACAGCACTTACCATATATCAATGAAATACTCATTGGTCTTTCATTGCTGAACGAATCATTGAAAAATCATTGCAATGAAGGTTAAACTTTACTTTGGCCTCCTAAAGTGATATGGTACTTGCCAGGTAATTAACTGATGTTTTTATGGCCTTCATTTGGCTTGAGAAGTAAACCGTCAAAAAATTCAGCACAGACATCTTAAGTCTGATTTTAGACCTAAGAGGGCTTTGCACAGATGGAGGTGTGATTCAGCTCTTCCTTCCTACCCACACTGGATCACAGGGAGATCTGACTTAGTCCAGTCCCTCACCCCCACGAGCCCAAGGCAGCTGTATGATCAATTCTGTAGCCCAGAAGAACAGCTTCTACATGTTACACGTTTGAAATATACCTGCAGCTCCCAAAACACTGATCCCATGACTTGTCCTTTGCCTTTGGAGGCCCAAAAACACCTCCCCTCCTCTTGGAACCACTTGTTCCCAGACAGAAGTACTCAGCAGCAAATACTCACTTTCCATTGCCGCCCCAAGGTGAGGGGGCCTGTGAGGCTTTTGAAGAGTTCTGTAAGCACAAAACCAAAATGTAAATACAGGTGATGCAAGTACATGAATACTGATGACACAAGGCTCAACATTCCCCCTTTTCATTGCAAGAGCTACAGTGCATGGAGCAGAAAAGCTCTGCACATTGGTCCCATAATTAAGTGGCTGGTGGATGATTGGTAGGTTCCAATCAGTAGCTTGAAAATCATTTGATGAAAGAGGGAATAAATTCCAGTAAAAGCAGATGTAGGTGACAAAGAAATGGTTCAATTACCACAGAAACTTATTCTACAAAGTGAGTTCTACAATGTGCAAATGACTGCTTATCTTTAGAGGGACCTTCAGTATTTTAATGAGAAACAAAAAGAATTTGGCTTGATGCTTTAATGAAATTGATCCCAAGTTGCTTAGGGAAGGTGCCTTGGGATTCAGGCAGTAGTATAAATAAAATTTTTAGTAAGGATCTGCTTGAATGCCTTTGGTTTTATATATTTTAGTTGCACAAGTTGACTTTCCTTACCTGCTTACTCATTCTGCCTTTCACGTCTGTGTAGCACCTTGTAAAACCCTGTACAAAAAGATTGCCGAGCAACAATAAAGCCCAGGTTTTTCCAGCCTTGCTCAGACTGAGTGGTATGTTAGTTCCCATACAAAGTGGCAGTATCAGGGCTGAGGTTACCTGTGTGTGCCCTCTGAAAACATTCAGCCCCCTTGCTGAGAAGTCAGCACGCACAGTGAAAATTCAATCAAGTTTTACAAGTTCTTTGCAAAGTATTACCCACATTATTGCAACACTCCTCTGGTTACTGCAATCGCTGTTTTGCATGGGAAGCACAGAGATTCAGTGGAGCACAGACAGCAACCCTTGACTTCTAAACCACAGCTCACAGCCCAACATTTCTGAGCAAAGCAGAAAACATTGTCCAAACCAGGGCACTGGCCTGGCCTGGCCATTCCTGCACAGCAGCCACTGCTTGTCACAGAGGATGTGAGCATCACTTGGGGTGTTTCACAGCACAGAGCACATGGAGTGTATGTAGGAAGGAGGGAGATCCTGAACTGCCCTGCAAAGTCTTCAGAAATGGAGAAGGAGCTTTTATTGTTAATTTCTCCTGTCTGGGGATTGTTCCCAACAGTACCTGGAGACAAATGATAGCTCTGTCAAGATTAAGACTAGATCTTGACTGGAAGCAGTTATTTGATAATGAAAATATTTAGCAAAAATATTTCAATGACTACTGACAACACATTTGCAAAAATATGAAAATCTTCCTCAAACTTTCAGAGGAAATACATCACAGCATGTCACTTTTTCTAATCATAAAAGGTTTGATTTCAATTTAAAAAAAATTATCACTTTAGTGATGTTTTGCTCCAAGTTGCCTCTAAATTTCAAAATTTCTTTCATGATTAAATGGCTATTTTCTGTTTGGAAATGTCAAAAATATCATTTTGAAGCTTTTAATTGGAAATTAATCAGAACCAGCTCTGTCCGCAAATGGTTTCAATTTGGACAAAGTGGCATTTGTGAGGAAAATATAAAGAACAATTTAGCTGAAAAATCCCTCCCCAGCTCTGCTGTAAACAGTGGGCTGCTTTTCACTCTTAAAATTGTGTAAAAGTTCGAATAACAACTCTATTCAAACAGTTAATCTGTTTCATTTGTATTACAGATTCTTGCTAGTGAACACAGAGAACATGGTGCAGCAATACAAAACTAACACATAGTTAATAGCTCCCATTCTTTTCTTTTCTCCTCCTGTGCCTTTATTACAGAAAGAACCCGAACATATAATCTGTATCCACTCCAACACTGCTTCTAGCCAATGAGTTACAGTGCCCACAGTGCACACCCTGGAACATTCACTGAAACACTTCAACTGCATGCCTATGCCTGGCATTCCTGAGTCCTCTATTTGATTGCATTTTAATCTTTCTCTCTTATTTTAATTTACATTAAAAGACATTTTCTTATGCTGGCAGTAGTAAATATGTTCTTCATTTTACCTACTTGCACAGCTAGAGAAAATGAAGTGGCTTTAAGGCAAGAGAATCTCCCCTGCTCCCGCCTTCTTTGGTTTTTTTAAGAAATCATTTCTTTCTGCAGAAAAGGTTTACTTGTCTAATAATCCGTTTTTTTTTAAGATACAATCTGCATTCATCCTGGATAAAACCTGAAGAGGCTGGAATACATTTCATGAAAATGCTGAGCTTACTAATGTGTGTAGCTCAAATTTAATTTGTTGTGCAAATCCCTGGCTGAAACCTCCATGAGCACAACAGAGGCACAAGAGAGCCTCCATTTAAGCACAAGATTAAGACTAACATTACTGAAGTTGCACAGAGACACACACAGAGGACACATGGCTACTCAGGCTGCTACCATGACAGTGCTGGAGTTTTACAGCAGAAGGACCACTTTGTCACCATTTACATGAAATTATGAAAACTGCACTGCTAGAGGTTTTTCCTGGTTTGCACTGCCAAGATGTCAAAGAATTCACAGAGGCTGAAAACACCAACAAAAAAAAGACTGATGGGCTGACAAGCCAGTATAATTACATAATTATAGAATAATATGTAGTAATAAAGTAAAAGAATTAATGCACGCTTCAAACAGCATTAACCAGTGAAATATAAATACCAAAACCGCAGAGCTGAAGAAAGATTTTATTTCTCCACTAATCTAGGAACAGTGAGGATTTGTCATTGTTACACTGGGTAAACAGCATTTGACAAGGTAAAACAAAACATCCCCATGTCATGACCATCAGATCTCCACTCAATTTAAGGTAAAGGCAAACCTTCAAGACGTAGATGAGGTAATCTGAAGTTCCACAGGAGTAAAAGGAGAAATCTCTGAAACTGCAATAAGCTTCAGGAAATCTCACTGAATCTAAAATCTAACCTTAAGTAACTACAGCCTAAATAATTGCTCTATTATGGTTCACTGGGGGTCAGGTCATAATCGCTTGCACATTGAAGCCTTGAAAGAATCAGAAACTTGCATAAACATTACATGCTGTTGAGAATAATGTTATTTTTGTAGAATTACTGAGTATGGTCCTTTGAATCAAGTGACTAATCCCAAAATCCCCCAAATCACTTCCGTCCCCATTCCCTGGCAGCCATCCTGCCTGCATTTCCCAGGGGAGAGGTTAAATGTGGGACTTCTAGTCATGCAGTTATACTTGTGAGAGCTCTCAGTGCTGGTATGAATTTCATTTCATATCAAGAAATTAAACAGAATAAAGATTACCTTAAAATATTCCATCAGAGATCTGGAGTACTTCATAGCATGGTCCTTCTTTAGTTTAAACATTCTCAAGTAGAGAAGTGATAAGCATCGGTAGCTGTGGTAATTAGGAAAGGATTATGTTAATTCCATTGCTTAATGAAACCTATAAACTGTAAAAGAAAAAAAAAAAAAGCTGACCCATATTTTGCAGTTTCTGTTCTAAGGTTACATTTTGAAACATAAGCAAACGGAGAAAAAAAAAAAAGTGGTCAAAAGCATTAAAATCCCATCTTGATAAGAGTATAAATTAGAAGAATAAATGTTTAGTCAGCTGCTGAAGAAATCCATTAGTTATCCTTTAATAGTTTAATGGAAAACAAGAATAATGATCTTCTGTAAGCTGCTTAAGTAATTCAGTACTTTTAAAGTCCTCCTTAAGATTTGAGCTGCTTCTCTCATTGTCGCAAAGGGACTTACCATAAAACTGCTAATTTCTTGTCCCCTTCTGTGGCAGAAGAGCCTGTGAAATTCTTGAGTCTCATTGCATACCTTGTCAGAAAGGTGAGAGAGAAGAAATTGAGAGTTAAGATGTTTCCAAAAATAATCAGATATTCTTCTCCAAGTGCAACAGTTATTGGTCACAGTGTTCTGTAATGAAGAGATCAATGGAAAACTCAACAGAAAGCATCACTTAAAATCTGGAGGCCTTAAGTAAATCACCAACCAATTTTTTTGGCCAACAAGGTGAACTATTCTTGGGCATATTAATGATATTACATCCAGCCAGCCAGGCTGAGTCCTGCAAACATTTGGGATGAGTGTTGAACAGAAGCCTAAGATCTTGGCCCTATATACACTGAAGTGTAAAGTAATATATAATAAGGTTTTACATATAATACTTTGGGCTTGAATAATATCTTCAAAATCCTTCTCATAAATGTTTCTTCAAAGCTTTTAATATATTTCATACAGAAGATAGTTTTACATACAGGAAAGGTCACGTTCACAGCTTTTTTCATTCTTGGGTTCATTAATTTATGAATCTTGTGTACTTGGTCTTCCCTCTCTATTTAATTGCTGCTGTCCAGCATTTGGATGATGAAGGATTGAGTATTCCTATCTCCTCTGTCTTTTTTTTTTTTTCCTTTAACTGAGCACACTCCATTCTATGCATTAGTCTCTTGAAAATCAATTCATCGCATAAAATCATTGTTCTGAGCCCTAATGCAATTTCACAGGTACTTGTGTTAGAATAAGTAATAGGGTTCAGCGTTGCATAGGAAAGTTTTAAGGTATCCAGGCAGTCTTGATGAGTTCTCATTTACCAGGAGGTAATGGAGTGCAGGCAGCTGTGCTGCTCTCCCCTGCCTTGCTCCCACCACCCCTCTGAGCCCCCGCCTGCAGCTCCACCAGCCCAGCTGAGTGCTTCCCCAACCTCCTGTCCCACCTGCTCCTGGGTATCCTGCTTCTACTCGGGTTGGATGAATGTGATCAAACACAAAGATCTGTGTCTCTTTGGGATTTCAGCGTTACCATGAGCTTAAAGCACATCTGACAGTCAGATCTCTGATAGTCCCAACCTCTGGTGCTCCACTGTCTTTCACAAATAGGTGTCTGGTGCAGATAGGGCAGACACAGCCAAGTGCAAAAGGGGAAAACTGTGCTTCTGATGAAGGGAGGAGTAAAAGTGGGAGAAATCTCCCTCTATTTGTTCTCTCTCAGTAAAAACCTACGTTACTATTAGCAGCTACACTGAGAAAGAGTTGCGTGCAGAGCCACATGCTTTGTTTGTACATCCAGCACCCACTGTAGCCCACAAGAATTGTGTCTTTGTCCATGGAGCTTTATTGAGCCTGGACCAGCCTGCTGCTCACCTGGGCAGTCACCTTTTGTCCCTGTCTGACCCCTGACAGCAATTAAATGGACAAATCAGTCTCACTGGCTGCTACAAGATGCTGCATGCAACAGCTGGTGAATTAAACTCTGCTTTTGCTGGCAGTGGAATTAATCTCACCTGACTTAAGCTGTTTATATATTGGACATCTACTGTAAGAAATTCTCCAGATTCTTCTACAGCTAAAAGCAGTTCCAGAAGCAGTTCAGGTGCTGCTTCCATGCCAAGGTCTATGTGTCCCACAGCCTGCAGCAGGACTGTGCCAGGAGCAGCAAGGCTGCAGGAGTTGATGCTGAGGAGTGCCAGTCACCCCAGGACACAGCTGTGCCCTCACTGGCTGCCTGCAGGTCCTGCCCTCTTGGGAGCCACTCCTGGAGCTGCCATTCCCTGATTTAAGTGGGTGAACAAAGCTTTTGGGTCTCTGCTGCCTGAACAGACAGACTGCTGGGCTGAGGAGCAATGACTTCAACTGGGCTGCGTGATTTTCTTAAAAAAGCAAAAATAAATGCAGGCTCCTATGAAGAAGCACTCTCTTCTTTAAAGAATATTTCTTTAAATACACTTTATTCTGCCAGGCAGCTGCAGCTGTGTAGTTCAGGACATGCTGTCAGGCTGCAGGATGATTTGGGCACAGCAGAGCAGAGGCAGGTGGCTCTTTCTCTAAGTCCTCTGCTCTCCAGGGTTTGACATGGATCAAGTGTTGAGTGAACAGAATTTTTTTCTCGAGTGATTTCTTTAGATTTTCTTCTTCCCTTTATGAAGCGAAGAATGTAAAAACCATGTTTTTAAATATTTAACAGGCACATTATTTACCTGAGAGTAAGAGCTTAAGATTTGATACATTTTATTATGCAAATACCTACTGATTCAAAATGTAAAACATGCATTATCTTGGCAGTCCCTAATAGCTAATCTGGCATGTTAAAAAAACCACCGTTGACATATTAAAAACCAAATATTTAGGGCTTGATTTGCCTCTTTTTCTTTCACTTGTGCAAACTGCCAGTAATTACACTGACATTAACAAGGATATTCCCAGCATACACTGGGGAAAGCAAAGGTGCATCACAGTGAAAAGGAAAAATCCTGTTGTTCTACTTACAGGTAAATTTCATCCTGCTTGATTTCACTTTGATAATTTGCTCAAGTAAAGCAAACTTAGTTACTCAGGAGACCATTATTTCTATGCAGCCAACACTATGAAACAGCTATAAGGAGCAGTAGCAGATTTTAGAATAATAATTCAGACATTTTATTAATATGTAAAGACTCATCCTTATTCCAGCCTATGAGTCTACAAAACTGTATTAAAATTAATTCAGCTGGTTCATATTCCTTTAACATTAAAAATATACTGTTTTCAAGACAATATATGCAGAAGCTTCCTCTCTGGCTATGATCTTATATCCCAAGGTTCAGCTTTTCTCTTTTTTAACAGCCAAGTTATAAACCTCTAAAACCAGGGTTTGTAATAGAAATCCTGATAGACTCCCTTTAATGTTTTGAATTATAAAACTACACCTTTTAAAAGACAAGTGTCATTGCCAAACAGTGAAATTACTATACTTTACTTCCACCCACTACATTTCAATTTTAATTTTATGAATATTGCAAATTATAAGACTCACATTATAACCTCTAAAGGGGATAATTTATAAAAGCAGTGTCCATCAATTATAAATTTTCCATGACATTAATAAAATGGCAAGAACTAATTATGATGACTTCTGAGATGAAGATGCCTTGGACAAATCATTAATACGTTGAAATGGTATTTTTTAAAACATAGCAGGTTCTAATTATGACTGAAATGAGATGATGAAAACGATCACAGAAAGGACATTAACCTGATGAGTTCCACAGTCTCTGAGTACATGGTGTATGGAGATTTAGCTTCTAATGGATCTCGCTCCATGGCGTTCCCGCACTCGATGAAGGAGAGGGCAGCATCAGCATAATTCACTGCCTTGCCGAACTTCTCCAGCTGAAATGGGAATGACACTGTCAAGAAAATCCTTCAGCGTGGATTTCTAGGTAGGCAGATTATTCTACAAAGCAACACTAGCTTTAGGATGAAAGCAGAGAGGCCCTGGTAGTTCAGAATGAATTCACACAGTAATTAAGGCAGGGATCACGCTTTTACCAAATCTTGTCAGGGCAGCGTGGCTGAATGCTCCACAGAGGAAAGTCAGTGTATGCCCACTGACATCAGGGCAAGAAAGGGCACTAAGCATGTTTGTGCACATCCATACTGCTCCTGAACTGAGTTTGAATGTCACTATGCAAGGGTTAAGTAACAACTCCATGCATTTGGCTGATTTCATATTCTGTTGGTCAAAAAAAAAAAAATCTCATCACTTACATGATGAGTAAAAGAGCAGGGAAAAAAAAGGGAGACAATATAGCACTGCTTAATATTTCATTTTACTAGGGTTTTATTGCAAAAGGTTTTAGCCCTCATAATGGTTGTGATTAAACTGACTTAGACATACTGATTTCTTTTTTTATGTGTAATGAATATTATATATGACATTTTTATAGTACGCACTTTATAACAGTATTTAACATTTTCAGTTTTTGATAGCTGAATATAAGAATTCTACTAATGTGGCATTTGATATAGGAGATCCAATGTACTTTAAATAATTTTAAAATGTCTTTCTATGTCTCTATCAAAATATTTTTGTCGCATCTGCATATGTTTCCATTCACAAAACAGAAGCCTATTCTAACAACATACTAAGCATAACATTTTTTATTGGTCCAAGATAATAGTACACTTGTTTTTGTGGCTCCTTCTAAGCCATAACTTGTTCTCTCTGCCCATCTTTAATTTCAAGTACTGCTCTTGTGCCTTGATTACTACAAAGCCTTTATATAATTGACAGTTATTAACTGAATGATCAGAAAAAGGGAAATGTTTCTGACTACTCTCTCTCTATTCCAGTGGCTGCTTCTCAGCATATTCTTCAGATTCCTTTTTTTCACTTTGAAAAAATTTCTGTTCATTTTGGCTGACAAAAAGTCTTCCAAAGATGACTTTTTGTGGTATGGAAAAAAAGAATCCGTCTGCAAGCAGATTTAGTAGAGACACAGAATTTGAGCCAGGAATGGGATGTGATTCTCTGGAGGAGGTGGAGTTATTCCAGCTCATCACATCTGAGACAGGAACACAGCGAGGCCTCCAAGATCTCTTCCATATGGCACAGGCAGTTGGCACTGCAGCAGCCCACCCAAAGGAGCTGATCCCTTCCTGCAGCCCCCAACAGGGAGAGCTTTCCGTGGGGTCGCTCCCACAAGACATGAAACGTCCTGCCCTTCAGCAGAAATCTATTTTCTCTACAAGCCCAGGAACACCGCTGCCACAAATCTCATTAACATTTGCTGACACATTTTGAGGTCACAGGCATTATCTCTCCAGCCACTGCAACACATCCTTCAACGCTGCCTGTGCTCTGTCATGTCAGCACCACGTAACCAGCAGCAATTGTTTCCATAGGACAAGTAACACCAAATGTGTTACATGGAGATTATTTGCCTGAAGCTGCATTGGGTGGGGAAAAAAAAAAAAAAGACTTGAGATCTAAATAGCAGAAGGAAAAAGCAGACACTTTGTTGATGGATGTTTATGCCTGCCAACAAGTTGATCACGGTGGATGGCCTCACATGGGGGCACTGGGGCTGTCAAACTGTGTGACAGGCAGGGATGTGGGATGATGGGCTGTGCCTGCTCCTCTGAGTGCTGCTGGGGAACACCCCTGCTCCTGCAGGCACAGGCACGGGTGAGAGCAGGGGAGAAGGGTGAGCACCTCCTGAGAGCAGGGGAGAAGGGTGAACACCTCCTGAGAGCAGGGGAGAAGGGTGAACACCTCGTGAGAGCAGGGGAGAAGGGTGGGCACCTCCTGAGAGCAGGGGGGCAGGGTGAACACCTCCTGAGAGCAGGGGAGAAGGGGGAGCACCTCCTGAGAGCAGGGGAGAAGGGTGAGCACCTCCTGAGAGCGTGTGGCTGCAGAGGGAGGTGAACTGATGGAGTGAGATCATCTGCAGCCTGAGCCTGTAAATATTTGCTGGAGTGGAGCAGGCAGCCCTGTGCCAGCGCCGTGTGTGCTTTGTTTAAAGGTCACCCAGCTGTGGGAGGTGTTGGGAGGCTGCAGATGCCAGGCTGTGGCTGGCTGGAAGGCCACCTCCTGGACGTGGGCGTGCTGGGAGGGATGGCTGTCACCTTGCTGACAGCCGTAACAGGTGCCAAAACCCTGAACCCACCTCACACAGAAAACACACTTGGAAACGCTGTGCTCCAAGCCAAAAGGGAGCCTGGAGAGCTGAAGCAGACAGCTTGAAATGTCAGCTCTCTTTCAGCTCACTGACAGCAGAGGGACAGACTTTTTTGTTTGGCTAGTTTGCTTTTTAAAAACATAGCATGTATTTTTTTTTTATTTCTAAGCACAAAAATCTCTAACATGTAATGATAGAATACACATGCAAAACCCCCAGAAATAATAAAGTTGAGAGGTGAGAAATCACCCAGCTCTTTGAGGGGCAAAGTGGATGGCCACACTGCATTTTAGACATCTTAGTTAAATCAAGTAGAGGAGTCAAGTTCCACTAAGTCTTCCTGAATGAGCCACTGTTCTGCACCCTAGGTAGCATACAGGAGCAAAGTCCCTTCCTACAAAGCAAACTTTCATTAAGGACACTTCAGAACTGGCAATAGCTTGTACAGAACAAACCAGGGTAGGATACAATCTGTCAGATTATGTAGTTTTATCAAAATGAAAACACTTGGCAAAATTAGGCCAATCTACTGGAATTTCATTGGGGGTAAAGCCAGCAAAAAAGCTTTCCCAGCATTGAACTATGTCACTGCCAGATTTTTTGGGAGTGAGTGTGTTGTGACTTTCTTTATCAGCCTAAAACTATGCAATAAAAATGAATGTAGTACATAAAAATGAATTGTTTCAGATTTTAAACAATTGGACTGGAAATATCAAACAGTTTTACCACATGATAATGGGGTGTGGGGTGATTTGCCTGTCTGATATGGAATATTTCAACACTTCTGTTTCAGGCTCAAAATGAATAGGAAAAACAAATTTCATACACACATCAACTTTCATAAAACCATCTTACATACTTCATAAACAGCATGGTTGTTGCTCTCCCTTGGAAGAAACACCAGCTATTGCAAGTAGATTTTTTGGGGGGAACAAATACTTAAAAGTTAGGAATGGCTTTCAGGGTTTAACTTGTGCACAGTGTGTTCATGGAGCACAGTTTAGTCAACAGCAGGGTTCCTCTTGGTCTGAGAGGCTTTAGATCTTGTGCAATAATTTTTTAACACTGAGTTCCACAGTGGAAAGAGACAAAACCCCCTGTGATAACCTACCAGTGCATCTGCTTTATGCTTCAGCTTCTTTGCCTCTTGCATGTAATAATCAGCATTGTGAAGCCTAGAGAGACAAAATCAATTAATTCAAGTCTTTGCTTTCATATAGTTGGACAAATGTTGTTTGAAAAAATTGCTGACTGCTTTAAAGAAGGATTCTGACAAATATGCCCACTTATCTCTTTAAAACTTAACCTGATATCAATCTGAAGCTGCTGTATGCAGAGATATGAGGGGTGACCAGAATGTAAAATAAGTAGCTGTAGAAACTGGCTGCCCAAAGGACCTATTAATGTGTGCTGAACAGAGGAAGAGGAAAAATATTTTAAACTAATTAAGTATAAGACGTTTCCATTAGAGGAGCTAAAATAAAAAAAAATGAAGAAGAATTACCGTGAACCAACATTCATGATCTGAAAACATTTATCAACAGAATCTTCATTAATCAGTGACAACAGTTCATTTGCCAAGATTAAAACTGTGTGTGCCTTTGTGCAGCACTATCCACACAGGTGCCCAATGCCAGCACTGTAATCAAAGATATTCTCTTTCTCTGGGACCTCTGCTTGCACAAAAATCCCAATCACAGAGCACAACGTCCATAAAACTTACACATCATCAAATGTTATTTTGGGTCTTCTGGGCTCAGAATTCCCGTTGGAAAGCATTGGCATTGCAGACCAGATGTCTGGTTCTAGATGGCTGGTGTCAAGGAGAGTGTTGGCTGTGGGTGTACTGTGAGATTCTTCCTCCTAGGAAACACAGAGCTGTTATTCACAGTTCAAACACTTTCCAACAATGGAAGTGCTCACGTCCACCCTCCCTGCCAAAAACCCTTCCCAACAAACCAAAGGCTAAGGCACAAAGCAGCCCACCTACCCTCATGTCACCTCACCAAACTACCCTTCCCTTCTTTGTATCATGACCCTAATCAATTAATTAGGGAGTATGACTCCACTTCTGAGTTCTCACCTGAACTCAGCCATTTACACTTTTAGGTGTAAGTTTTCAGTGGATAGACTGGAGACACTGGTTAAAGCAAGGGTGGGGAGACCTAATGGGCCAGGGCTAGATCTAAACTCAACTTCTTTCACTGATGTAACCTTTTTTCCTATATTATTAAGAGCTAACTGTTAATGTGGCTGAAGGGTCTGCTTGGATTTCAGCAGGGAACAATTTCCTCACTCCTGCTACAGAAAGAAGAATGGGAAGCAGAAGTCAGTTGTGACTTTGCAACGATTAAAACCAGAAGCATAACAGAAGATTTCAAATCAGGCAATTGCAGCTTGCAAGCTTGGTCCCCAACCAGCTAAACTAAATTACAGATGAACCAATGAACTAAGGAAAGAAGTCTAACGTATTTTAGGGGAAAAATATTCCACGTATCAAGATAATAGATTAACCAAGGATAAATCTGCCTAGAGATGCTGGGATGAGAGGAAGAGGCCCTGCTGTTTACATAGCACTGTTTATTTGCTGACATATGCAGTTCATTTTGGCACTGATTTCAGCTGAAGGCGTGTGTATTACCGGCGCAGCTTGAAGTGACACAATGATATCAGAAAGCAACAGGGATGAATGAAGAAGGTGAAGTGATTTGTCACCTACAATCCAATGCAACTTGTGAGTTTTACTATTACAGTGCAGGGTAACAACCTCTCTCAAAGTGGTGAACTGTGAAAAATGGGGCTATGCACGGCCTTTTCTGAGGCAGAATTTTCTTCTTGTCTTTTAATTTTGACAGTGATACTAAGATACAGTTTGATACTATGAAGTAAGGATGGGTTTGAAACTCCAGAGGAAGGACAACTTTCTAAAACGGGCCAAAACCCCGGAGTTTTTCTGTTTAACCTAAAAAGAGGAGGACAAACTAATGTGAAATTTTACATTGATTTAGTGAATTTGCTATGCACTTTTGGCTCTTTTTCATGTATTTTCAGAAAAAAACCCTACCTGAATCTGGTGAAAAGCAAGCAACAAAGAACTCTCTCTGTGAGAACCACTGATGGGGAGACGGCCCTAACAATGTGACATTTTTCTGGGGGAAAAAAATCCCCTGTTTAAAAATTGTCTAAAAGCTTACACATAATTAATAAAGATTAAGTGTAAATAAACCTAACTGTTGTGAGCCTGCAAACCTGAGAGAGGTTACTAACATGCTGAGTGTCCTACGGACAGGAGTTTTTTGTTATAGTGCTTGTTTATTTTAGGCCATAATATTCAGTATGACTACAGTGCTTAATTCTGGCTGAGAATTTGTGGCAGTGATTCAGGTGATGTTCTGGAAGTTTTATTTTCAAAATGTGAGTGTTGCAGCTACAGAGTTAAGGGATTAATTGCAGCTAGTTGATGGTTGCAAAGGCTCTCAGGGTCCAGGTGCTTCAGGGAATGATAGACAACACCAAGTAGATGCCTAATACTGACCTAAAAATGGAACTTGCAAGAGCTGTTTATGCCTAGCTCTGCAAAGACCCACTCCCCCTGAGCGGGGCTGCATAAGCACTTAGAAATACATAATGTGTGTGGGAAAAATAAAATCCAACAGAATAAAGCTGAATTAATTTCATTTTCTCTCGTTCGGTGCCACCAACTGAGGCTGGTTACTTACACAGATTCCTTTGGGGTTAGAAGAAGCTTTATTTTCATTCTTTCTGTGTTTGGAAACAGAGGAGGAAGAGCTGGTGGTCTGTGAGGTGTTTGTGACAGGGGGCTCCTGGCTGAAGGAGCTGTTGTCACCGCTGTGCCGCCGGTGCACGGGCTCGTCCAGCAGCGGGGACAAGGGAGGAGGGAACAGCTTCTCTTCTCTTTTCTTTGTCACCTTCTTCACTGAGCTACTGCTGCTCCTGGCACACAGAGAAAAACCAGCTGCACTTCAAGGATGTTGGTTAATTGTCCACAGCACAGAGCTCTGTATGTCATTTCCCGAGAAGCCAGCTCTGCCCTCCGGTGTGTCCTGCAGCCCGTGCCCTCCGCCGTAAGGCACAAGGGGACAGCAGTGACAACAGAAGAGCTGCCTCTGCCTTTTCAGTGACTGCAGAAACCTTCTGCTTTGGAGGACAACTTGCAGTGCATTAGTACAAATTGCACCCAATTTAAATGCTAATTTGAGTCAGTCTTCATTTGAGAGGTCATAGAGGTTCTGACTCAGCAAAGTGCTGGAAAGTTTTATGCACAGGGTTAGTTCCTTTGACATCAAGTATGACTATTTATGTGTTTAACATTAAGCATCTTTTTAAGAGGTGGATTAGGGTTCACATAAGCAACCTTTTCAAAAAAACCCAAACAGCATACGGCAGCATATGAACCAAAAATTGAATTTATAACGACAAAATGATAACCATAACAATAACAAGATAATAATTATTTAACCTCTAGAATAAAACCAATGTTCAACACTATATTAAAATGATGCATTTTAGCTGGCAAAAGCCCTTGAGCAAATATTGGTTGATGAATTGAACGTGATTCAGAAAATGAATGTGGTTTTGACATGAAAGCTCATGTAACATGATCATCTATTGTCTGTTTTATGTACAGAAATTGTTAGCTGGCTAGCAGTGGCAGCTGTGATGCACAGTAAAACCAGGAAAAATAACCCAGGTAGACCTTTCTTCACTCACATTCATCAAAAAAGAAAAAACCAAACCCAACACCTCGCTGACTGCTTAACATGTTAATCTACTCATAGATTTTTATTTCAGGTACTGTCCCAGCTCAGTCAATGAAGATAACCTGAATTTTAATCTTTTGTTAGACATCTAATATTGCACTGCATGATCATTTACTTTTCATGATTATTGACTAAAATTTCAATAACAAATTAAGTCAACAAGAATTTATGTTTTGTTCCCACTTTCAGTCAGTGTCAGGAATTATTGATCTGCTTTGCCTCAAAGTAAGCTGGGAAAGAGGAGAAGGCGACCCAGGTTTCCTTACTTCTCATTTAGGGGCTCTCTCTCATTTCAGTCTGGCTTCTTCTGCAGTTTCACTGACAGTATCAATATCTACACCTTGGTCACTGCCCTACTTGGGACCTTTGGTGATACAGAAATATTTTAGCCTCATCTGTGAAACCACAGTGAAATCAAACACTCCTCACGTTTTATAGCTCCTCTACCCAAAACTACTTTAATTCGACTGAAGCAGAGTTTTAAAATATCTTATTTGAAACCCTCTGATATTAAAGATCTTCAGACTGAAGAAATAAAACAAGCTCAAATTCACATTGCTTTACGGGGATGGATGCTGTCCTGCTTGGAAAACACATGGCTCTGAAGAAGATCAAAGGCAAACGACCACGCTGGAATAGACTGGCAGTTCTTCGAAGAGACTGATTTTGTGCACATGTGCTCCTGCAGCATGTCCTCCAGAAAGTTCTCACTCAAAGCTCCATCTGTTTGCTCTCTGACCCCCAGAGGGCATTTTGGAACTCAGACAAGTTACCACAGTTCTAGCTGATAACACTCAGAACTTTTTCCAGAGGAAAGTTTTCCAAAGGAGGGCGAGCACTGCCCCGACAAAGCACGCACGTGTTCTTGGGTTGCACAGCAGCAAAGAAGACACAGTTGACCCACAGAAACAGCCAGGAGCAGAACCCAAACCCTCTGCTTCCCAAGCACATGCCCTACACAGGGAACCCTGAACATGCACCCACGGGGGGAAACACAGAGCAAAGTGGTTTTCTGTGTCACTGTGCACACAGGAGTTTGGAGCTCTTCACTATTTAAAACTTCACAAGTTCACTTCATCTTTGGGCTCAGATATAAGATGGGGCAAACCAAGGAACAGGTGCAGCTACTCAACTCTGGCACATAAATCACTCTGTGGGTTGGAAGAATTAACCACAAAACAAAAAGAACTAGGGGATATTTTTTCCACATAACTTACATTTAACTCCGCCCCCCCAACAATACAGTTTTAATTGTCTGTTGGTTTTTTTATAATTTTCTTCCCCTTGCCCACTTAATCCTATAAGTTTTTGCAGGAATTAAGCTGATAATTTATTTAGCAATGTTACCTCCCTCAGATTTACACTAAAGCACTTACGTTAACAATAACCTCCATGAAATAGGTTGTTACCAGCAGTTAACCAGATTGTCACTTTGCTTTGGGCTCTTAATGGCCTAAGAAACTGGTCTTTGATTGCAGGAATCGCTAATTTTGAATGAATTTATTGCAATAATTACCGAGACTCAATGGCTTAATTTGCTGACATGATTGTTAGTTAAAATATATTTAAAATCTAGGGAGAAACACAATAAAAGTGCACGGAAAAACTACAAGCAGAACTGATGGCCTTGTGGCTGCAGGGTTTAATCTTTTGTGTCTAAAAAAGGCCAATTATCAAAGAAGGAGAAGGTTCCCCATTTGCCTTTTTTTTAAATTTTTTTTTTTTCCCAGCCTGGTTTCTTTTAGGGCAGAAAGCAAGCAAGCAAACAGGCAACAAGAGGTCATTGGAGAAGGGAGAATTTCCAGCTACTCTCACGTTTCAAGCTGCCTTTTTTTGCCCTTTCTTCATGCACTCGTTGTGGTGTGCAGTGGTATCTCTGGCCTGCTGGTGAGACAAAGCCACAGTCTCTTTCAGGCTCTTGCCTTTCCTTTGCCTCTACTCCCCCAACCCACGGAAATGCTGCACACTGAGGGTGTACCTGACTTTCTGCAGGGGGTGTACAGGGAAAGGTCACTCCCACATTAGCCTGGACCATGTGGCAGCACCTGAATGGAGCTGAAGTCATTGTCATAGATGTGGATGCTGCCTGTGCCATGAAGGAACCCCAGTGAGTGCTGCTGTGGCTACCCAAGGGGTTGACTGATACGTATGGCCAAGCACAGGTGCATCTCCATCTAAAGGTCAAACCAAAGAGAACAGGAAATTTTGAAAAACAGGAATGCAGAAATGCTTGCCTCAGACAGATTTCTAGCATGCCTGCTAGATGGTGAGCATGTTTCTCTGGTATGAGTCCAGTTTGACTCAGAGTTTGCATCAGCAAATAATTCCCTGTGTTGCTACAGAAAGCCAAATACTGGTGAGTAGTGCTCTGCCTGGACAGGGTCTACCCATCAAATATTCATATATCAATGGGATTGAGCAGCACATAAAATTAATGCTTAAATCAAAATTTCTCTGTCAAGGAACTAAATATAAGTAAGTAATCCTCTGCTGCAAAGCAGGCAGCTGATCTGACAAAAATTCAGCTCCATGGAAGTGTTTCAATGTATTCCTGTAAAAACACTGAAACACCTATTCCTTCATTTGCTGTATCAGAAATAAGGAAAACAGTGGCAATATTCTGAGCAGTGTATTTTAAGTGTCAGGTCAGATTTTGGAAAAGGCATCAGCCCCTGAGTATGTGAGGGAAGGAACAAAGAGGTAATTATGGCTTATGCAATGACTACATAACACAAACCTGCTCTCTGGTTGTGCAAATGCCTTTTAAATTCACAAGTGACCATTTGAAATTTCCAAACTCAAATTGCACATGTAGTCACAGAAACATGTGGAAATTAGGCATATAATTGACCTTGTAAGACATGTGACCCTTTAAAGATTTATTGTGCATCTTTGCTTGCTTTATTGAGCCCATATATTTAGGGGAGATTATAGAGAAATGTATCCAAGTGCCTAAACCACAGCAAGGCAGACAACGGGAGCTGTGAAAGCACAGTGTGTCCTATCTCTTGCTGATTGCTCCAGACTCCTGAATGCCTCCAAATTTTGGCCCAGATCGTGGTTTTTCTGTCAAAACACTCTTCTACCTTTAAAAAAGCCTAATAAAAATCTCAGGTCTGCCTTGGGGAACTTGGCTTATTGGCACAGGGATCAAGTTCTAATAGGAGAGACCTAAGTTTCCTACTGACAACATCCACCACGGGACTTAACACCTCCTTAAGGGATGAAGATCATCCTCACACCTGTAGCTGACTCACCCTCACTTCTCAAAGTCCTTATGTAGAGAGCTCTAAAAGAAAACTTGGAACTTTTGGGAATAAAAGACCAAATGGCAAAGCCTGTCTTTCAACCTTTTACCCCTGAAGTGCTATTTTCCCCCATGGCCTTGAACAGTGGACTTTCTTCTGCCTCCCCTTAAAAATTTACTTAACCCTCTGGAGAACAGAATCACTCCTGACTGCTTAAAAATGAATGTTTAAATTTCTAGGAAATTGTCTTCATACAGTTCATCCAGCTCCCTGATCCTTTGGGAAATACATTGATCTATATTCAGTTGCATGTCTCCGGGAGTTGAAAATCTGAACTGAAAACCTGAATCAAAAAAGTATTGCATTTTCTTCAAGCAAACTCAGAAAACACTAGTAACAACAAATGCAGTGTGATCCAGGTGGAAAAGAAGTCAGAAAATTTTGTTTCAAAACTTCAGGCAGATGAGAGAAAATAGCTAGCATTGGAAATAGCTATTGATGGACACAATTATGTTTTAAGAGAGAATACCAAAGGGTTGAAAGCTCTGAGGTATCAAATTAACGACCTGGAAAACAAGCTCAAATTAAGAAACATCAGGTTGGAGGTGGATCCTTAGGCCCTGATGATGACAAGAACAGAAAGATTTTTTTAATGGATTGTGGAGGTGTTGGGGATGGATAATCCTTGATTCCCTCTGCAATATATCTCTGCTCATTGTATTTCTAGCAATGACAATCAGGTAACACCCATCATGATGTTTATCAAATGTACAACACGTTACAGATCCCACTGTAACTTTCAACTCATCTTCCTTTTCCAGACTCCAGCTCTGACCTTCTGTGGCTGAATGAGGGGCTAGTTCACAGACTGAAGTTACTCCATATTGACACCAGAATAAATAAAATGATGCTCAACCTTCTTTAAGGATTTTAAAATTAGTGTGCTATTTCATAACTTGTTTTTGAACTTCATCTAAATTTAGCTATATTATCCTCAAATTGTTTTCAGAAGCACAATGTGATTTTGATTTTTTGCCTCCCGTAGTACAATGCAGAAAGAAGGACCTCATCTCAAAATTGTAAAAGCACAGAATTGGTAACAAAAGGGAATTGGACTCTTTGGATATTTACAGAATGTTAATCTTGTGACTCTATAATCAGAATCATCATTTATGTGGCACCTGTTTGCTCAAGCATTACAGCCATCTCTGAAAGATACTCTAAAAGGCACAAACTGTTGGGTGGTGTGTCTGCTGAGGTGCAATGCAAACATCTGAGACATTTGGGGTGGTCACCCCTGGAATTGCTGCACACACAGGTAAAACAAAGAGGCAATTTCACTATTTTGTTCAATAAAACTGGAAACTGTCTCTTCCAGAAATGATTTTCAAAAATTAATTCCAGGCAATCAGATGAATCCCACTTTTAGCAGGATTCTCTGTCCACAGAGGTTAAAGGTAATAGAGGCAAGAAAGAACATTGAAAGGAGGTTGAAGAGTACACCAGCACTGTGGCAGTATTCTAAAGTATTGCAGGCCATCAGAAGGAGGAACGAATCTCATCCAAAACCATGTGGATTCTCCTCCTGAATGGGAATGGATGGGAATACCAACGCTGTGTCACTTATGCTGATGGGCTGTAAAGCCCATCTGACTCTACAGCAAAGATATTTACAGAGCAGTACTGTGAAAACCCTCAAGAACGTGACGTCAAAAATCCACTTACTCTTTAGTGCTGGTGATTCTGTGGTTCGGTATTGGAGAGATACAAGGTGGCAGCAGGCAGGAAGCTGGGGGCTCCTCCAGGCGCTGCTTCTTGCTTTCAACAAAGGTATCCAGGCTTTCTGTCTGCTTCAACAAAAATGGCAGAGCATAAAAGATCCAGCATTCATGCACAACTTCACTGGCCATCCAGAGGACCTATGGGATCTCAGTGTATTCCCTTTATAGCAGCAGCAGTTCAAGTACCAGTCTAAGAGAAGTGAAAGTCACCTGAAATCAGGGCTAAACATGCTCCAAACACATGACATGGAGTTATATAACAAGCGACATAATTAGGAAGCAAAATGTCTCTTGTGCTAAAGTTATCTTCTGTAGTGCACTGGAATTTAATTAATAATTTAGATGCAATGACTTGATAGCACCAAACCTTATTCAAGTAAATAGCTTTTACTCAATGACCTAATAGAAGTTGATGGGAAAACTCTGAGTCAGTATTCCTCACAGGACCAGGAGTAGAGGACCGAGCTGGGGTAGTCATTAACAGCAACAGCTCATTTGGAATTTGCTTTGGAAGACTCCCTGATGCATGACTTTGGTGCCTGAACTAGGATGATACAAGCAAAGGTGATTATTGCTCTGTCACTGGAACCTTCATATCAGTCTTCAGGCCCACTAGTAGATGGCTAAAATACATCTTTTAATAGCATGATTTAGAAACACAAATTAGTCTCTCCCTACCCTGCTGTAACTCTTGGTATACCCTTAAGTCACCCTAATTGGCTTTTTTCCCCTTGGGTAGCAGTGAACAATCACATTGCAACCGAAGGGGCTGATTCAGAGTCCAGCTTATGTTAGCTGGAGGCCCAGAGCAAGATCCTTCATTTTGTTACTTTCTGATTCAAAGCCCCAGTGAAGGAAATGATGATGTTCCAACTTTCATATGACCACCCTTATTTTTTTTTCTTCCCTGGGAGCCCTCACTTTAGTTGCCAATATTAGAGTTTTAGTCAAGATTCCTTCTCCATGATATCAACACTCCACTAAGTTACCAGCAAGAACTGTTTTTGATATAATTAATATGCACCCTGGTGTACTTAGACATACATAAGTATGGACATTTATACATCCCTCTCCTCCTTTTTTCTCCTTCCATCTTGCAACTCTGTAGTGTGCAGCTAGAATATAAATGGAATAAAAACCTGCTGAGTTTACTCATGTGATTATTTTCACTTAAGTCAACAGGGAAGGAGCCAGTGACTCATTTAGGCAGGGGTGTAGACCCTGTGTCTGCCTGGCATCGTCTGTCTTTGTCTTGCATTAATTCTCTCATGCCACTGGACTCCTCAGGCTTAGAATTTCAAGAAGTCCACTGAAGCAGACAGCTGAAGTCATATTCACATTGTTTTATAAAATTTGGAGTATAAAAAAATACACTCTGATGACTTTTCACAGGCAGATCAGAGTACAAGCATTTCAGCTGGAAAAACTGACTACAAAAATTCATCTAGGATATAAAACCTCAGTTTCTTTTCTGAAAACACATTTAGTTTGAAGTGCAATGTTATATCCCACAAGGTAGGATACCCTTGGGCATATATAAAATAAAACACATGATAAAACATCACGCCTTCAGTCGAAATATATTTGTTTTTTCAGCTAGCTGTGCAGAGAAAGCAGCTAGTTAAGTAAATTATATTTCTATGAATCATATTTGTTCATACCACAAAACAACATAAAAACTAAATTCACCAGGAGCATAAGCAAGCACCATGCCACTGACTTTGATGAAGCCTGTTTAAATCAGTGGTGAAAACAGCTTAATTCTGCAGACAATAAACCCCTCCCTTCTAAAGAGAAGTCACATTTTCTGAGTATGGCTGAAACTGCACTAATATGAACTCATCACTTTCTGCAGGTTACAGAACACTGGAAACGAATAGGTGAGTCAGCAAATACAGTGAGAAAGCTTGTAAGAAAAATCTCAAAAAATACATTGTTGATTTGATGTTAATTTTAGTGCACTTGTGAATGTCTGTCCTTTGTAAAGCCAGTAAAGCCTCAGTGCTGTGATGCCTCCCCACAGCCCAGCTGCAGGTGCAGTGAGGAATCCCTGCCTCTGGTCCTGACCTCCAGGGTGCTCTGAAACACAAGTGTTTTCCTTTAAACAATGAAAATTACTTACCTTGTGTTTCCTTTTGGATTTTGTGGAGGGTTTTTCAGCTGCTGGGGTAGGGGACTCTCGAGATGGTCGCCTGTGTTTCACATTTGCCTCTCTTGGTTCACTTTTCACAGACGTGGTCTCAAAAGTTTCCTGTCCAGGTATCCTAGATAGTAAACTAAGGTCTATTTTCACCCACAGAGATTTGAGTTCTTCATATTCTCTCAGTGGGGACAGAAGTTCATTTTGTACGATTGGGATAGGAGAAAAGAGCTGCTCCTCCAGGTCATTGCTGGTCTGGTCAATGGAAGTGTTGCTGCCATTGCTGGTTAAGCTACTTACGCTGAGGATGTTACTGCCAGAGTCCTTCACTTTGACACCACTGCCAGAGCCAGTGCAGGCTGGCAGCACCTTGGCCTGCAAGCTCTCCTCCTGGTCTGTGTTTGAGTCAGAAGTAGATGAATCAGTTTCAATGAACTCCCGGGACTTCGGGACAATTTTGCTGGGGCCTCTGTACTTTTTCTTCTCTGAAGTGAGACCTGTGCTAGTTCGTGGTTCTTTCCTTGGAGCTGTCTTCCCAACTGCTGCTTTAGTTCGAACCTTTGGCTGCTCGGGGGGTTCCTGCGTGTCTTTTTCTTTGGGAGTGTTGCTGGTATTATTTGGTTTGGGCCAGTTATACTCTTCTACACTGGAAGTCCTTTCTACCTTTTTGGGTTGCTTTTTCCCAGTAGTCCTTTGTGAAGTTGGCTCATTATGAGCTGGTGACTTCTGCTTGGAGCTTTTTGCCTCTGGGGTTTTCTGGGCAACGCGTGGTTTGGCTTTCTCTCGGATGGGACTGAGGATCGCCCGGTCTTTGGGATCGGTCGGGGGCAGGCTGCTGTTGAGCTTCCCTTTGTTTGGCCCTTCGGCCTGCTGGTTGCTCTGGGCCTGGGAGCTGCTCTCGCTGTGAGGCTCATTTTGATTGTTGATGATGGTCTTGTTGTGGGGGTTCACCTTATTTAGCCATTTATCCAGCTGCCATTTGTTTGTTGAGGGGGGTTCGGGCTGCAGGTTGAAGGATGACAAGGAACAAATCTCAGAAGCTGTGCTTTTCCCTTTAAAAGAGAACTTTTTAATGTACCCTTTTATTTCAGTCAACTAGTGGTGACTGCTAGTTTTATGGGAGTATTTATGGAGTATTTATGGTTAATTAGGCTTCCTTATCTGGTTTACAACGTGGCCCTGGAGAAATTTAATACAACTAAAAAGTTTAGCTAGTCCCTGAAGAGATGGTTTTGTCATGTTGCCTTTCCTTAGTCCCAGCTGAATACTGTGTCAATAAAATCTTCTCTAGCTACTGGCAAAAATCTAAATATTTCTTTAAAGCAACTCAAATGTAGGCCAGGAAGATTCTTCCAAAAGCCAGAAGGAGTACGTGGGTCACGCGTGTGAAACGGCGAAGGGAAAAGAAGTCAACAGCATCCGAACTCCAACATTTATCGTTTTGTCTCCCTTCTCTGTGAAGAGACCTTACTAGCACTTAAAATGAGGCTCAGAACTGCACCCCTAGGCAGCACGGAATGTGAAAAACATGAAAGCTGAAACTTCAGGCATCACCCCCTGCCAGGGAGCGGACTTTGCTTCCCCCTCTGCGGAGAGCGGCCTTACCTCCGGCGTGGCACTGCGCGACTCCTCGTTGCACTCGCTGTCGCTGGAGCTGCTCTCGCTGTCCGAGTCGGACTCGGAGCTGCTCTCGGACTCGCTGGAGCTGCCGGAGCCGCCGCTGGAATGGGCCAAGCCAGCGGCGTGGGCCACCGGCACCGGCAGGCTGCTGCGGGGACAAGATCCTCCCTTAGTGCGCTCCTGCCCTGCCCGTTCACACCCGGTGTCACCTTGTTGGAACCCTGGGAGCTGAGAGCCTTGGGCTTTCTGTGCTGACAGGCACTGACCCTCAAAAAACCACTGCATCTGACCTGGAAAAGGCTTCCAAAACTGAGTGATAACACCGGGGTTATGGGTGTGTAGTTGGGATAGAAACGTGTAATGTCACAGGGTGGAAAACTTAAAGAGTTGAAGGTTTTGGAATATAATGTGTGGAAGGCAAGATGGAGGTTTTGGGGTATTGACTAGGCTTGTTTTTCGCCTTCTTCTTCATGGGTTTGGGTGGTTTTTTGTAACTGGTTAATAAAGTCCCCACTGCGGACCATGGGTGGTTAATAGTTGGATAATAAATAAAAATAATTTAGGTGTTAGTTCACAACAGGACAAATTGTCCTTGAAAAGGCTCAGTAGAGATAGAGAGGCATCCTTTTTACGCTTGTTAGTTAAAGCACAGCAGAACTCACAGCTTGTGAGACTGTAACATAGATAAGAATTAATAAACATCAAAGTCTGAACACAAACTTCATCTCTCAAGAGCTTTAATCCCGACTTTGGCAGGGAAAAGAGGTCTGAAAACAGTCACATCACCTCCCTCTCCTGCAGTGCAGACCCACGAGAGCTCCAGGGGCTGTGCCACCATGGAGCCACCAGAGGAGCTGGTTGGGTTAGTGGCTCACGGGACACATTGATTATGTTAATAACATCACCAACATCATCACCCTCCAGTAAGAAACACTTCAGTGTCACAAGCCTGAGCTTATTAGGCTGATGATTGCAAAAACTAACAATCACACTTAAATAATTCATTTACGGAATCACCATTTCTTCATTTTTTGCCAGTTCATTTATAATTTATGATCAAAGGAAGGACATCAGGCAACTAATATCGGACAGGACATTTTAAAAATTAATTTTAATGAATACTTTTACACTGCAGTGTACAAAAACTACGTGCTTTTGACAAGTCTCCAGGGAGTGCCTCAGAATTTTTTATTTATAGTTCTTTTTCCCTCTCATATTTATGATAATGCAGTGAGAAAACAGCATTCATGCTGAAAATAAGCTTCTCTGTGAAATCTATTTTTCTGTGTGTTCAACTGTCCTCCAAGATGTATTTATTAGTAGTGCACTGTGTGTCATTGTTTCTTCTCACCATTTGTTTCTAATATGAGAGGTCAGATGACCCCAGCTTTTAGCACTACAGAATTCTGCCAATCTGAGTCTTTATAAACTCATCTTTAATTTCAACTTTTTTTTTTTTTGTCAGGGAGATAACCATAAGGTTATATGTCTCTTCAGCTGATCTATACAGGGACTTTTTGATGATTGATTTTAAATTTGTGAAGCTGACAAAGCAAAGTGTTTGAAAATTGACACCATTTGCTAGCACGCCTTTATGGATATTCAATACTTCACCTTAATACATCATACACCCTGTGTGTCCCATATTGAGTGACCCAGAGATGCCTACGAGGTGTAACACAGCTTTGCCTCTGTTTCTATCTGCTTTTCTATTTTCCTCCAACAAGGACTCAACTAAGCCAGGTATATGCTTTCCTCCCCTTTTCAAACCAAGATGCTCTGTGCATCAAAAAAACCACAGTAACCAAGAAACTGGAAAAGCCAGGGGAAGAAAAACAAACCAGGAAAAGCCAGAACAAACTGATGAGTGACCCTGCTCTGCTAGAACCTTCACAAGCATTGCCATTGGCTTCTGTGACAATAATAGATGGAGTTTAATTTTCTTCTTACACTAAGCTACTTTCTCTCCCTCCTTGTTGGTAAAACCTATCGCTGACACCGCGGTTGGTAACAAAACTGTCTCTTAGAGCCTTGCAATGGCCCTGCAGTGCCCATTGACAAAACAGCTTGGTGCTTTAGGGTGCATTAATGAAACAAAATTACTCACTTGGGTAATTGCTGCAGATCACTAACTTTGTTGCTCATTAAGTCCATACACTTTTTTTATTTTTTTTTTAATTCTTCTAGCGGCTCCTTACCCAACTGACTCAAGTAGAGCTACTTGGAAAATTTCAACTGGACGTAAAAGGCAATTCAAAGAAAAGATGATGAAAACATATAGGCATTTCCAAAAATATTACAGAAAACGAACCACTGCTGAATTAAAATGGATCTTACATTTTGTATTTAATGCAATATTTTTGAAAACTGTTTGTTTTCTTCCTTTAGACCTCATTTTCAGTTAAGCTCAGGAAAGTGTAAGAAAACACATTTTTCATGTATTTTTTTTTTACAGTAAACAAGGAAACAGAAAAGTGGAGAAAAAGGAAGTGTGTTTGTAGGGGTGTTTGCCTTTCTTATCAATATCTTGTAGTTTTCTTATATAGCTTATATTTTCTACTTAGAAAACACTAATAGTAGATGAAAACTGAACTTTCATATTTCATTGCAAATATTTCCAAGAAGAATAAAATAGAAAACATCACAAGGATTCCCAGACTGAGGAGGCAAACATGGCAATTCCATTCTATAATGCCAGAATGAAGCACCAGCCTTGAAAAAAAGGTGTTATTTACGGAATTTTCAGAAGACTGAAGTTTTAACTTAAAAACAACTTTCCCCCTAGATCTGAGAGCTTCTCTGGAGTGGTTGGTGCCCAGGCCAGCTCCACACAGAGGGGTGTGGGGGGCTGCACACACATCTGTGCACATCTGCCTAAGGACATGCTCTGCTCTCAGGACTGGCACATCTGCTCTCATTAAGACAACTGATGTAAGGAATAACACCTCTTATACCAGATCAAAGAAGGGAAAGGCAGAGCAGCCAGACCCTTCTTGCCTTTAAACACAGCTTACCTCTCCCAGCACTCTGGGACTAACCCTGTAGCTGGGATGTGCTCACAAAACAACAGGAGTCATTGCAGAGCAGACTGCGACTGTCAGACAAAGAACTCAAAGGGCAGGAATAAAACCATGGAAATAGACAGCAGCTCCAACCTGGCCTCATTTTCTTTCTTTCTGCACACCAGCCTCAGAGAAAGCTACCATGTGCCAAACATTACTGAGTAACACGGCTCAGCAAGCGTGCAGGAACCAGACAGGCTCAAAATAATGTTTTTCATACAAAACACAATGAGGTCATATTTGTCTTTCATCTGGGATAATAAAATTATGCCTTGGCTACACTGGGCAGTTTCATGCTGAAGGCATCGTTGCTGATCCTCATTGCTAAAGTAGAAGCATTCATTTTCATCATGTAGTTTGGCTTGAGAGCAACCCAAACTGTGTATGCTCTGCAAAATAACTAGATAAGACCCAAAATGCCTTTCTTAGCATCTCATCATACTAAAGATAGATCTTGTACATAGCTACAAGCACAATCAACTTGTTACAATGAGGTTCAGCAGAGAACATACATTTCACAAATAACAACAAAAAAAAGCATTAAAAAAGTGCATAAAAAAGAATTATTTGCTTCCAATAAAATAAGTTTAGTAGAGATTCTGGATTGCCTTCTGTGATTTTTTCCTTAAATAAAATGCATCTCTTAGTTCAAAAATAATTGGTTTGCACTCTTTCCAGACATTTCTGCAGATTTAAAGCTCAATCATGTTTTGAAAGATGTTGAGCTAGATTCTGCAATTCAAGCAGCTGTTATACAAACAAACTGGGCTTCCTCACATAGGTTTCAACTACATGAACTGGGGGTTGCCTCTTGAAGAGAATTTCAAAGCAAGCTTTGTTATGTTGCTAAGATCCAGACAAGGAATGCCAGTCCAGACAAGGTTTAAAATGGATTTAAAGCATTTTATCATCAGACACAAGTCCTCAAAGTGACTAAAGGAGGCAGGAAGGACTGATATTTGAAACTATTGAATTTTTATTTCCCAGCAGGAGATGAGCACTCATATTGTTCCTCAGTGTTTGGGTGGACAGTGTTTTAATTTCATGTGAACTGCAAAAAAAAAAATTAATAAAAACAATGCTGCACAATGGAACACAGCATTGTTTGGGTAAATAACGCTTAGAAAAAAGCCAGTTCATTATTATCACTTGAGAGCAGAGGCCCCTACTGAGACCAGTGACCTGCTGTGCTGGATCTGTGTAAATACATGATGAGGCACAGTCCTTGGGCCAAAGAGCGTGCAGTGCAAACACACAAAGCAAACAGCAGAGGTATTACAGTCATCCTCATACTCAGTGTGGGCCTGTCACATTCTCTAAGTGCAAGGCCTCTCTGCAGTTAATAGAAACATCAGTTTTGCCCTCCTTTTGAGTTTGTTCTCCTCATTTTCCTGTCCCTGCGCTCAGCACTTGAGCTGAGCCCTGCAGGGCCGTCCGACGTGCTCTGCCCTGACCCAGAGCCCCGACCAGGCTGGGAGCAAAGGTGCAAAATGCCTTGGCAGGGAGACCCCCAGGACTGAGATGGAGCAGAGGCTGCTCACCCCTGTCCTGAGGAGCTCCTCCTGTGCCCTGGAGATGAGAGCCCTGGAGTGACACCCACACTGCAGGGGAAGGGGGCCAGCCCTCTGTCCCTTGCAGAGGTCACCACAACCATGTCTCCAGCTGCCTGGTGAGCTGGGATCCTTCTGACATCTGGAAGCAAGCTGGAAGGAAGCTCCTCTGCAGCACCCTCACCCGTCTCCCTTCTTGTGCTTTTGCAGTGCAAACGTTTCCCCAGGCCCTGACAATTGTGCACAGCATAGCCACAAAGTACCAGATGAGAAACGCCTTGAAGGAGGGGACAACACCAGTACCACCAGTACTCAGAGTATTTTTCAGCTCAAACAACTACAGAGCAGCTGAGGCTTGCAGGCTGCTGATGGCTCCTGGTGAGGAGCTGCACTCCCCTCATCACACACCAACCATCTTTCTTTCACTGCAGTTCACTGGTACAGATGATCTGCCCAAATCACCCTGAAGTTTGTCTGTTTTTTAATCCATGGGTTATTTTTCCAAAGCCAATTAAAGCAGACATGGCATTATTATGTGTCTGGATCATTATGCTGCATAGAGAACTAAAGGCCTGATATGTGGCTTATGCTTTTTTTTTGTTCTTGTTGTCATCTGGACCATTATATTTTTTTCAGCATATAATTTACTCTACTGTTGTTATAAATGATCTTCAAAATTAAACCTGGTAGCTACAACCAAGATAATGTGAAATACTCCAACTCATTAACCTCTAATAAGAAAAATAATAAATTCCTAAGCTTGTAAATACAGATGTTAAAAAAGGGTATAATTCAGACCACAGCAGTAAAACTCATCAAGGAACAAAACTTCCTAACAAGTCCTTTGCTATCTCCCTGAACCTTTTCCCAATTAGATGTAGTCATGTTAATTGCTGTGAGGAGAATTTGGCAAATAGATGGTGCTCTCCAACAATAGGTTTATTCATTCTAACCCTTCCTTTTTAGGGTGATGATGAATTGGTCACTTGTTTCACTGCTCTACTCAGAAACCAAAATGTAAACTTGGAGAAAGCAGAGTGTTGCTGGGCAGAGGGAAATTGTGGATGGGAACTGACCACTGATCCAGCAGTACATCCATGCTGGCAGTGTGTTTCCACTAGAAGCAGCATTCTACAATGGTTGCTTTACTGCACAAGCCTATATTTAGGGAAAATCCAACCAATGAAATGTGGAAAGGGCAAGGGCTATGCTGAAAAACTGACTACAGACTTGACAGAGTACTTGATCTTCCTGTTGAGGCACCACATTGGGACTGAGATGAACTTTGCTTTTTTTCTGAGAAGAAAATACGTCTGTGCATCAGTTCCTGCTGAGTAAAAGAGAGGCTATGTGGCCTATCCCTAATCTGGCTTGTCTATTTAAAATGCAAATTCCTGAGAACAAAGAGTCTGATTGCACAGGGCACTGAAAATTGGGCGCCCAGCTCTGAGCAAGACTTTTGAGCTGCAGCATCTACCAGAGCAGACAGCAACACTTGCTCTTACTTGGATACTGCTTTTGTCCCACTCCCTACAGTTTGTTTCAAGAGACAGAGGAACAAACCCTCTCCAGCAGTGCAGAAACCAGCCCAATCTCCCCTTTGGGTCTATTTCTACAGAAAAAATGCAAACCTGATGGGCATCACTTGGAGTTGCTGGACTCACTGAATTCTGCATAAAAAAGGCTGTTTCATTATTCTTGCAGATAATAATAGTCCAGCACCTAGCAGATTAATATTTAGTGTCAGAATTTAATATCATAACTGTTCAATAACGAAGTTTTATTTCTCGTCTATTCTTACACCATTATCAGGAAATAATATTCTCTTCTAATTTGAAAGGGAGCTGCCATTTTTTTAAAATAATGAATTGCTCATATTTTTTATCTTCAAACTTATATACGCCTGCCATTAGATTGCTTTTTAAAGAAAAGGATTGCTCTGGGTGATTTGTTCACTGCCTTTCCATTGGTTAGTATTAAATTATTTAACATCAGGCTGGTAGGATTCAAATCTGAACTTTCAAAGACTGGGTTGACACAGGAACTGAAAACCTGTATCAAGGCTTTTAAAATATTAATCAGCACCCAGGTCAATGAAATGAAATAAGGTGTGGAAATTGTTGCTTCAGCTAACATTAGCACGTGTAGTAAGACATCACTTATGATGGCTCTCTCATGTCAAAACACATGGAAAGGGAAAACCTCTCTAATATGTTATTCAGGATGTGGCAGCTGATCTGCCTGTATCAATCCTGAGCACTGTAATGCAAGTAGGAGCTCTGATTTACTTTGAGGGGGAGGGTAATTTACAAGATGTTGTATGTAAAAAGCCACAGTCTCATTTTACTGTGTTCAAAAGTAACTGTTTTAATCAAAGACTGTTTATAACAAGGTTGATAGAGTTACTGAAAGAGATTTTTTTCATATACATATAAACCCTTTTATACTTCCAGCTTTAAAGACCATAAAAAAGGATAGTAAAGATGAAAGAAATAAAAAGAATGACAGAGCTAACTCCTATGAGCCACAATCTATGTCAAAGCAGAACTAAAGTGATTGACAGCTTGCATTAGTAATGAATAGAGTGAGAAAAAGCTGCCAAGAATCCGTAACAAGGTCAAAGCCTTCCAATAAAGAATTACATTAGCCACAAATCCTAGGTGGAACTGTGTATATACATCTGCACTGTGACTTTAACCATGGCACTGTTTCTACTGTCCTATTCTGACTCTTTTCCACTTTTTACTCCTGGGCTTCAGAAAATTCTGACTCCATCACACCTGTGATAAAGAACAGGTATAACATATCAACCTTTGACATTATTAAAAAAAACCAAACCCAACAAACAGAAGAGGAGGAATTTTAATGCCACATCTCTAACAGGGCACATAAAAAACTTTCTGAACTATTGGTATGGTAATCACTCTCCTTCCAATATCACAGTGCTGTTATACACACTTGTCGTGGAAGAGAAGGGGGTTTTGCATATTAAAAGCAATATTGTATCCATCATTCATGCATGCATCACTCTGCTCACCTCAGAGTTTAGAAACAATTTTGTGAGCATGATATTATTCAGGGAATGCAATGTACGTAGGCTTTTTGATGTACCATATTTTAGTGAATAGATTCAAGTGTCAGAGAGCATTATTTGTACTGTGCCCTGACGTGCTACTATTTGCCTGGCATCTGGAAGAACAAGAATCCTCTCTCTTACTGGGAGACTCCAAAGGGTCTCATTTGATATAAATGGAACCACTTTATTATATCAATATTGCCCCACTGAATCAAGCCAGATATGAAGATTGATACATAGAAACTTCTTTATTTTCCACAAAGGAAATCCTGGAGTACTGCATCTTTCAGTACACTTTGCTAATCTTCTGTGGAAGTGTAGAAGCACATATTCGCCCCTCTACAGTCCACAATTTCAAGTGAACATAAAAGGTTTTTTGAGAGGTCAGTTATTTACACTTTGATTTTATTTATTACAGCAGAAAGTCCAAGTGTGGTCACGGAAAAAAACCATCCAAAGTGAACCTCTAAAAGCAAAGTGTTGTGTTTTTTGTCATTCGTGTATGGCAGAAACTTGGGCACGTTCTAAATGAACTACCCTTCTCCTTCTAACTCAGTTCTGCTCCAGTTGTAGCTGAAAATAGAATCCAGCTTGCAGAGCCCAGTGGGAAGAGAACTGGGGGCTCTGGGACCAAATCACTCTGGTGCACATGGACCCACATGACACCTCCAACTCCTCATTTCCAGTCTCATGTTATCTGAGGAAAGCTAATTTTACTATGCTGAGCAACCAAGCAGTAAGAAAACATTAGAAAGTTGGAGGTTTTTTTTTTCCTCTCTCCATGTAAAACAACCCCTCAGAGCTTGAGAAGGTGCCAAAAGGCATATCCTGACTTTCCAAAGCTTTATGGCACACACACAATCCCTTACACCTGAGAACTGAACGAGTGTCCCAACATGAGCTCATGAAACCATGGGAGGATTTTCTCTCCAGGGAATCCCTTGGGAGCAGATCAGCAGTACCACCAGTTTCAGACCAGAGCAAAGGGAAGGAACTGGGAACACAAGCCAGAGCAGGGAACAAAAGCCTGTTGCAGGATGTTAAAGCTGTCCTTCCTTAGAACAGACCCAAGATTGCTCCAACTGTAGTCACTGTGAGGAGCACAATGAGTAAAAGAAGCAATACAGAAAGGGGCAGAGATAAAAACTGAGTGTGATCAGAACAAATTGGGCAATATTCTCCTAAATGAGCTTCAGCTGCTCACAGACTGGTAGCAATTCCATGCATTATGCACTGTAGAGAGCATGAAACAGCAGGATTGGTGCTACAGGCATGGTTGGCCATAGGCATGCACACAAATGAGTCAGGCACAAATAATCCACCTCTGTGGAGACGATTGCTGCACCTTTGTAGAGAGAGACAGCCCCGTGGTTGTAGAACCAGTCCCACACTTCAGAATACTGCTCCAATTCCTGTGTCTCCCTGGGATTCAACAGGCAAAATGATTGAATTCCTGGCACTTTCCTCCGTTGTTACATTTAGTATTGTGAGACTCCCAGCATATTTACGTTCATCAGATTGAATTTGTAATAGCAGGGACCACAGAAGTACACAGGCACTCAGGAAAACCACAAGCAGACACTTTGTTTCATTGCTACTGCCATAACAGTAAAAAGGAATCATCATTATTAATAATGGGCAATTACTCTGCAATAGTTTTTAAAGAAGTATTCCTAAAGGCACATGATGAATTTATGGCACACCACCAGAGCCTTTCATGGATATAAAGATGTACTTCAGCACACATGACTTGTTTTTTGAACAAGGAGAAAGCTGTCTAGTAAAATATTAATAAAGCTGAATGCTGAAACATAGGTGTCTTCCTTACAATTCATTTTAAAACAGGGTAAAGGGCTCCATTTGGAGTGAAAATCTTAACCTTCTGTATATTTATGTTTAATATGATCTCCTTTTAATGCTGCTGATTTTAGACAGTTACATAATACTTTGCTTTATAGACTTAAAAAAAGGTTTCAAATCTACTTAGGATTAAATATCATCTTGAAGGATCTAATGCTAAGAACAGAGCTAAATCTTTAAGCAGCATCCACCCTTAATTATGACATACATAGGTATTAAGGAAAAAAGGTGCTTCTCTGAGTGATAAATGGACCTGAATATCCTTCACAACATTCACTATAAATCACAAAAGACCATTAATAAACAGTCAGAAAAAAAAATGACAGTTGCTACAAGTATCTGCTCTCATACTTTGCCTAATACTATCACTGTCATGTTTAAATCTTAAATCTTTGACACGAAAACCCTTTAAGTCAAAAAGGCTCATCTATTTTAAACAGAATTTTCTACGCTTGTTATTTTGAATGACAGCAAAAGGAAACAGAGAATCTTTAATTCCGTAACCTTATCTGGCTGAAAATCTTTCCTTTCAGCCTTTTACATCAACCCCAAAATAGAAGGAAGATCCTAATAGCTTCAGCACTTACTTGCTGGGATTTGTGGGCAAACAGAGCTCCAAGTCTGCCAGAGGGAGCTGGTGGTGCTCAGCACCACCTGACTCTGTGGGAGCCAAGTCAAAACACTGCAAACACAGGCACTGCACTGCCTGTGAGCAGGATGAGGACAGCCAGCTTTCATTTAGACAGGAAAGAGTAACTGGGACAGCCAGAATTAACACTGGATGCCTTCCTGAAACGTCACACTGCCTGCTTAACACAGAAACTGGGATGCCTGGCAGGGGCACTTAACATCTGCCTGGGAGTGGGCAAACACTGTATTCCCCAAGAAGGATCCAGGAAAAGTGACCATAATCCTGAGCATAAAGTGGGTTTTGCCAAGGGAGTGCTGAAAAACACTAAATAGGGACAAAATGATTTTGGTCATTAGGATTAGTTATATTATTTTTTCTTAAAAGCCTTCCACCTAAGATGCTTTCTTTCTGAACATTTATATTCCTGAGTGACCAGAAATGGACTTTTCAACATTACCACCATCCATTTTCCCCAGACTCGAGAAGGGTTATTGTGTCAGCAATGATTTGTTGAAGGTCTGCCAACAAGCAAAGGTCAGGAAAACCCAACCCCCTCATGGGCACAGACGTAAATAGCCAAAGTTCGATCTCTCTTGCACTTTTTATTGTTTTCCACTTGATAATCATTCCCTTAGTAAGGTGCAAATGTCTCCTTCACACATCTGCCTAGACAGCCTCAATCTCTTAATGTTCTAGTGTGGCATGGAGGTTACTGATTACATGAAACTCTTTTGGTAGTTAATGACAAAAATCAGTAGCGAGGTGTCACACTGAAGGAGAGAAGTAGTGACTTATTTTCAGCACTACACTTAAAAAATACCCCACCCTCTCGAATTCTACCTGCAGTATTTGGGATATCAAAGAAAATAAAGCTACATTAATGAAGGACAGTGCTCCAAAGTCAGCCCCTGCAGCAGATGGTAACACAAATGGTCCAAGGTTGAGCACAACCAATTGCTTCAACGGCAAGGTCTGAGGTGAACACCATCAGTGCTTGCATCCCTGAAAATAAGCAGGGAGAGACACAGACACTCTGGGCCAGGGCTAAAAAGCTCACCCTGAATTTCAGATCAGTACTAAGCTGGATCTTGTCCAGTAATAACACGGCTTGGCTGATCCCTCTTTTTTTGCAGAGCAAAACCTACAACACCAGTCAGTAAATTCAGATGATGCCTTCAACACACTGGAGCAGTTTAGCATCTATTCACTGCTTTGCTTCCTCCTTTGCTTTTTAGGTGAAGCAACATCCCTAAATGTTTTTATAAGTGATCTGTGCAGAGACTGCTGAGAGAAAACGTAGTGTGTGTGGCAGCATGTTCCTCCCACCACAGTCAGGCTGGATTCCTGCACCAACAGACTGTCAATGCGAGTTTGACATGGGCAAAGTTTTGAAGCTGAAAGCTCCACTTGTGAGTTTTTGAAGTGGAGAGGCTGTTATTTTTGCATCTGAATTCGTAAAACATCGCTTAACGTCTAGGTTACAGATGGACTCAGGATCCCACACTTGGCTCCTCAGCGTAGATAACTCACACTGCATATCTGGGGTTTGGGTTCAAGCCCATCTTGAATGTAAGTTTAGAATGAAAGAAATACATGCAAACAGCAGGCAAATTGTAAGGCACTGCCAGCTGTTTTCTTCCACTTACAAGGCTGTTTCTGAGAAAGCAAAGTGTTTTTTTTTAAGTATAGGGTGGAATATGGGAGTGATGACAAGCTGGTATCCCTGAGTTCAATGTGAACCTGACATTCTCAAGTTTAGGGTGCCTCTTGCTCCTGACACATGCTTTCCTAGGCCTCTGAGGCTGCATTCTTTATTAAGTTTGTTGAGAAATGGAACAGTATGCTCACAACCCTTTTTTTGGATCTCTCCTTGAGAAATATCTGTGTTCTATCTGTGCTTTAATGACAGCCTGCTGCTCATTTTCCAAGAAAATCCATGCCAAAAGTCGGAATAACACTTAACTCACAGGCTGGTGCACACAGAGCTGGGCGTGCAGGTCATGTTCCCAACTGAATAATGGACTCATTACATTATCCCTGGCGAGTCTTGCAGGTTGGAATTTTCAGACAAAAGCAAACAAAACCAACTTTTGTTTTGTGATTTGATTATTTTTTAATGCCACAGCTTATTCATTTTGGTTTATTAATTTGTTGGTCCGATGGTTTTTATGTGCTGCAATTCAGGATAGGTCTTTCTCTAGTATCATGTTTTATATAGATATGGGAAATGAAATGGAAGTCTGATACAATTATGGTTGTGTGCCATGCAAGACAACAGCCTGAACACAACGACTGCCTGGAAAGCTGCTTAGCAAAATGATCTTAATATACAAGGCAGTGTGAAAATGTAAAAAAGAATCTATAATGACAACAAAGATTAGCCATTTGCTCTCTAACCTTATTTACAGAAGCAATCAGAGGTATTCAGGTCGAGTTAATGACCCTGTCTCCAATTAATTCAATTGTCTACAAACAACACTGATGCAGTGGTTGTCTCAGAGTCTGCCACATAGTCTCTGAGGGAATACATAAGACTCCATTAAAAGTGACAATAATAATGCATTTATTACTGTAACACTATTGTATTATAAATAAATTCCTGATGTTAAATTATGCTCCACGCTTTAACAGAAATTCAATTACTGAAATAATAAAAAAGATGGTGTACTTGCCAAGTGCATGGACTATAATTTGGCTGCTTAGTTACCAGCAGTTGGCTGTTTTGCAATTTCTTGTTCATGGAATATTTCTTTTGAATAAACGCCAGACTTTTTCATACAAATTTCATGAACAAGTTGCAAAATGAAATTTTGAGCTTTTGAATCCAATTACGAAAGACATAACTAAATCTATTATTGAAAAAATATTCTTGAAAGCCCTTCTTGCTGTTGTTCAGCTCTGTGTAGTAATTGAGGTAAGCACAGGTGCTGTTCATTATGGGCCATTGTGCACCATCTGAATTCTGGGAACTGAGGAATTCAGAGGGTTTCAGCTCTGTTTGTGTGAATAACAAACAGGCATGATTCGGAGGCTGTTTGTACAAGCCTGCACATCGCTCTTCTGGGACTCCTGAGACACCTGCTTACCCTTTTGAAGCCAAAACAGTATCATTTATGTTCTGGCTATTCTTCCTACAGTGATTTTTGCAGAAGCAACGTATTTCCCCACCCCTCTTCCTGCAGGCTGCTATCAATGCTGGAAGTAGGGACAAAAGAAAACAAAGGATGGAACCATTATCTAGTGGGGACAAGAAGCCTTAGAGAAGCTCTTTTTGGCTTGATGAGATTCAGGCAGGGAAAACCTTGTGAAAAAAGAACTGCTTCTCACACTCAGCATCATTCCCCCCCTTCCCAGCCAGTTTCCTGTGGTAGGCTGTTAAGCATAAAATAGAATTAATTTTTTTTTCTCCTAACACCAATCCGTATCCTCTCTTTGGGGTTTGGCCATGAATTTATCACGCTAATGCCTCTCCCACTGTCTTCAGATGTTTTACAGGGAATGCACAGAGAGGTGCACGCACCTTGCAAATGAAAAACTGCTGACAGCCTTCCTGCTGGATCCCACAGGTGCCTGCAGCCATATGGCAGCGTGTATGTGGGTCTTGGCTCTTCGAGGATGACAAACTCTCACCTCTGCATATTTCAAAATGTGCCGTCCCAACGATATATTTCTGGTGACAGTGATTATTTACTTTGCACGTTTATTTGTTGATGTATTGCTAGTGCTTATCAGCAGAGATGCTATCAAAACATCTGGGGATGGAGTATGTGGAGAGCAGCTGCCAGGCAGCCCAAAGGAAGGAAACATGGAGGGGAAGTTCCTCCAGCCTCAGTGTTAAAGGTACTTTTTTTGTTTTATCCCCCCTCACACTGATTGCAGTGCAACTAAAACTGCCTCAGTTCAAGTACTCCTGGCAATATATTGAGCTGTTAGGAGATGCTATCAGACTACACTTTGCAGAAGTCAGCAGGCACAAGAACTCCTTGAGCACGTCAAAGATTCAGCTACAATTCAACACCTGCAACATGATTTCTCAAAACTCGCAGCGACCAACGGCAGATGATTATTCTCTGAATTAACCTCTGTCACAGCCATGTACAATTACAACAGCAGATCTCAGTGCCACCTGAAGGTCAAGTTAAGACCTGGGAATGGAAAACAATACCATACAGCAAACAAAAAAAATTGAAGAAAGGCAACTACTTCCCTGAACTTCGGGAAAAAACAGGTCTTCAGGAAAGATGGCTTGGGATTTCAGTGGGCTGCAGGGCTGAACACTACAATAGAAACTGGCTGGCAACATTGGACAGGACCATATTTACATGGGATAAACCTACAGACTTCTAAAGGAGGTTGAGCTGGCAGTGAGGGGCAAAGTGGCATCCCACTCACAGTGTCTGAGTTCGTGATGAATGGCAGAATCCTCCTCCATCTACTCCATCATCTTCAGCAGACTGAGGATGGCCTTCCATTTTACACAGCCCTTGACCACACGATTTTTTGTAGGTATTAATAGTTAGGTAACATTATGGAAGGTAGAAACATTTGGCCCAGCAAAAGCTATAGGAAGATCTACTTGGCCCTCAGATTCCTGCTGGGGAGATTTAACTCTATCAGTCCTTACATCTGCTGAAGACTCTCCTTACTCTACAGAAATTTAATTCACTAAACATCTCGACACAGACAGAGAAAGCAAAGGATTACCATCACCATCTTCATGTCAGCATAATCCTGTGTAGTTCTTGGTAGAACAGAGCTAGGACCACTGCATGATGGGGAGGATAAGTTATTTAAATGTGGGATCTGAAATAAGCCTGAGATGCAGAAGGATAATGGGAGGAGGGTGACACTAACAGCAGTACAGGCAGGTTATAATTACTTAAGTGGCAATTTGGCTGGGACACCAGGATTAACACCCTTCACTCCAATTCTTATGAGAAAGCAATGAAATCTGAAATGGGAGGACCTTTGCTTTACACCAAATCTGAAGCAGCAACTCTTACAGCACAGTGGTCTCTAACACAACGTAAGGTCATTGTTCCCAAGGTGACATGGGGACAGCGGCCACTTTGTCAGCCCCTACCAGCACCTGCAGAGCCCAGGGCACCCTGAGGGTGCCCCAGCCCTGTCCAACCCAGCCCCACACAGCCCCAGAGAAAGGCTGCAGGAGAACAGCACAGGTGGGCATGGCTGGGGGCCAGCGGAGCATTTAGCTGTCATTATTCCTCCAGCACATTCCCATGTACTGCAAAGTAGGCCTAATGAGGGAATGTTAATTTATATCCACTCACAAGAGTGGAATGGGGCTCAAACACTGACCAATTGGAGCCTGCCAGGCTTTAAAACTTGAATACGCTGTGGGATCAGGAAAGTTATAGACATGATAACGTCTAATAAATCAAATAAAAATGGATAGCAGCCAAAGTAAGTTCCTGCATGTCAGATATTAAATATGACTAATGTTGTTTGACAGTGTTCCACAGAAGGTGCATTGGAGTCTCAGTTCTTCCTTATCATTATCACAGAAAGAGAAAGGTAAAGCACTGCAGGAATATAAATAATTTGAAAAGCCTCATAGACAATATTCTACTGTGCACCTCATTTGCACTTAAAAAAACCTGCCCTACAGACCTTATGTACTTTTAAGATTCATCTGAAAGATACATGAAGAAGTCTTCCAGTCAAAAATGTACATATTTAATGGAATTAGATCTCTAGGCAAGAAAATGTCAGAAGAAAAGGAGAAATATTAAAGTGAATGCAGGGTGCTCCTTTCTAGTGCTTTCCTGCTTTGATAAATATCTTCTGGGATGTCATTTACTAGAAAGTCATGATTTAACAAAAAGAAAAACTGCAGTATAAAATATACTCTCTTTATTGCTGAAGTAAGTTGCTATTTTCATATTTTCCCTCTGTATTCAGCTTTTGTCAGCCAGAGGCCTTGATATTTGCTTTTATATCATCCCCATTGAAAATGCAGTGATTATTGCGAAATATTCAATTGCAGAGCTCTTCTGATTGCATGGCAAGGGGAGATCACAGGAATCTGTACTGCCACAGCCCTTTCTCTGCCTTCCAGCCTCATGTGAGGGCAATCAAACTTTAAAAAAAAAACAAGAAAAAGTAAAAGACCCTGATTGTAGTGTTCAGTAATCACCCTAGGCCCAACGGGCTTGAAAGAAATCCTCTTTATTCTGTCACATCAGCCTGAGCTGAGCAGCAGCTGAGCATCTGCAGAGCTGCTCACCCTCCAGTGCTGCCAGAGCAGAATCACCTGGAAGCTCTGCCCCAAGTGCCACCCTGCAGAGGCCCCTGCCTGACCCTGACCCATCGGGGACCCTGCCATCCATGACAACTTCTTTGGAGGGTCTGCACCTCCACTAGTGATGCACAAGGTTGTCCCACAGATTGCCCCCCCCAAGCAGGACTTGAGAAGTACAAGCTTAATTAGCTCTTCTGTGGAAAACGTGGCAGAGCTCTTAGAAATTCTCCCCCAGGACAACCTGACACAAAACAAATTCTCATTAAAATCAGCATTGCTACGCGCAAGAAAATGTCAGACTCCCCTCCAAAGTAAGACTTTTCTATTGGGAAAATGGAAGTTGTCCCACAGATTGCCCCCCCCAAGCAGGACTTGAGAAGTACAAGCTTAATTAGCTCTTCTGTGGAAAACGTGGCAGAGCTCTTAGAAATTCTCCCCCAGGACAACCTGACACAAAACAAATTCTCATTAAAATCAGCATTGCTACGCGCAAGAAAATGTCAGACTCCCCTCCAAAGTAAGACTTTTCTATTGGGAAAATGGAAGTAAAAATATTTTGAGTTAATTTCATCTGCAATGCAATATTTTGTTTCATTAGAATGACTTAAAATGTTTTATGTAATCAGTTAAGCCCAGAGTGCAGTCCCTGCTGAGAGCTTTAAGCTGGCTGCATACTGTCTGTGAGGGATGTCTTGTGCAGTGCAATGCAAAGCCAGTGGAACCTTTCAATCAATTTAATAAAAATGTGTTGCTTTCAAGTCTGTCAAGATATTTGATTTCGTTGGAGATATTTATGAAAAAGCACTTAATATAGCTGAATTTGTATGTTTCTGTTTCTTTTCTGTAAAAAAGTTGTCAATTTTTCAGACTACAGTAGGATTTTCCTCATTTTTATGCATGACCAACAGTTATGGTTTTTTTCACACACTTTCCAAAAAAAGACTGAGAAGAATCTGCTCAGAGTTTCTAGGCTCTTCTCTACTTCTAGGTTTTGCAGTGATGTAACTATTCAAGTGTTTTTCTCGTGCACACTGGCATGTCATGCAGGATGTATATATTACACATATATAAGAACATATTTAATCATATATGAAGTCTCCAACACAATGCCTTATTCCAAATTCCTTTGCATTTCCCACAACAATTCACCAAGCCCCAAGTGAATCCTGTAGTGTTTCCTGCTTCTGTACAGATTTTTAGGATGTCTACATCTTGGCACACAGGCTGGAAAGTTCTGAATTGTCTGACCAATGCTACACAGATTATTGGGAAAAAAGGCAAGCATGGAAAATCAGCATTCCTATTTCAAGTCTTGTTTTTAGGCCACTGGACTAGACTCTTCCAGTTTCTCCTAGTTTGTGAACACAGAACGCTGCTGCAGCAAAATGCAACCAGGGACATCCAGGATAACACGTGTATCTTGTTAAATGCCTGCACATGTTCATGTACAACTTCTCCCACACGTGTGCCTTCCATACTGATACTTTGCCACAGGTTTCCTTCCCACAGCAGAGGTGGAACTCACCCTAAAAATGCCCACGCTGTCTCCTGGAGAGATGTTCCCTCCTTTTTGGCCACGCTGATCATTTGGGTAACAGATGTTGGTCCCTGAAACATCCCTGTCACCATCTGTGGCAGCCTGCACAGCACTGTTTGCTGCTCAGAGAAAAATGCTTTCAGGCTGTTCACAACCCAGCCAGACACTTTTGTGGCAGTTATACTCTCTTCACAATTTCAAGACTTTTTTTGAATGCTCGGTAAAGAGTTGCCTTTTGCAAAACGAGAAGTGTGAAGATCCCGCCGTAGCTGCCTGGGATGTGTTCCATCACATTTGCTTGTTTCCACACAGAACTGAACTACAACTGCTTGTTGTGGAGGAACTGATCCAGCTCACATTAACTCGACTGAGAGCTGGAGCTGATCCCAAACCATACCCCCAAAGTGTTGCTGCTCTGAAGTACAAAAAAGTAACGCAAAACCACCAAACTTCCACCACTTCATAGGGAAGCTTCATAGCCTTGTTCCTTCTTTCGGTTCAGCTATACTGGAATATTCACTGCTTCATGAGAAGATGTCTCCAAATCCTTCTGGTGGCTGTAAAGTGGCTGAACTTTACCTCAAAACACGAGCAACAGATTCATGTCACTGACACAGCCCCTTAGGCCCATTCCTCATTGCCAGTGCTGTCTCCTGAAGTCAATGTTAGTACTAAAAAAGTTTATTTTGACAGGAAGTCCTAACACTGAGTTAGAAAAAACCATTTTTTAAAATGCAATAGATGTTTCCTTTGCTAAACTTAAATTGTTTTGGATTACACCAGCTTGACTCCTGTGACTCCTGGCCCTACTCAGAAAGTCTGATGCTATAAGCTTAGCTACGCCAGGCAAACTTTTATTTACATTAAACAAGTAGGATTAAAAAAGTCAAAACCTTTCAATGGAGAATTAGCTTGCATACCCCAAAGTCACACTGTCTTCTCTCTATGTCTTGTACCTCATGGCTTCAGCTGTTAGCCCCTCTTATCATCTTGTCAGCTTTCTCTATTTTTACAATGTTTTGGAGCAAAATTCTTTGCTGGGGTAACTCCGAAGAAACTGATAGAGATACACCAGAAAAGGCTTTGATTCATGGGGCAAACCCTTAATTGGTGTAAAATGATGCTGACCTAATGAAGTAAATGCATTAGTTGTGTAATGACAGAGCACTATCAGTAGCAGCTGTGGTCCTTTGCATCTGTGAACAACTTTAAGTAGTCAGAAGAATTTGCTGCTGCTGTTAAACACTGTGGACTTCTCTCAGAATGATGGCCCAGCTGCAGCACTGCACTGACCTTCTCCCTGCTGTGGCAATCAGAGACCAAGTGCTCTGGCTCCCCACAAACCAGGGCAAAGGGTTTTCTAGCAGCATCTAACAATTAAGATTGCTTTTTTTTCCCCCAGCCTGCAACAAGGGACACTGCTACAAGTGGTAGCGATGATGCACACCAGCCTCCTGCTCATTAACATTCACTTGGGGAAAGAGATAATTTGCCTTTGTCTTTCTGAGCCATGTTGAGAAATTTATTTCAGTAGCATCAGTCATATAAGATGATAAAAATGGTGCAAATCATGCAAGGGAAAAGAAGCTGCCTTAGCATGATTTGAGTGTATACGATGAATAAGGTTACTAATTAATTGGCAAAGTGCTATTTGTAATTGTTCCTCTCTGATAAATGGATTACAACAGATGTTTTAATGTCAATTTTTTTCTCATTGCTTCACACACAAAAATATGTGTAAAAGTGAAATAAAAAAGTGGTGATGCAGAAAGCAGGCTCTGGGAGATAAATGGAGGGTTATGTAAGAGCAAAAAAAAAGCCACACTCACCTCCTGGAACAGAAGTCACCCAAAGAGCCCAATAACTTTCCCAATGTGTGCAGTAAATGATGACATGGATGAAATGCATTGTTCATAAATGCAGATAAATAATGCCTAATCACTTCAAGCACTCATTTGGTGTTGTACAGCCCAGGACTTGAGCTGCTGAGCAGTGAACAGCAGCAGCTGAGGAAATCAAAAGCACAACTCTGTGTTATCCTGATCCTGGGGCAGTGCTGGTCCCACTGCAGGGCTGCTGGAGCCTGTTCTGCCTTGTGCAGAGTCCCAGCACGGCAGCCACTGGGAATCTGCATGGAGAAGAGACTGGCAATGCCACACAGGGGCAGGCAGCAAAGGCCTGTGGTGCTGCCACCACTGCTGGGCAGCCACAGTGTCCCTGAGCTGCTGAGCTGGGTGTCCTCGCTGTGGTGGCCATCCCAGAAGGGAAGTGAAAAAGTGCAGCTGCTGTGGTTTTACTCCACTGTAGAGATGGGAACTCTTTAGGATTGACACTGACTCCTTGGGAAGGCTGAGCTGGAACAGAGACTGGACAGGGCTAGAGAATAAAGGAGATATTTATTGACAGGCCTTTAGGGTACACCTTGGGCAGGACAAGAGCCTGGTCAGGGCTACACCCAAGGTGGACCCAAAATGGACACAAAATGGTCCCAAAATGGACACCTGGTCACGAGGTCTCTCACTTTTATAAGTTTTGGTCCATTTCCATATTGGGGTTTCATTGTCCAATTCCAGCTTCAGGTGATGCAGTCCCACCCTTCTTGTTTTCTCCCTTCAGCCCAGCCTTGTTTGTGCTTTTGGGCTGAACACTTGTACCCATTGTCCTTGGTGTGCAGCAGGAAAGGATTTGTTTTGTGTCCCTGCTGTGTGCAGAGAGCTGAGTGACCCTGAGTGTGAGCTCAGAGCTGCACCCTGGGCAGCACAGAGCCTGAAAAACATGAGAGATAAAACTTCAGGCATCAACATTACCTAAAATAGTCAGAACCCGGTCCTGCGTAACTGAATAATCCTTCATAATCCCCTGGATGTCGGAGAGGTTCAGGAGACTGAGGCTGTGTCCCTTTCCATAGGCAGCACCGTGGGGACCATCCCTGGGCACAACTCGTCAGGATGCTCGTGCATCCCTGGGCACAACCCTTGCTCAGCCCAGCCCTGGCTGTGCTCCCTGCCCTGGGCTCTGGGCTCCCCTGAGGTGGCAGCAGTGAGGAAAACAGGAAGGCTTCCACCTTATCCCTGCACCTGCAGTGCCCACAGCTGAGCACTGAGATCTCCCTGTCACAAAGGCTAAAGGCACCAGGCCTCTAAAGGCCAGTGCGTGGCCATCTGAAAAGAATCCTGCAGTATCCATCCTTGTAATGGTATTAAAGGAGGCACCATTACTTTTCATTTGTACCAAGTAATCTGATTGAGTGCAGCATAGCTGAAATTTCATTTCCTATATCTTCATTAAAGCAGTGCCACTCTTTGAAGAGAAATGTTAGCAGAAGAATAAACACAAACTATTTTTATTGTTTAGGGTTTTTTAAAAAGAAGAAGGGAAGAGGAAGGTAGACTGGCTCCATATTATCTTATAATCAACTATGAATCATGAAGACTTTTTAGAAAAATATTAAAGGACTTGCAACTGCAATGTAATTAAGTTTTCAACCTCTGGGGGGGGATTTGTGTAAGTCTGACCTGAACCATTCTAGATGTCCAGGTCATCTGTGAGCTCTTACCAAAGGACAAAGATTACACACTTTTCAAAGGGTGTGTACAAGACACTTGTGGAATTGAATGGGTGTGACAAAATTAATTAAGTAATTAATAGTGGTTTTTTGTTTTGTGACATACGACTTTGTCCAGAATGCTCTGCTTCTATTCTCCTGCACCAAAACACAATCACCTTCTAAGAAATATGTGCTTTTGTGATACAAACATGTTTGAAACAGGGTGGCATGCTCAGGTGGCACTTGCTCACAGAAACATTCCTTTTAATGTTTTCATTAATGTCCTTACTGTGCATAAAGTATGAAAACATCACTGAAGAAATATTATGAGACTATCTGAAGGCAAGCCCCAAAAGATGCTCAGATTATTACTGACAAATGCCACTGTGTGATACCACCTTGCTCAGTAGTAAATGAACTAAGGAAGTGCTAATTGCTTTGAAGTTAATGAAGACTATATTGCCTTTCAATAATTGGTGTTTGTTTGGCTACTATGATTATAGCTATCTCTTTCTTGTTGAGCAATGTAAGATGGCAGAAGTTCCACCTTTTACAAGTTATAAATCCCTGGAGAATTGACAGAAAAAGCTGTAACCACAAATTGGTTTGCAATTTTCCTCTTTCTTCCCAGCAAGCTCTGTATGGTTATATTATCAACCTTGCTTCAAACAAACTGCTTCTGACTTTTATGATCCTTTTGTGATCTAAATGGCTATCTCATAAGATATTCCACTGCAGCTTCTTTTTCAATTGCTTTTACTGTGAAATGGCATTCTGGAGATTTCTGGGGACCATTTCACACTCTTATGGTATTGATTTGCTAAACCTGATGATAGGTTTATACTTAAGATGCAGTCTAGTATATGAACAAAGTGTAAAGCTTATGAAGAGGAGATTCAGGACTTTCAATAACCCCATTTTCTTGATGGGGTTTGCCTCTTTAAAGAAGGTCAGTGTTTTACCCCAAACTTCTGAAGGCAGGTTGCTATATGGACTGTGTTTCTAATTGTCTTGGAATGTTTCCATTCCACTGAATTATGGTCACAGAAAAAGTATGGAGAAGATGACTGCCAGTAACTTGTAAATCTTCCCAACATAAGGTCAGAGCAAATACACAAAAGCACATGGGAGCCTAAATGGAAAAATGTATGTGAGATTGTTCCCAGAGCTCCCACTTGCGAGGATGGCAGAGGATAGATTTACTCCTGGGGACACTAAAAAACTGACAACAAAACTAACTTCTTTGGGCTCTGGTGTTGGAGATACACGTTTTTCCTTAAAAGACTCATCATTGCAAAATGGTTACAGGCCAAGAGAAAAGAGTCTTTGATGGAGTTATAGCACAACAACGAGTCAGAAATGCCTTTATGCACAGAAGGACAATTTTTTATTGGGCCAAACCACAAGCCCACGGCTCTACCTTTACTTTGGCAAATGTTACGAATTTAAGACATGGATCCAGGTAACCCAGTCACAGCAAAATAAAACAATCAGGGATTCACAAATGTAGTGAGGAACACCCAATGAGCAGGGGAGTGTCTCAACAAGAGTTCCAGAACATTTTGTTTAGAAGATGGAGCAAAATCAATGCTATAAACATGAAGGTCAATAAATACATGTACCCAAGACAACATGTCTTACCCAAGACAACAAACTTTCCAGTTTTCTTCAAATACAAGTGAACTCCTTCCTGCAGGATGGTGCAAAAGTAGGAGAATGAGGGACTGAGACAGCCTCTGATGTGGAGGCAGTATTTAGGTCTCTGTAGACCTGTATGTGGCAAATTAGGGAAAGGAACTGAGAAATTCACAGCAGTGGAGTGCACAGGACAGAGACAGTGGGGAATCCTTTATCCTGTAGCCAAGACACTTGGAGCAGTAATCAGAGATCATTTGACTGTAGCACAATTATATGCCAAAAAAAAAAAAAAAAGAATTAAATGGTTCTTCTAAAAATAGAAGCTGGAAAACGTGTGCTGGAGTATAGGTGTGTAACAATTCATTACAGAAATTATTAGATGCATGGCTTTATTCTTGAAATGTGTGCATGTATTTTGTAGTATGTGCCTGAGTGATGATATGATTGCACATGACTGCTGAGTGAAGTCTAGATGAATTGCTTGTTGATATTAAACAAATGAAGAAATTCCTCTAGCAATATCTGGAATAAGTGAAGATAACACTAGTTAGAGCTGACCAGGGTCAGCTTTTGCTTGCACAACAATCTTGCATGCTCATTTCTAAGTCTGGTCTAATGTCTGACTTCTTTCCCTCTGCTTCCAGTCACCATTATTTATTTTTTTGCTTTGTTTTTGCATCTCTGTCCCTCAGTGGTGTAGTATCTGCACTAATCTCTTAAATGTCACGTAGACTAGAAATCTGGGATTTTTCTCAATACAATTTTCATGACAGAAAGGTACACATAAAACTAAAGAATTGCCAAGCACTGCAAGAACATTGACAGTGGGCAGTATTTAATGAAATTCTTATGTGGTAGGTTAGAAAACAGTCAGAGCTGCAGAGCCTTTAACTGCTGGTGAGGGACTTTGAAATGTGTTGCAGGGAGTCATTTGTACATTTCTGTGGCTTGCTAAATGAAAGTTTCACATGTGTGCAAAAAAGCTGAAAAGTTCATAGCCTCCAGGATCTTCAGCCTTCCATAAGAAGTCCTGTAAGGTTTGCAGCCATTTCAAGAGTTTAAAGAGTTGATCCATTCTGGTTAACTGTCCATTATAGATGACATAAATCACCCAAATCATCATCAGTATTTTATCTCTGTGCTATTACAGATCTGGCAAGACCCATCTGCCAAGACCACAGCCTAGATACTGCCACAGTAACTGAACAATAAACATGAACATTTTAAAATATCATGACCAGTTTGGATGGGAGAACAGCTTGCTAAATTAGCAAACAACACCCATGGGTGGTGTACAAGTGTTCTGGAGGATGGGTCAGAATATGAAAAGATCCTGGTGACGTGGAGGTAAAATCTAAAGAAACCACGTGAAATTCACTGTGGACAAGTACAAGGTACTAGAGTTTATCACAAAAATCCAACAGCAAAAACACAAGGTAAGGAATGAGCAGTGAGGTAGATTTCTACAGACAGATCAGATGGTTATAATGGATTACACACTGCACATCAGTCAACAGGATCAGATGGTTGCAGAAAAGGCAACCCCCTCTTGGGATGAATACATAGAACGTGTAGCTTCCAAAAGCTGTGGTATAATTCTTCTAACCGATAGCACAGGTATGGCTTAAGCTAAAGAACCTGTTTACCTGGGAAATAAAACTGAGTTTTGCCTCCTTGCTTGTAAAACAGAAGCAGGTTCTGGTTGTGGGTAGTACATGAAATCTGCCTCTCTGCAGAGATGGGAACTACTGTCTAGAGCAAGAAGATGCTTTCAGATCTGTTCTGTGGTATCCCCAGAGATGCTGAGGAAGATTTCTGCTGAAGCATAATTAGAACTTTTTCCTGTTAGCAGCCAATATTTAATTCTTCATGTTTCTCTCATTTGCCTCGTTTTATTATGAAACAAAAAGAAAAAAAGAAAAAAAAGGGAAAAAATCACATACCTATACACCCTAATGCCCCAAATATCTGGCTCACCTTTATCTAATACCCATATCTACCTGTCTGACTGCCCATCTGCTTGTGTATCTGGCTCCACAGAAATCTATACAAACCACACCATACAACTGGAAACACCAGCATACAGTGTTTATGCAACACATCTAAAACTTTCACCTTACTTATCATCTCAGAACCCTTTTTCACCAGATTAAAATTCATACTGCACTTAGATTTTTTTTTTTCTTAATTTATTTTTTCCCCCAACAGTTTTTACTGATTTTTCATACAAAGCACCTTGGGCTGTGTGTAGTCAAAGACGTCTTTGTGCTGTGCACACGTGAGTTGTGCACTCCAGGACTGCTGAAGGCACATTTCAGAACAGGCATTAAGGTACTGGATCCCCTGGGTCAGCTGAGAATAAACTAAAAGTAGAGCTGGCAAGAATTATTCTGTGATTTCCTCTGTGAAATATTTCAACGTGGTCTTTAATGACTCAACCAAACGCTCCCAGAGCAAATTAAGCAGATGACATTATCCTTCCCTCTTGACTTCATGCCCTTAAACACTGAATGGAGACATTGCCAGGGTCAGATTCCCAGCTCCAGTGGAGATACAGTCACCGAAACTCAGTGCTTGTCAGCAGAATAAGAATAAATAACACTCTGTCAAGGGGGGACTCAACATCCTGGCTTTGAGAACAGCACTTTACAAAGAAGGACACTGTCTGCAACAGTAGGAAGGCAGTCTGGACTACCAACCTGCAACATTTGTTCAACCAAATTCACATGTAAGAGTCTCTCTCCTACCAGTGTCTTTGTCTGGATATGCTGGCTGTCCTTACTTTAGGAAATCGAACTCCAATTATGCTTCTTAAAATAACCAAAGACAGATAGAGCACAAAAGCTTTACCTTTCAGATTAAAAAACTTTATGCAAATACACCAAGAGGAAACTGAACAATCCAAAACACACAATGTTAATTTTCTATGGCTATTCCAGATAAACATTAGCAACACACAGGCTACTTTTCAATGTTGGTATCAATATCAAAAGACTGGAAAATCTTAAAACGCTGAAAGACCATCTGTGCATGCTAGCAATTGCCAGATTTGCAACTGTGGTTTCTTCCCTGCTAATTCCATATTTTCCTGATAGATTAATGGGCACCATTTATCCAGAATAAATAAATGTGGAAGGCCTGCCTTCCCCCTTCCCTGTACCTCATCATATTACTGATTTCCACCAGACCACTGAGCACATTAATGCAAGTAAGCCTCTGTCTGGATTCAGAAATTATCACATTTGGTAGAGAAGAAGTGTTTGGCATTGCCAGTTTCTTAATATTGAAGTTAGAAAGAAATAGATTCAGAGAATTCCAGACTACAATCAACACAGATAAAGTGCAGTTGAAGGATTTTTCTCTCCTTTCCCTGACTTAAATGTAACCTGTGTGCAGGAAAGCATAGATATTTTACACACACAACTACTCCTGTTTCACCATGTGCCTTTATCTTATTTCTTTTGAGAGGCATGTCAGACACACATATTTAGACTCCTAGCTTGCTAATTTATGCCAGCTAGTGTAAAATTATAGGGTAGAGAATAAAGTTGCAGAATCAAACCTTTATATGTGCTTTGAAGGAAAATTTTCTACTCTATACAGTCAGACTTCCACAATCCACCATTTGCTAATCCTTCCACTTAGCAATTTGCATTCCTGTGTGCAGGCACATGCATTGACAAACACACATCCTTCACACAGGAGAAGGGTATTTCAGTGAGCTCTCACATTATTCAATCTACACTGATTCCTATCAAATATATGACTGTAGCTGTGCCTCCTTTTATCTAACAGCGTGTGTAATCTGCAAAAAGTCTAACTACATCTATCTAACACATTATCTGTCACTTGGATGATTTCATTGTGTGTTCATGGGGTGATAATTGCAAATTTGGAATGCAAATAGTATATAACCTTGTTAAATACATTTCTTCAGGAAGAGATATGCCTTTGCTGTATGTCTGCTGTCCCCACTCACTGCAGCTCCAGGTTTTGCTAAGAGGTATAAGTTGATAAAGCCTGTTGGTGCATTTGTTGACATATCTTATCCTGAATGACATTATCATGACATATTACAGCAAAAAAAAAATTGCTAAGGGCTGAGCATCCCATTGGCAAGATACAAGCTTGCCACATGCCAAGAGAAGCATGCACTCCACGGATTTGTAGGAGCAAGGCAGAGCATTGCTGCTGTGCAAGCTCTGCCAGAGATGGCTGTTGAAGCTCTTTGCTACTTTTGTAATAGTCTCTGTCGTCTCTCCCTCCTTGGAAATACGTATTAGCTTACAAACAATGCCTGGGATTTCCTCCAAGTGAAGCACAAGTGAGGAGCCACACAAGCTCCCTAATCCTAACATTCAGAAAAGGAAGGTAGAGCAGCACGGGTTCACCTTCAGCCCAAAGAACGAGCACATGAAGCATTCTGGTTTTATTTTCTACTATGCAGTATTCCACTCCTTGCTACACCATTGTTTTTAACATGCTAAATTAGCAATATGAAGGTTAAATTAACCTAAAAGAAAATACTAATATAATCAAGGAAAAAATGTCATCTCCTTCTCTCCAGGATGCTTTTCTTATTTATTTTTCTAAAGAGAGATGCAAAAAGTGGCAGTCTTATACTTTCTAAATAGCTTCTGAAAGTCTGGACTTCTCTGGAAACCTTTTGGGTTTTTATTCCATGGCTTGCAACACTCTGTGCTAGATTTACTTGCTATTTGCCTGATTTTTGCATATACAAAATGATCTTTTTTTGATGCAATTTCTTTATATTTACATCAGCGTGATGAGCAAAGTCAATCACATATATCCATCAATTAATGAGAATATGAAATAGAAGCTTTAATTATTACTTAAGTAATAAACTCTGATATTAGTTAAGTGAAAACTTAATGGGGCCTAGTGGGACTTAAGGAGATGATGAAGTATTTTTGAAACAGGGTTACTTCCTGTTTATGGCTTTTACAGCCCTGACTGGGTCTAAAGTGACAAGCACCAAGCTGTAGCATTCAAGAAGAAATAATAAATTCACAGCTTTAGAAACACTGACTGCACCTGCTTGTTCATGCACACAGTGGCAATGTCATCATTTTGAAGGGAACTGGTTTTTCAGTTAAACAAATACATCAAGAACTAGGAAGAAGACGAAAAAATCCAACAACCCAGAAGGCAGTTTAAAAAAAAAAATTAAATCTGTCAAAAAAAAATGGAAGTTCTCAGTTATAGCTTATCCAAGATTTTATGGAGGGAAGAAATCTTGACTCCTTTGAGCTAATACTGTTTACAGTTGCTGCAATGAAAATTCTAATTTTGTGCTCTAATGAACACAAAACGATCCATAGTCAACCTTGGCAAAACTTATAATGACTGTGTAATTGAAGTGACTTTGTCACATTAAAAAAATATTTCACAAAATTGTAGGAAACTGCCAAGAAATAAAACTCTGGGATGGGCAGTCTTGGGTATGTGACACAGGCAGCCATATCATCTTTGCTGCTTGCCACATGTCAGGATTATAAGGCTGTGAGGTATTTGTCTGCACTTGCTCTTCTTACAGCATGTTAAGACTAATTGTGAATTACAGCAAGTGCTCTGTGGTGAATGTGTGACTCAGAATTTTCTTTTTAAAGACACTGCTTGTGCTGTTACACTCTCTGGCACAATCCACATGCATGGGACATGCTGTATGGAAAGCATGAAAGTGGAAAGGTGATGGAAAGGTGAATTTCTATGCACAGGTTTGTGTGACACTGCTGGACCTTGAAAGAATTCCCCCGTTTTGCAAATTTACAGAGCAAGGGCAACAAAGAGAGAATGGGATTGACCCACTAGGGAGGATATAGCTCCAAGCTCTGGAATGGGCAGAACATTCTCCAAGACACCAGATTTCTCCAGAAATATCTCTGGCAGAAAAGGCAAACACTTGTCTTGCAGGTTTGTGCTCACCATGATGCATGTTCTGGGCTTTTTACTCTTTGACTTTCTTCCCACCCTTCCCCATGTCCTGACCTCCAGTGGGGTCCATGCCTTCATCCAGTGGGCAAAGCCCTCCCTCTGCCTTCAAGGACATCTCTCCACAGCCCAGGGATGGCCCAGAGCTGATGGACAGAAGGTAAGGACCAGGAAAACAGCAGTTCTGTATTAGTGAAGCATGTTCACATTTAACAGATGCCATGCTGAAATACAGAGGGATCAATTAATATTTGAAGTCCAAATTCTCTTCTAATCCAACTCCACTTAAACAGAACTTGTCTTTAAATATCATAGTTTTGATTTCAAATATGACTGACCAAATATTTTCTATTTACTTATCACAAGAATGACTTTGGCAAGCACGTGGGTGAATCCTGTGAAGCAGTCTAAGACCATCCCCAAATGCAGTACTAAAACCTTGTTTTTGAGTTTTCCTGAATGATCTGGGGATCGGGCATCGAAGCATCTTTAGGAGAAATAAATAAAAAATCCCTTCCCATTTTCACTGTGGTAGGAATTCTTCCAGACATGGGTATTTCAGAAGACTTTTTACAGCCCTCTTTCACTTGAAGGACAAATTGATTCGACATGAAGCTCCATTACCAAGAAACTGTTACATGTGATGACACTGGTTATTGAAAATTGAAATGAAGTGAGAGGAAGCTAACACCAACTTGTATGAAATTCTGCTGTCTTTGAATGACACAGGGAACTCAATATATCTAATCATCAAAGTGAAGCCCATTGGGAACCAAACTACAGTTGTATTGCAGGAGGTTGCTACTTGATTGCTAGACCCAAAAGTGCTAAGCCATATGCCACTTATTTCTGTGTCTAAATAGCTTACTGTGATTGATACTGAGAGTGGCTCTCCTCTTCACAGAGAAACAATCATGAAAACAACAGGAATTAGGGTACAGTGGATACAGATTATTTTTTACAATCCTAATTTTCAACCCTGCCGCTTCCCTGAGCTTAACGTAATTTATTCTTTAATGAACTCTAGCACATGCTCTGTATTTTCCCTAGCTTTTGCACAGACCTTAGCGTGCAAGCTGCACCCAGCATTTTTTTCTCTTGCTGCTGCTTGGTGTGTGGCCAGACGAGCCTGATCATAAGGCTTTGCTGTTGGCCTTGAGCGCAAAAAAAATTCCCCTCTTTAGAAAGATTTTTTTTTTTCCACCGTCCTTGTGCCAACCTCCTTGATTTTTCTTCCTCGCTAATCTGTCTCTCTGAATCAGCCTTTTCCCAGCGCTCCTGCAGCCTCCCCAGGCTGAAAGGCGCTCCAAGGTCAGCGGCGGGCGCTGCTCCGCGCGTCCCCGCGGCCGGGCGGGGCAAACCGCGCCCTGCTCACAGGGCGCTCATCGCCGCTTGGCGAGGCCTGCGAGCACAGACCTGAACCCGGTGCCACGGCCAGAGAGCGAGGTGCTGTCACGACATGGCCCTTCTGCAGAGACAGGGCCGGCGAGCGGGCAGGGCTGCGGCGGGAGATGATGCTCCCACTGCAGTGTGAGCTCAGGGCTGCAGTGTGAGCTCAGGGCTGCAGTGTGAGCTCAGGGCTGCGGCAGGAGATGATGCTCCCACTGCAGTGTGAGCTCAGGGCTGCAGTGTGAGCTCAGAGCTGCAGTGTGAGCTGCTGCTCCCATTGCAGTGTGAGCTCAGGGCTGCAGTGTGAGCTCAGGGCTGCAGTGTGAGCTGCTGCTCCCATTGCAGTGTGAGCTCAGGGCTGCTGCAGGAGATGATGCTCCCATTGCAGTGTGATCTCAGGGCTGCTGCAGGAGATGATGCTCCCACTGCAGTGTGATCTCAGGGTTCAGTGTGAGCTCAGGGCTGCTGCAGGAGATGATGCTCCCACTGCAGTGTGATCTCAGGGTTCAGGGTGAGCTCGGGGCTGCTGCTGGAGGTGCTGCGCCCATGGCAGTGTGAGCGCAGGGCTGCTGCAGGGGCTGATGCTCCCATTGCAGTGTGAGCTCAGCGCTGCTGCAGGAGATGATGCGCCCATGGCAGTGTGAGCGCAGGGCTGCTGCAGGGGCTGATGCTCCCATTGCAGTGTGAGCTCAGCGCTGCTGCAGGAGATGATGCTCCCACTGCAGTGTGATCTCGATGCAGAACACAACACAGAAATCATCCCTGCTCCAGCCATGCTAATCTCTCCTTTCATCCACGATCTCTGCTAGTCACACAGTGTTACAGCAAAGTGCTCTGCACTTACAGGAATATCTGCAGCTTCCCTGCCACTATTGATAAAAATGTTTAATACTCTTGTTAGGAGGCGCAATTTGATTACCGAACTGTTATCCAACAAATCCTGAAAACAATTCAAAGTAAATTTCCCTAATATGTCTATTTTTCTATCCTGCCAGAAGGGTTGCTAATGAATTTGCTGCTTGAATGCACAGACAGATTGGGAACTATAACTGTGCTGGCCTGGGCAACATGGCACTGGCACCAAAAACCTATTTGTACCCATGCAAAGTTCTCTCTAGAGTATGTCTTTCATCCAGAGGTGATTTTCCAATAAAATCAGCCTCGATTATTGCAAGCGCAGGAGCAATCCCTGAGGGAGTATATCAGGCAATTCAATACTAGGAAATGTTGTACTAGGCAAAATTAACCTTGTAGCGGTGTTATTTCCTGAAACATTATCTAGCTTTGCCTTTCTTTCGTATTCATTGATCATAAATGACCGGAATTTTTTTCTACTTTTTCACTTAGAACAAGATCATTGTTTTTTGGAGTTGTATTAAAAAAAAAAAAAAGCTTAAAAGATACCTGTTTTCCTTTTATTTCACTTACTCACTGCCAAAGTAAAGGACCTTTTGCTGTACAGCAGCATGTTTTTTGGGGCATTTAAAACGTGGTAACAAAGGAGGATCATGTTTACTCAGTCATGCTAAACAGAGGAATCCTACTAGATATAACCACAAGGCCACAAGACAGAAAGGAAAGGAAATTTCATTGTCCCCTTGCACACCAAGGAGAAGTAGGAGAAATGCCAGTGAAATTTGTGGAGTTTTACAGTCCAAAGGACAACAGACACAGATCCACAGATTTCAAAGATACAGCAGAGGAAATACAAATTTCAAAGACAAAACTTCAGTGAAATCCCACTGCCTCTCACAAGCTCTCCAAGGCAAGGATCTTCACTCTGGAGAGTGTCTAGAACATGCTTGAATCTAACTAAACAATATAGTGTTATGCATACTCTAACAGTAGCAGTTTTGCTCTGGTTATTTATCTTCCAGCAACAGAAAAATGGTGTAACAGTGAAATTCAGGGATCCTGTTCTGGATTTAGCCAGCTGTACTGAAACCAGCAGCACAGGTTCTCCCAGTTATATCAAGATCAGGACTTTCCTTCAGTTTTCCTAGCATTTGTTGATTGGTTGCAATATTGGAAGCACATTTTTAAAGCATTTATATAAAAAAGATCACAGGTAGTTAGAAAATAGTTGTTATTTGATGCAACGCCCAAAGCAAACACTCTGAACAATGGTTTGAATAAATGCTAAGTAATTTAAAATTAAAAATAATATCCAGGAAGACAAATATAAAAACTAAAATGATCAAAACCACAGGATGAGTGAGCAGGAACAAATGGGTGCTTCTTTGATCAACAGCAGATACAGGCTAAAACTGGGAAAAAAAATATTGACATGAACTAACTTTTTTTCCCCATCAAAAAGAGTCAGGCAAACCAAGGTTTTGTTTGGCTCTAACTTTCATTTTTTCACAACTTTTAGAAATGGACCTAAATTTAATCTTGACAAGCTGCATCACAACGGATGCGCAAAAATGTTTTGAAAAATAACAAAAGTGACCCAGTTAAAAGGAAATACTTATTTTTTTTCTTTCCATCAGCTGCAAGGTGCCTGGCAAGCTTTACAGAAATGGGTGATTAGCCTCAATCGACTGGCACATACATCTCTGTGAATACCAGGACCCAAACATGAGGATTCTCTGGGTGTCTGAAGTTCTGTGATGGCCACAGCAGCCGAGCGGCGTCTCACGGCTGGATACAGCCAGCGGTGCTTGGTACTGGTGATGTGCACTCAGACTGGGAAGAGGTGAGATGAAGGAGCTCTCAGGGCCTGTCCCTCTCATTGTCTTGCAAGCAAACACTGTGCAGGCCATGTGGAAATTGAACCATCTGTATAAATTATGCAATCAAATCGGAAGTGTTCTGCTATAAAAGTGCATTGCGCCCGTTTGAAAAACGTGTACCTGTGGTGGTGGGAGCTGAAAACCTTAATAAAGCACTACCTGTTCCGTGTTTCAGGACTTAGCCAACGTGACTCATTTGTACAGTTTTAAGTCCAAACAAACTGCTAGTCAACTAAATTATAACTTATTACCACAGGCTACAGACTTTTAATACATTCCGTGGTTGGAACAGGACTGATTTACTGCTCTGGGTCCTGCCAGTAGTTATCATGCATCATTTCCTTAGAAATAAAAATAGGCCTACTGTGGTTATAATTTGGACAGATAAAAATTTATCTAACAAGATGTGTCAGAGGAACAAATTCAGAAAATAAAGGTAAAAAATTAAATAGACTTATTATTTTATGTCTAAAGTACTACATCTTCTAGCTGCTGTGATGACTTTGGAATAAAGCAAATGATACTGCAAAAAGGAAAAAAGATCTAAAGGAGCAATTGAGCTCTGATAAAACCACATGGGGATAGCTGAATTGTCAGAGCTTTGCAAGAGTCAAAATTTACATAAAAATCAGTATTTAGGGATTAATGCAATATCATCAAAAAAGATTTAATATGTGCGTTTCTTTGCCAACAGTTTAAAAGCAGGAGTTCCGTAATCCATTTCCAACACTAACCTTTAACTTTTGAGAGTCAAGTAATCCTTTGCAACATTTTCTAGAGTTGACATTCTGCTGAGGAAATGCAGCCCCTCAATAAAGCTCACTGGAGAGCAGCAGCAGCCCGTGCCTCTCGGTTCCACGGTGACACTGCAGGTGCCAACCCCGCTGTGAGTGTGGAGGGTCTGTACCCACTCCACCACGGGGCCCAGCTGGCAGAGCCTGGGGCATTTGGGGATTTTGGCAAACTTTGGAGGGGCTTTATTGCTGGTGCAATAAACCAATCCCATTCTGTGCAATCCCTGACCAATTCTGACCAGTCACTGCACCTGCGAGGATGCTCAAGTGGACAGACTAGGAGGATCAGGGGCCAAAGAACATTGTCTAGAATTGCCTGTAAGCAGGCTTTTTCCTGCATTTCTGCTGGGGATTTGAGTGCTTTTGCATGCTAGACTTAAAGTATTAAAACATAAATATGAATGGATTTCTTTGAGAAATGAATATGGGCAGGCAGTTTAGGCACTATGTTATAATGGGTTTTTAGAACTAATTGAATTGGTGCTGTCTGCTTTAGTAGCTCGCCAGAAACAGTCTGAAGAGAAATGTCAGGAAGGAAGGGTTTAGAATCAGAGATAAACAGGTGGAAATTGCTTGGGAGTTTTACTGAGAATGAGTTCTAGCAGGTTTGGGGTTTTTGTTTCTTTAAAAGGGGGTTAAGTCCTTTAGCAGATGTCCTGTACATACAGACAAATGTCCATAGGTACCTATGGCCCTATGTATCCATGTATGTACATATATATATACACACACACATGTATATATACATATATACACAGAAAGATGGAATAATTTGGGTTGGAAATGATCTTATAAAGGTCACCTGGCCCAATCCCCCTGCACTGAGCAGGGACATCTTCAACTAGATCAGGCTGCAACCTGACCTGGAATGTTTCCAGGCAAGAGGGATCCACCACCTCTCTGGGCAACCTGGGCCAGTATTTCACCATCCTCATGTTAGAAACCTTTTTCCTTATATCGAATTTAAATTGACCCTCTTTCACATCCATGTATGTGGCCACCCTCCCATACAATTATCCATGAATGGGAGGCTTTTTCAACCTCATCATGACATACTTTTTTCACCCCTTTTTAAACACAGGCCAGGAGATACCCTGCAGTGGAAGAGCTGCGTGTGTACCAACAGCATGCTGCCTCTTCCCTGCTTCTATTGGGTACAAGTGCCTGATCTGGCTGCTCAAAAACAAAACAGTGTTCAGGGTCAGCCCACTGGCCTGCATTTTTGCCAGTGGGAGCAGGAGATCTGTTTATGGTTACTGCTATTGCTGCATACATTAACTGACCCTCGGAGCCTGACCAGCTCGCCCTCCTGCTTAGTGAGTCAATAAGAAAATCCTTTGGCTCTGCATGACTTGCTTAGACCTCAGACCTTCCATGCAGAATAAGGTCTAGCCAGGGAGGCAAAAACAAGGTGCCACTCCAGCTGGTAAAACAAAGATATTTTTAAAGTGCAGTCAGGAGAAACAGGCACTCCTATCCCATGTATAATCAAGGATGAAAAGGCCATGAAAAATACCACTGCGCTTTGCAAATGAGAGGTCAATTGAAATGTCAAGATATCAAATGTTAATGGATTGCATTTCCAATGATGGTTGGGACAGAAAACCATACCAAGTCAAGTCAGATGCCCTTCAGAGGAGAAGATGAATTTTATGGCAGGAAAAGACAATAAACACCAGAAATCTTGCTGGTTAACAAACTTGTGGCTGATGGAAAACAAATATATTTTGAAAATATAAAAAGCAGCGGGATTTTAACACACACTATAATCTCAAAACATGGATCTGGAAGTCATTAAAACTACAGCAAATTTAAGCATATGCAGGTGTTTGGGGAAAATGCCATTACTTTCTACTGAAGATTTTAAAAGGGACTATAAAAGAAGGAAGTATAAAGGACACTCAAGGAAGGCAATGTTTTCTTCCCTGCAGCAAGAAGTCGCTTCCAATATTTTCACAGTTCTACAGAATTTCATGGACTGCATGACTACACTCTTAATAGCATTCATTTTCCATTAAAAAATCTAATTTCTTTCTTACAAAACCCTTGTATTTCATAGTGTTGGATGACATCAAATTTTAACCAAATCATTCTTTCACCTGCCCACATTTTCCCAAGGAATCCATCTGGCCATGTGCACAAACGACTAATCTGAGACATTTCTTTAGAGTGACATGATATCCAGTCCTTAGTCAGAAGGGCATTGCCATGCAAATAACTCATCTCTTTCTATGGAAAACCTGAAAAGAACATGTTTATCTTCCTAACACTGTCTCTGCCCAACACAGCAGACACAGAGTCTTCATTTCCAACTCCAGAGAGACTTGCCTTGTGCCTATATAGCTCACTGGTGGGCTAATCCACATTATCAGTGCACCTGGAGTAGGAAGACTGGTCTATACAACAGAGGGATGTAATATCAGGAATGAAGACCAGTGACCAATCATTTGCTCTTTTCTGAAAGAATAACTACTTGAGTGGATTCCAGTGAAAATGAGAGGAAAAGGGTTTAAAAGAAACAAAAGACTGTTTTTCCCCACACTGTGGTGCTCAGTGTCACGCAACGTTGTGGGGACAGGAGGTATGAACTGATTTCTGGAAAGACTTTGCATAGAGAGAAAGTCCATCGGTGCCTCCAATGTGTGTTTCTGGAAGTGCAAAACGCTGTGTGCAGGAAGGTGGGAGGATATTCCCCATGGGAGACGTCTCCATAACTGCTGTTCTTTGCCCCCCACCTTCTGCTGCTGGCAGAGATAAAGCACTGGGCTGGTTGTCCTCCAGGCCACATTAATGCAGAGGCTGCCAAGCCAAGTGCATTTGCACTTCAGAGTGAGGACTGCCCTGGGTAAGGGGGGATCCTGCAGCTCAACCCACCTCAGGACAAGTGATGTGATCCAAGTCAACATGAACATGATTCCTCTGTGTTTTAGGCTGATGTGAGCTCCCATTGTCTACACAAGTTTGGAAAGAGATCTGGGTTTCAGAACAAAGCTATTGTGGGGTTTTAATGATATCACTGCTTTTCCCCTCTTGCATCAAAAAACAGGGTATATAAAAGATAAATTCCTCTGGATGTGCTCTAATCCAAAACCATCTCTCATGTAACAGCTCTTTAGAAATCATGAACCCTCCACAGAGTGAAATTGTTTAAGTCATGTTACCTCTTTCAGATGCAGGGATAGGAACCCTGGACCTGGTAAGGACCAGCCAGTAAATAAGCATGCAGGAGTTTAGATCCAGGAAATCCCTTTTGTACCACAGACTCTCAGCGCAAACACGGATAAAACCAATGGGAGAAAGCAACTGCTCCTTACCTAACAAGGTCAGGAGAGCATAAATCAGTTCAATGTAATGGATTCAGCAGTTATGGGGCACACCTTGGTGTCATACACTGACAGAAAAGGAGTTTATGCTTTTGGAAAAGCTAACTACACTGTTTGCACACACACAAAAAAATCAGTTCTGCATGTACAGAGATTTCTTAGCTATTTTCTGGGTGTTTATTTATAGTAATTTTATGTCAGATGATGCTACCAATACATCAAGATGAGTTCTGAGCAAGCCATGTGCCTTCCAGTGCTACAAGCACCACAGAACTGAAGCCAAGCCTTCTTTCTGAAGGAGCCAAGTGTCACTGCACCTACTTGGGCCATCAGGAAGTTCCCACAAGATGGTCTGAGCACCAACACACACTTGAAAATAGAGAAACCAGCTGCTTAGCTGCCTTACTGAACTGCAAAAAGAAAACTTCCTTGTTTTTCCCCCTTTCCTTGTATTTCCGCCTTATTTAATGCTGGAGAGAGTCAAGAGAACATAAAGGAACAGTAAACTTCCTACCAAACATTACACCAGCAACATTAATGAACTGAGCAATGAAAAGCAAACAGACCATTCCTTTAGAAGTCTTCATCATGCTCCTAAACAAATACATTAAATGGTGGCACTATTGGCTCTGTCCAAGGACTTTATATAACCTACAGTCTTTAAAAGGAAGTAATTTCTGCTTCCAGTTTTGGAACACAAGAACTATGTCAGCATAAGGTAAAAAGAAGGAAATTTTTTTATGCTAATGACAACTGCGAATATTTTATATATATATTTATATATGTAAAAAAAATATATATTATAGCAGATGTCAAATGCAGTTAGATTCAACTCTACTTATTAGTGCATGGCTTTTAGCCAAAAGCAATTCACATTTGCAGAAGTGTACTATCACATATGTCTTAATAATAAAAATGTGTTTTTAAAAATGTATGTGATAAGTCACATATGGTAGAAGGAATCTGTACAGCTTTCAACCCTTATGACAATGGGAGCTACTAACTTCATTTTGCATAGCTGAAGAACATTAAAATTCAAGTGAAATTCTCCTTGACATTTGAGAGCTACAAAAGCAGCAACTAAAAGCTGGCCAAGCCTGAGCTGTACTAAGTGTGGCTCTGACACTTACATAAATGCAATCCATGGCTACTACTGCTGTTTTAAAGACATTATTCTTTCTTTTGCCCTGAGAGCTTTGGCATACAATCACAATTGTATACAGGTACCTTAAATAGTTCCATGTCACTGAGCAAAACTAAGCAGATTTTTCAGCTGTTTTGTTATGCATAGTGTAATTAATATGTATAATGGATCCCCTAGGGTACTAATTGAAGCTGCCACCATGAACATAGTCAAGGAGAAGTTAAACAACCAGTTGGGGGAACATGACAGGGTGAAATACACACACACAGGTGGAAAGAGCAAGACTGTCCATCTGGCCTTCTTCCATCTCAAAATGTTACCCTTACTCAAGTCCTATAAAAAATTACTTTGCCTGTATCACCCTTTCCCCCCCAACTCCCAAATCTTTCTGGTGGATTAATTTGGCATCAATGGCATATAGATGCTGTTTAATAACTGTAGTGCTCAATGTCTCTGTTATAAGTGGGAAGACACAATTCAGTTGAGTCATTCTTGAGAATTTGACTCAAAATACGTAAAAAAGTGTATGAATGATAAATGATTATTTTGGAGCTGTTCCCCAGGAATTTCATCACCTTGCAACTCCTGGATCCTGTATAATGTGAGGTGAAAACACAGCTCATTTCACTCTCTATTAAACAACCACCAGATAACAATGACTTTAATTCGGCTTACACTGAATTTGAACTAGCCCTATAGGCAAGAAAGGTCCCTTGTCTTATTACAAGTTTCACATGCTATCAGGTCCCTGCTGGATCCTATTTCTAATTTTTATCAGACTGAATGAAACATAAAGAGAGAGTGATTTATGGTCATCTGACATATCGCCTAATCACTCCAAGAGGTGTTCATACACATTTTGTGTTCACTTTATAAGGTGTAAATGACTACACAGGATGGAATCCAAGTGACAAATAGAACTGTACTCTTCTGTTACGTGTGCCAGAACACAATGATCGGGGAGTCCTGTCAGTGCATGTTCTTACAAACACAAACCCACTCCAGTCTAAAAGTCATCATGACCAGCAAACTACTATAAAAATAAGAACTCTGTCTGTAACAGGAATATCCAGTTACTGGGACGTAGTTAAACTGCTATGATAACCTACTGAAGTTAAAATACGTGTTTTTATTGGTACATAAGAGCCCATTAGGACTGGAGTATTCATTATTTAAACAGAATAACTGATGCTGTTAGCTTTAACTGAAAATGCCTTTTCTCAAAGGGACAGGACATCTATACAGCAACTTTCTTAATTCAATGATATATGGTTGAGTGTTGCTGCTAGTGCCCTAAGATTTAAGAACTTATCATAAAATGCCCTTGAAATTGCTCCCTGGTAGCTTGCTCATCCTTCACAAAGCCCTGCTGCAAAGAGCAGAAACATGCATGTGTGTATGGTGTAAGAGAGGCGCACGCACAGAAGGAGAAAGAGCTCTTAATCAACAGGATGGCAAAGCCTTGATACATAGGTGCAAAATATTCCCATGTGTCTAGAAATTATTTGGCACATTCCCAGTTATTTCCCCTGTCAGACCTTCTCGAGGATTGCAATTAAAAATGATAATCTTTTTAGGATGTACAAACCTCCCCAAGGCTAGAAGCACCATGTATTGAGTATGACTGTGATTATTTGGCAGCTATTCATAGACAACACATTAATTTATGGAAACTGGATGAAACTTGAGTGCAATCATTAGGGACACACGAGAAATCGAAAGCTTTCCTCAATGATACTGACCTTTTTACTACTATGATTAGGGGCAACATGAATTCTATTACCTCCTTCATCACCCTGCTTACTGTCTTTTTAGTCATTGTATACAATGATGTCGTTAAACTTACATTTTCAAACGGATATAAAAATAACTTACTTTACAGGAATGTTTCTCAATTTTGTCTTTTCGGCAGCCTGCAAACACAAGAGGGGTGGGGGGAAACAAATCATTAAGCAAGAGCCACACCAAAGTAAGCAAAGAGCAGCTCATGGGGAGCTCATCACCAGCGACATCCCAGAGCTGGGGCACGGGCTGTGGGACCATTCAGTGCTGGTCTGAAATGCTCCTGCCCGAGTTTGTGACATCAGTGGGGTTTGTTTATTTTTAATGGCCACCAGTCTTTAGGAACCGCTCATTCGGGGCTGTTACTTCATTTCCCACTCTGAGGTCTGGCCCCTTTGTCACATGCTATCTGTCCTATCAGGAGCAAGAACAACAACAGGAAAAAAACAGAGGGAAGAACGGACTCCATTTCCAAAACTGTTTTTATTCACCAGCAACAGAAAAGGGCAAGAGATGACCAAATGTTCAGATCAATTTCCTCTTGTGAAACCTTTGAGAAAACACACTCCAAATCATCTAAATGAGTAAATCTTTGGGCCTCTCGGCCTGCACCACCTCAGACATGGAGCCTGGTTCCAGTTTATTGCTGAACCCATTGATCTGTGTACAGTCCATTTATCATTCATGAAAAGAGCCAGTGATCTTCACAGTATATTAGAAGAAACAACTCAGATCATCTGTCAACGGCCCTCTTATTTCTGTTTCCCTCTCCACGGGGATTTCATCTCCTTCGATTCTTCTTGAATTAAAATGTTGCTAAGCAACACAGCTGGGGGCAGGATGGCAGCGCCGCGCCAGTCTATCACACTGCTTAAGCCGCTCGAGACGTTAGCGGAGACTTTTCCCTTTAATGCTCCTCTGGCATAATTATGTAATCTGAACCGACCTTGCGTCCCGCTCTCGTTTTGTTCAGAACGGGTAAATAATATTTTAAAGGGAGAGGGCTGGAAATGTCGCTGGCAGGAAAAGCTAGCGTTGTATCGCTTTGGAGAATTCCTCCTGGTGTGTGCAGAAGCAGGCTGTAACAGATTGAAATGTGGGAAGTGGTCAGATGGTTGGTGAGATTAGCACAGGGAGTGGCGAAAGAATTAAGACAATTGATCCATAAACCCATTATAGTAAAGAAAGTTTTAATGCCTAATTACCTCCAGAGGTATTTTTACAAAGCCTGCCGACATTTAGGAGAAGGGTCATGGTGAGGAACTTTAACCTCTGCTATACTTTGAGATGGAAATAAAATGGTTCCTACATAGGAAGTGTGAATATGAGCGGTTCAGAAAAATGCTCATATAAGCCCTTGACAAATTAAATCCTTTATTAAAACTCATGAACTTTTGAAACCTCTGGGAACTACACAACTGGGCTCCAAATTTTGCCAGAAAGAATTCTCCCTTGGGCTCTATGATGGGGCTAGATTTTCAAAATATCTCCTGTTTTGGCACTTTTGCCTCCCATCATAGCAAAGGTAATATCTGTGTTTAAATCCACAGAAATCCCTAATAATGAGTTTAAAATTTGGGAGAAAGAATGAGAGCTTGTGAGAGCTTGGATGGTGCAACAGCAATCCTCTGGGTTGGCTCCCAGCTTGCAAAGAAAAATGTGTTTGTTTCATTTGGATTATATTTTCCATCTAAAGAATAAATCAATGAATTCATGATAGGAATCAATTATATTAATTGTACAGTAGGGGAGCTAAATAAAACAGTTAAACCTCAGGAAATGCTGAACTTCAGATTGCACAAGTAATTGTGAAAAACCCAAGGCTAATTATGCCTTCTCAAACAAGCTTATGATGAAATGGGGTCCCTGCCTCAACAGGGAGATAATGTGATTGTGTCTCTTTCCAACAGTTCTCTCCCAAATCTCCCTTTTTCAGCTGCCATATGCAAATGCAGAGTCAGAAGCATGCTATTAAGAAACTTCCTAAGTAATAAACCTATATGGAACAAGACACAAATGCTTCATTTAAAATGAACTGAAACACCATCAAAAATGGCATTTCAGTTTCCCAAGCTTCCCACTAAATCTAAGTTTCAGTCCCATCCTGCAGGAAACTAGAATTATTTTAAAGCTCATAAACATTCTTCCACAATGTCAGAATTTTTTTTTGACTGTAGAGTGGTATTTTCCTTGACTCTTCTATATACCAAATAGCTGGACTATAACAATTCCAAGTTCAAGAATGTGAAAATTGCATCTAAATCAAGGTTTTTCCCTGAATTATTCAAAAAATCACTACACAAAAACAGGTATCAAAATACAGATAAAGAAGAGGAAACAACAGAGAGTGTCTAGGATAATAAATAATGATAATGCAGTTGATTGAATACAAAGCACAGCAGAATATATTCTGGAGAGCACATGTGTGATGGTGTGAGCAAAACTGTTTACATGAAAGATTAAAGAAGATGAAGATATTTCAGAGAGTGAGAACTGGCAATGTCAAAGTCACAGAGTACTGAAGAGCAGAGTCTAAACTGCATATTTGATTTTTGACCACTTAGCTTTGTCGATCACAACAGTTTACCCTGGAAGAAATGTAGCAGCTTCAGGAAGAAAGAATTATAGATATATTTTGTTTTCTTGGACCATGAACATTCTAGCACGTATCTGTCCCTAGATTTTTACATGGAGAATTTCCACCTTATTTTTTCCTTTGTTACCAGAAAAAGGCACTTTCCTAACCCTTAAGAAAAGGCACATGCTTATATAAAACTGCAAAACCATAGCAAGTGCTTGGGTTAATCTATGCCAGCCCAGTTTAATGCTGGATCATCAGGCAACTGGTCATTTCCTGTGACAAAGGATTCCCTTTGAGTGGGATCATGGTGATGGTAAACACAGCACACCATACTTCAGGGATTCCATTTGAGAAAGAAATGCAGGATTTGTCCTTCTGCTTTTATTTGTCTTGTAGGTGTTGCTCATTCATTTTTCAAAGCGTATTTGTTGCGATATCATGAGCATGCCCAGTGGCAGAAGATAAAGGAAGGCAAAATCAAAGTGACACTGAGTAACTCTACCCATTAAGCTTTGATGCAGAAACATATTGTTTGAAAATATTTGGTGTGCAGCAGGTCTGTCAATTAGAGCTAATTATTTTTCTCTGATCAGGAAGAATGCAATCTTGTTTTAGGCAGGTTTCTTTGAAATGTACGTCTTTTATATAACTTCATTATAGGAAAATACTTCTTCCAAATTACTTCTTTTCTCGGCTGCTTAGCTATTGACTCAAATTGTCTGTGTTGAGTAGTTCTCTCTGCTTTGATAATTAACTTTTGATCATTACTGAATTTAGCAGCTCTAGTCAGATGTGTTCGTAGCCATCCTCCTCAACTCTTTCAGTGTTCATCGCCTTTAATCTTTGAACAAAATGATCTCATTGAGCCTCCATCAGCCTCGCTACTCAGTTAATAATTCCTGTTTCTCATCTTCATGACTGAGTTTGATTTGTTTGAGACTTGATGCAAGCTTTTGATTATTAATTTAAGACATTTCAAAGACAAAGATGTTTTAAGAGTTATTTTATTTTATCTTATATTCCTAGGCCTTTACAAGTAAGAAACTGATTTTAACTTCACAATGACTCCTGAACTTCATGTATTAAAAGTGCTATCTAGAAACAGAACAGGTGGGAGGTCCCTAAACCTCCATACATGTGTCCTGAGTGACAGATGCTGCTGCCAAAGATTGAAATGAAATTGGACTGGTATGATGTAATATTCAATGGGTGTTAGGAAAATTACATCATGGGACCTTTGCTAATTGTGAGCTTGAAAACATGCATTAAAATAATTTAGGATGATTAGAAAATGGAAGTCAGAGTGAACCAGACAATCATTCCACTTTAATTTGTAATTTTCTTCTGATTTTTTTTTTAACCATTATGGCCTCTCAATAATTGTGCTTCTGCTCCCTAAGACCTTATTTCAACAGCTGATTCCAGCATTGAGTAAGAAGGAAGAAGATGAGGAATGTGTGAAAAGCAGTAAGACACAGAGGCTTATCCATCACAGAACTTTTGCCCAGGGATGTTCTACCCTGATTCTTGTAGCTGTGAATGACTACTCCCTCTACACCTGATTTTGGTGCTAGTTGTTTCACCATTAGCTGAAGAGGCACCTGCACTGTGCTGTACTTGTTCTCTAGTGTGGATTTACCCATAAACTGACTTTGTTAGAAGGTATTTAGTTATTACACAAAAGATTAAACATGGCAATAAGCACAAACTACTTCTAGATTGTGAACAAGGACTGCAAAATGTGAAAACGATGCTTTTATCCATCACTAACAACTACCTGACTGGCTTTTGGATCAAATGAAAAAGAATTCCAGTTGGTACAACTTTCCTACACCACAAAGGAGAGATGAATGAACTGTCAAGAGGACAGCTCAGAAATAATCAAAAAAAATATTTGGCATCTACAAAATGAAAATTATATTTTTGGTCTTTTTATTCTTTTTGGTATATTTGGAGTCTTACAGGCAAAGTGTCTGCTACCCAAAGAAAAGATGTCTTTTCCGTTGCATAACTGAAAATCCAGAATTTGCATCAAAAACTATTTGATTTTGAGAGAGTGAGATTAGACAAAAAAAAAGTTTTCCAAGAATGCCCCCTGACGCTCTTGATTCAGAAGCACTGGTGAGCCAGCTAAGAAGGCAACTGCTGAGGCTGCAAGCATCTCTTAGGGTGAGACAGGAGACACTTCATGCCATCGAATGTGTTGGCAGAAGGTGGCAGGCCTTCATGCTCTAACTTTTCCCCTTTTTTCCATGAGCTGCTGCAACTCTAACTCAGGTTTATTTCCCAGTTTCTAGCCAGCTCTGTCTGTTTGGGTGAACAGCCAAGTGACTACAGAAATAAGTTTTCTGTACACACTCTTCTCCTGTGCTGTAGGTATAGAAGAGACTCCTCAGAGACTCAGTTCAACAGTACAGTAAAAACAAAGATACTTCATACATTTGTTGAGTTTTATACGTCTAGTTTATATCTCCCCTTAAATTATAATTTGTTTTGGAAGTTATACTATGCCATTATTTATACAGAATGCCTTCTCTAGGATCCTAAGTAACCAACTGAGAACCACAAGTTACTGACTGTGCTGTGCTCTGATTCTCTGATGATACAGTTGGTGCTAAATACAGCTGGACTTCCTCTGCAGGAGGAGAACATGGTGTGCAGCAAACAGAATATCCAGAATTGTGCTGGGAATCAGAAAGCCAAAACCCAAGGCCTGAAGGATCAGTATGTGTATGTATAAATATGTGTGTTGTGCTCCTTGTTTTTTTTCTTGACTTCATTGGTTACACTCTCCTCTACCTGTCCCCTAATGTCAACAGAGGAGATTGTGTTTCTTTCTTGCTAATTGCCTTTGACATGGAGTTGGCAACCTTGCATTTGAGATTCTGTGTGTGATGTTCCCAGCCAGTCTCACCTCCAGGACAAAAAGCCCAAAGTTACTGTATGTAGGACCAAAAACAATGCAGAAGATACTGTCCTCCTCACCCCACTGTTTTAAAAACAAGTACTTTTCCTTCAGGATTCAGATGTGTGGAACAGATTAGCCAAAAACCACTGTTGGTAGTATCAAGTCACCAAGCATGTGGTATCTGCAAATCAGAATGGTTCACTGAGCCCTTGCTGTGCATGAACCACAGGGAGCTCCCCATCATTGCTTTGAGCAATGCAGTAACCTGCATGGCTTCACAGAGAGATGCTCAGGAGTGCCTGAAATACTGCAAATTTCATTTCACTCCTTGCAGTGGAGGTTGGGTAAAACAAAACAAAACAAAACAAGAGTTTAAGTGACCAAATCTAAACCAGTCTGCCTGTGGTTTAGGAGCCACCTTCATCCTTGACGAACATGAACTGCTTTTAACTGAGTAACCACACAGATATGCTTGGGCTTCTGTCAGCATTTTTTTTTCCCAAATCCCTGTTTTCCATCAGTCTAATGGTGTAAATCGAACGAAGAAAGTGAGCAAAAACAAATGTGGCCACTTCCAATTCTTGAGGAACTATTCTACACATTTCTCTTTAAAAACAGAGAAAAGAGCTACGCACACACTGAGTGAACACTGCACTCTGAGGAGTGCTTGGCTGCTTGTGTAGACATATCTGAGCTGGTTTTAAATTAGCCAGTGTGGAGACTGTGAACATTGTTGCTTTTGCCACACAGGTTTCAGTTTACTCAGTGTCTTTGGTGAACTTTACAATGGAAACTATCTGCTATCTGTCAGTGAGCAGCCTGACTGCAAAGATAACTCATGCAACATGTTTGCTTATTTTAGGATTCAATTCTGATGTACCTTGACAAAAGAGGCTTGAAACAGTGTCTTCCTTTCCCATAAAAAAATGCTCTTGGTGAGAAGCTGCTATTTGTACTAATTTTGAGTCCTTGACCCAACAAAGGAGAAATTACAAATTCTCCTGATTGTGTTTCTGCAGGCTTGTGAACCATTGTAACCTACCCCAGGTGACTTTGCCTTCTCAGGGGAGTCGGAGGTGATGATCTCCTGAGATCCCTTCTAAACCTGAAATTCTGTGATTGTCAAGTTCATTTAAAAGTGCTAACCAATGTCTCATAAAACCCAGTAGATTTAAGTGTTCTGACAGTACCAGCTGACTGTGGCAGAGAACAGACCTGATTTTTTCTAAGGATTGTTTTATTTGGAAAACAACAATACATCTCCAGCAACAGAAATTTGGAACACTGTACTGAATGGCCCATTTTTAAGAAAAAAAGATCCACATTGAAACTGTGGTTTGGAACACCACTTCCTGGAAATTGATTTGTTACAAATTGATCACAAATGACCAAGGCTTAGTGGATGATAATCCCATTGTGAAAATAGAAAAGATTTATTGGTAACTAAAACTCAGTATTTGCCATTGTCTTATTTACTGATGATTTTTCTAAAATGTGTGCTTGGTTCAGCCCTCCAGAAGGCTAACAAATAATAAAAAATCCATTCCTTGCTGAGTTTACTTCATAGCTTCATGCATTGCATCATGTTGAATCACATGATTAAAAAAATTGAAGAGGGAGAAGAAACATTAAAAGGTCAAGAATCCTTTATAAGAAAAACAAAAAGTTTTCCCCAAACTTCCTTCAAGGAATAAGCAGCAAAAGGCTTGTTTCAAAGAATATCCTGTGACCTTACTGTCCAGCTGCAGACAGTCACCACAATCTGTGTATTGTTCAGTTCCCCAGTTCCAGCAGGAGAACCATCTTTTCTATCCCTGAAACTTATCTAAGAGTGCTGCTATTTTGTGGTCTTATTATTCAAGTCTCTCTCTCTGTCCCTGTACGAGGTTTAGTTTTAGAGTGCAGTGCCTGATTCTTTTGCAATGTTCACTTTTTCTGCCACAATGGACAGGCAGACACCTCAAGATACAGCCCCTTGTACCCCTGCTGATTTGCAGTTTATGCCCTTAGGTTCCCCTTTCTGATAAAGGCCCTCATCTCATTTCTTTGGGAAGCCAACCTATCCTTAGTCTTTCTCCCCACTTTAAGTGAATGAATAGTTCCCCAGACTTGAGAAGCAGAAGGGCAGAGTCACGGAGTACCAGCAGTGGCAGTGAATTGCAGCTGCTGCTGTTCGTGCTGCCCATTTATTTCCTGTGCAGGAAATAAAGACTTTTAGGATTGTAATTTATACTGAACATTACAGCTATACTGAATGTTAAATGTATTAGAGCAGAGACAACAAGCAGACAGCAGAGACAACAGAGGTAACCAAACATAAAATAACTTTGCTGACCTTGGTCTGGTTCGGTACATTGCTCAGATGACTTAACCAATTACTAAATTGCACAGTTCCAAAAATTAGACTTAATAGTATTGCCATGAAATTGGTCATTTCGAAAAGCAGGCACACTCTCCACAAGAGCACCCTGCTCAAATCAATTGCTGTGACACTGTGGTCCTGACCTGTCCCTGTGTGCAGGGAGATCTGTTCTGGGAAGATTCATCCTGCCAGCACAGAACACAGCACCTACAACCCCAGCACACCTTGCATGGCAGATGAATTCATCCTAAGAAAAATTAAGGTGTTTAGCTTTCATTACTGTTCTCTTTCAGGAATACCTCCACGAGATATCAGCTTTCCCTTCTCTCCTTATTCTGGCTGACAGAGGCTAATTACTGGATTTATCATGCCCTTTCCAGCACCTACTTTATGCTCTTTCTTTTATATTTTCCCCTCTAAGTCCCTCCTTCAGCCGTTTCCAACCCTCCCTGTCTCAAACCCAGCACTGTCCTCTCTTGCTGTAAAAAACTCCCAGAAATTCAGATTTTGGAGTTCATAGATGGTTGCTTAGGCTTTTACAGAAAAGCAGTGTTGCAGGTGGCCAGTGTAAGAAAACCAGACACTTCCTTCACCAAAATGCTTCACGAGACATCCATGATAAAAATCCCACTCTCCTTCTGAGGAGAAAAGGGAGATAAATGTGTCCTATGTGGTCAGATTAGTGAGTGTTGAGCACTGAGATGGCCTGCAGGTATCACAGGCTTCAGATTTATTTCACAGGACAGTATGGCCAAGGCTGGCTTTTCTCTTAGCAACAACAATGCTGGGGTTCAGCAATTCTCTCACCTGCTGCTGCCTCTGCTTTGTTGCCAAAACACTACAGGGCTTTTGCATAAGTAGCATACATAGCAAGAGGCTCTGGTGAAATATATTTTCCTGGTGCTTATAATAAAGACTCCTTTACAAAAAATTGTGTGAACAACCATGTACACACACAGAGTACATGGCCCATCCTGTGGACTGAAAGCCTCATCTCCCTCTTCTCTCCCAGCCCAAAAAGGCTGGCAGATCTCCAGCATCAGGTTCTGAAGGCTGTACTGAGGAATGACCTCTATTTAAGTAGTGACAGAGGCATCAGGGCTTCTAAAGCTCCTGTCTCACAGGGGGGATGTCTTACAGTGGGGCTGACAGAGCTTGGTAGCTTCAGGCTGGTGGCACAAGTGAACCCAAGAGCAGCCCCTGTTAGAGTGCTGGGGATTATGGAGTGCCTGCTTACTTGTGGGGAAGAGAGGAGAAGGCTTCTTGAAGATGTTTCATGTGAAAGTTTTCAGCTAAGGCATTTCATTCCCACTTCGTTAGGGCTGCCTGCCTGCCAGCGTTTCTTTTCCTCTTTTGTTTTCTTTACTGTGGTGGAGGGGTTTTGACACTGAGCTGCCAGTGTCAACCCATGGAAACACCTGGAAAAGGTGAAGTGGTGGGAGGGATGGAGTTCCTGCAGTTCCTGTGCTGGTCTGGGCAGGTGCTGCCCCAGAGTCCAGGCAAGAGCACAGCTGCAAGCTGCAGAGCAAAGTCCTTCTTGTTGATCTGTACTCCTGTGAGCTCTACAGCAACCACTTTTCCTGAGGGCTTTATTAATCCCCTTCCTCACTGATGGGTGACCTCCACAGTAACAACACGTGTGAAAAAAATTACACCTGATTCTGTGAATTTGAACAAGTCAAAAGCTTTTGGTAACACTGTGTTTCAGTGGTGTGCTATGCTTTTTGCAGGAAGCTCAGCCCAGATCTCAGGGTGGCTACTGAAAGCTTCTGCTGATGACAAACACATGATATGAACCTACATCATTACCATGTGAATTATAACCCTAGATATGTCAGTCAGCCAATCTCTTAGTACCAAAGATTTGCCTAACAGAAGCTGGAGTATTAACTTACACAGTTGATATATTGTTGTTTCAACCAGGGTTGTGCACAATTAAATAATTTGAATAACAATTAAAATGGACTGAGGTAGCAAGAAGGGACATACAGCCATGAAAGGATTTTTCATGGTTAGACACTGACAAGGTTGGGGAATGACTGCATTATCCTAATAGCTTCTGTTTTCATTAATGCCTTAATGAAAACATTTCCCTACAATTATAAAGCATGACTGCAAATCTTAAACACTGGAATGTGTGTTCTTTATCAAACACACACTGCTGTGGCTACGACTGATGCTGCACCACTCTGGGATTTCAATGGAACCCAATGACAGATAAACTGTTTACATTAAAAGACTCTATCAAAGTTATTTTGCACCTAGTTTCATCCTAATCCATCTGATTTTTCTATAGCTTTGACAAGATGACCTCTCTCACTGTGTGTGCAGTATTGATGTCATTACTGAAGAGCTGTTCTTCAGCCTTTCTGCTGATAACAAAGTAAATGGAAATGTAGAGAAACCTTGGGGAGGTAAACAGATTGTTCAGGATCCAGCTAAAAAATGGGAAAAAAAATAAAACGGGTAAGGATATCTATTGTTACAAGGAAAGTGATCACTGTTGCACTTTAAAAAGTGTTTACGTGATACCATGAAGGCATATTATGCCTTAGAACTTCATACATTCTAAAATATTTAACTTGAACGAAGGCATTGAAAGCTCAGCATGTATTATAAGAATTCCAAGCTCAGCCTATGGCTGATTACCCTTTAAGAGTCAGCTAAAAAGTAAAAAGTCAAACATTTTGAATTTAATTACCTAATACTAACCCAGCAAAAAATAATTACGTTCATGTAAAATACAAACAATAGAGCAGGGCCATGGATTATAAGCATGCCTTGTGTTTCCAGGGTTTTCAGAAAGGTGGCAATCACTAAGGGGAGAAGAAAAAAAAGTCAAGTAGAAAAGAAAAACATCGTATTGATTTGTTCTGCCAAAACCACTATATACATGAAATACTGAAAATGGAGCAGGTCTGCAACTGGTATCAAAGTTTCTTTGGTTCAAAAACACACAGAACACTAGCAATGTGCTTTAAATTAAGTACACATTTAAAAGGTTAACAGGACTATTCCTTAGGCAGAAGAACAAAGAGGAGCTGGTTAAAGAAAATTGTGTACACCACAGCTACTTAAAACAGTGCATCCAGGCACAACTCATTTGGATACCTTTGAGCTCAAAGCTTATTTGAATTATACAGAGGTGTTTTAGAGAACAAAAATACTAACCCGTGTTTTGTCTGAGTTCTTTCAGCTGAACTGAGCTACTAATTAAAAATCTTCACTACTCTTCCTAATTTCTGATGTAGTTTTTTAACAGAGTAATGAAGCCAGTGTCCTTCCTCAGAGAAGAGTGCTGACATTAGCATCTCTGAAATGCCTTGTCCTGGTTTTACAGCATGTCTGTCATCTGCCTTGACTGTACCCCCTGGAGCCAGTCTGAACATCCTGGGCCATACTGAATGCAGTACTGATGCATGTGCCAATGCTCCTCTCAGTGACAACACCACAAGAGCTCACAGTCCAGGCAATGCTTACATGTAACAGCACCTCTCAAATAATACATTAAACAGATGTGTACCTGATATTACAAATATGTGGCATAAAAATCCATTGGGTTGGTCAGTGAACAGATTAAAAACCATTCAAGTAGGTCAAATTGTGGATAACTTAAAACTTTAAAGACAGCAATTTTAATAAAACTGTCAATACAATTTTCTTTGTAAAAACATTTGACACTGATTATGCTGCTTATATTGAAAGAGAAACACAAGGTCTATATCTTCAGATCTTTTATTGAACTGTGAGCCCAGCATCAATAACTGCTTCTCAGCTGTAAATGAAAATTGATTCCAGATCTAAGCCATCGTTTTCTGTGTGTCTTTAATCCCAAATCACCCACAACGAGGCCTAAGAATCAGCATTTTGTCCATGGGACAAAGCAGGTGTCACGTGGCCAGCTCCAAGTGTCTGCACTGGGGGCACTGTGGTTGTGTTTACACGTGTAAGGTGCAGGTGGGTAAATGCAGCCCCTCATTGCAAGGGCCAGAAGGTGCTGACAGGAGTTTGCAGCTGGGGTGGACTCATTGTGACTTGCTCACACTCTGCTGCAATGACCTACATGGCCCAAAGCTTTACACACCTGAAATCTGAAGGCACCTGCAAAGAGCATCTCACTGGACCTCCTGCAGCCCAAAGAAATTCACTCAACAATTTCTGCATCAGGCCCACAGCTGCCAGAAGGCTAAAAGGAAAAGAACCCACAAAGTTTCCATTTGCAATTTGCAGCAGTTTGGCACTAGGAGGTTGAGTTTGCAGTCAGCTCTCACTTGCTGAAGCCTCTTAAGCCCTCTGGGGTGAAATGAAAGTGTACAGTCTCCATCATCTTCTTGGTGATATGTTACTGAACCATCATCATGTGTGCCTTAACCAAAATTAACATAACATTTACATTAAGGAGGGTTCTCCAAATCATGTTTATAACTTTAAGGAGCAATTTCCAGTTATTCAAAATTCTGTTTGAAAAGGGAATGCCAAAACTAGGCAGCACGATCAGTACCAGCCTTGCTGATGCCATCCTTAGAATAAATACCTTCCATTGACTTCAACTTAGCTAGTTCCTATCCAGAAATGAAGCTCAACTTCTCAGTTACATGACTGACTGGAGCTATTGTGTGTTGTGCTCCTCCTCAGCAGTGGGGAGAAAAGGAAGGAGATCTGTAACACCTGAAATAGTAGGAGGCCCCACAGGCCCCTGAGGAAATGCAATACAGTTCATAAATAAGGGTGCTCGTTCACAGGAGTGAGGGAGGAAGACAGAAGAGCTTTTGTTTCTTGCAGCCAAGTTTCTAACAGTCTTCCACCCTGACAAATGGACTACTGCTAGTCTCAGAACTCGGGCTGATAGATCAAGCTCTCCCCACATGCTACAGACTTTCACTAAAAGTTGATATCCAAGTACATTTATGGATCAGTGCCACTATTACCCTGTAAAAATTGAAGGGTCCATAGCAATTCTCAAAGTATTTTCCTGTTTGAGTGTTTCTTCTAATAAGAAGGAAGCAAAAAAGGTTTAAGCTCATGGATTCTGCAGCACACCAGAATGCTTTTCATGCAAATACAGTAAGTCAACACACAAACAGATCCAACCAATGAAATAACTTTGTCAGTTTAAATGGTCTATGCACTTATATTAGATGTATTTACCTGTTCATTGTCATCTTCATCACTGCTGAGTTTTAGATCATCCTCAAGCATTCTGGAAAAAAAGAGAAACAATGCAGAATTACATTTAATGAATTAACTTTATGTACAATGGGCCAAATCTACACCTCAGCAAAGTCAAAGGAAAAACTCTCAATTCAAGAACAGCAAAATCAGACCTCAGGTAAGTAAACTGATGAACAGTCTACATATGTATGTATTAGTGCTTCTTTGTGATTCTAGGGAAGAGACTTTCAGACTCATCCACCATGAAGTTTGGCAGTCAGCTGCTCTTTCATGTCCTCTTTTATTTCCACATTCTCTCACAGGGGTTAGTTCATATACACCTACATGTGTTTCTAAATCAGAGGAGAAATCCAGCTCTGAGACTGCTAAAAACTGAGGAAAAGTCATCCATGTTTCATTCTCAGTCTGGGGCACCACCAATTTCCTTTCTGGTATCAATCCCTGCCTTTTCAAACTGAGAATGCAAAGTGGGTAACAGCAAGAAGAGGAGGTGCTTGTTTGAGGTGTGATGGGACCTCACCATTGTTAGAGTCCAAAGGCAGAGCAAACATTTTCCAAGCTGGGAACCTGACAGTTCATACTCCCATTTTTATTTATTTATTCATTTTTTAATCCAGGCAAGTCTCACAGGCCTGTGCCTTGCCCTTGGTAAAAGGGGAAGGAAGCTCCTAAAAGATGTGGCTGTCCCTTTGCCTCCTTCCCTTCCTTTGGCAAAAGAAAGGCTTGAATTGCAGATTATTGTATTAACACTCATAGGACTTCTTTTAATCCAAGCCTTGGTATGGGAAAATACATGGGGTAAGAAACCATGTTTGCTTCTTCTACAGAGACAGAAAAGGTCTCTTATTTGGGGATGTGTCTACCTAGAGAGACGAGCAGTCACCAAATAAACTCCTGTGTAGCTTCCCATATATTCATGCTTTTATCTGAGCTGATAATCACCTGGGCACACTTCTACCTCACACCCATCTTTTCACCTTGACAAATTGTCTTACCATGACGTATGAATGAATTGGCACATCTCCCTCCAACCTGCTGCAGCAGCCACTGAAATCCCAGATCTTCCTTTCTGCCAGCCCCAGCTCCTTCCCCCACGCAGGAGGCTTGCAAATTGCAATTATTGTTTCCTTTCTGCCTTGATGGGGACTGAAGTCTATGATTTTTTATTGTTAGCCTTTAAATAACTCTAGCAATCAATGGATGTTCTGTTAGGAAGGGTTTTCCAGTAAATCATGGAAGCCTCCTGACACACGGAATTTTAAAGAGGGGACAATAATCCCAATGTGGAAATTTTAGAACATTTGAGGCCCTGATGGTGCCCTTAAACAGTGAAGGAGATCTTTAAACTGGTTTGTGAGTCATCTGTCTTTCAGTGACCTCTGTTGTCGGGCAGCCCAGTGGTTACACAGTATCTGGACACGTAACTACCAGTCATTAGCATCCTGATAAATGGCCAATGCCTCCCTGTAATATGTGAACCCATAAAAGCACGACTGCAGCACGGATTAAAGAAAAATTCTTCTAAAAGTTAGTATTTGTGACCTTGTCTGGATGCCAGGTGCCCACCAAAGCTGCTCTATCTTCTCTTCAGGCAAGAGAAAATGTACCAGAAGGCTTGTGGGTCGAGAAAAGGACAGGGAGAGATCACTCAGCAATTACTTCATGGGCAAAACAGACTCCATTTGGGGAAATCAATTAGAATTATTGCCAATGAAATCAGAGTAGGACAGTAAGAAATAAAACCAAATGATAGAGCACCTTTCCCCCACCCATCCCTTCCTCCTGGGCTGGACTCCACTGACAATTTTCCCTGCCTCCCCCCTCACGGTGGTGCAGGGGGATGGGGAGTGGGGGTTACAGTCAGTTCTTTGCACCTTGTCTCTGCAGGGTCTTCCTCCTCAGGGGAAGGACTCCCCCCACACCTCTCCTCTGCTTCCAGCCTGGGCTCCCTCCCGCAGGAGCCGGCCCCTCATGAACTTCTTCCACTCGAGTGCTTCCCACAGGCTGCAGCTCCTCAGGAACCATCCCAGAGTGGTCCCTTCTGCGGGCACATCCTCCAGGCACAGCCTGCTCCAGCGTGACCCCATGGGCTCACAGGTCCTGGCAGCAAACCTGCTCCAGCCTGGCCCTCTCTCTCGGCAAGGACACAGGTCCTGCCAGCACAATCTTCCCACGGGGTCACAGCCTGCTTTGAGCATCCCCTGCTCTGGCCTGGGCTCCTCCCCGGGCTGCAGCTGATCCCTGCTCCCCATGGACCCCCAAGTGCTGCACAGCTGCCCCTCCATGGGCAGCACCAGGGGCTGCAGGGGAACCTCTGCTCCGGCACCTGCAGCCCCTCCTGCCCCTCCTGCCCTGACCTGCCTGTCTGCAGGGCTGCTCCTCTCACATACTCACACTCCTCTCTCCCAGCTGCTGCTGCACAGCAGTTTCCTGCCTTTCTAAAATCTGTTCTGCCACAGGCAGTGCCACTGTCACTGCTGGGCTCAGCCTTGGCTGGTGGCAGGTCCATCCTGGAGGTTGGCATTGGCTCTGCTGGAAATGGGGGAAGCTTCCAGCAGCTTCTCACAGGAGCCACCCCTGCACCCCCCTCCTGCTACCAAAGCCCTGCCATTCAAGCCCAACACTCGATTTTTCAGGGATTATTAATCTTTAGAGGCCTGGGCTTTGGCGATGAACAGAAACTTTTAATGCTGTTTATCTAGCAGACACATTCATTTGTTTCCCCAGAGCCATTACTTGCTGTGCCATTCTCAATGTGTTGCTGTGCCTTGATCTATCCACAGCCCCTGATTGTTATCTGCAAGTCTCATTACACCAGAAGGACAATACCCCCAGGAAACCAAGACCATTTTCATACAGGACTGTATCATTCCGACTCTTCACTCTAATTCAATCCTACACTCCTACTTTTAAACCTACATGTCACTTTAATGTGTAAATTATCCACTGCTTTAAAGAATCACTGCTGGATAATGCATGCTATTGTTATTTTTTAATGCAGATTTAAGTGGATACAATGCAAAGATCTTTTCATGAATGAAACCCAAAGGGTGGCATGTTTTCTTTTTTTCAGCTATTGGGTGGCTTGGGTTTTGGTTTTTTTTTTTTTAAATTTTATTTTTATTTGTTATGTGTTAAATTCCTTTTTTGACATACCATAGCAGAAATAAACCAAAAAGGACAAAAGAAATTCCATATTGGATAAATGGAAAGAAGGAAGAAGAAAACATAAAAAAGATAAATGGATACACTTACTAAACTAACCCTACAGCCATCTGAAATGGCTGATTAATAACTGTCCTCACACAGCCCATACTGCAGATACTTTCTAACAAGTACAATAAGCGCAAGACATGTTTATTGAATATTGAAAAATATAAAATTGATATAAAACATGATTAGTAGGAAGGACAACTGTTAGAGTAGGTTTCAGAGAAACTAAATTTGCAGGATTTATGAGTTCCCTTCAAGAGACTAATAGATGCTTAGACAACTAGAGAGAGGAAAAAATTGGATTTTGGCATTTCTTTAGCAGTTCCAAGCTTATCACTTGGAGTATATAATTCTTCTTAGCCCGTTCTGCTAAATGAAGAATATGTCATCCTATTCAGTTCCAAAACTCAAAGCTTAAACAACTAAACTAACCAGCTTCTAAAATGTATCACACTCTTCTGGCAGATGGAATAATTAAAGAGAAACTGAGTATAGTACCAACCAGCAATATATGGTAGCCAGAGAATTGAGGAAATAAATTACATATACACAGTACATGCAAATGCAGAATGCTGAACATTTCAAATAACCTGCTCCCAGAGAATATTGGTTAGAAAAAGTAATGTTTTACAGAATGCAGAAGACTAGATGGTGTTCCACAATTTAAAAATGTGCTTAATATTCTGAAGACATGGGTCACAGTAGCTTGTACTGTTTAATGTTTCTATTAACTCTCATTTATAAGCAAGTACCATCTGATTGCACTCAAAGCCCAATAAGGACTTTTTAAGATTGCCAGCAACCTTAATTCAAGGTGACTATTTCACTATCATATCTGGAAAGGTATTTTAGCTTCAAAGCCCTGAGACAGAAGAGCTCTGTATCTACAGCTCTCCAAAACACTGTCTGGATGGTCTGAATGTGAAATTAGGCACTCTTGAGTGAGAGGTCCCTCTAAATACCCATATGATCTATTCTGCTCTGTGTAATTGTTCACCACAGAAGCACCCAGACTGGAGATTACACAGAATATTTGTTATTAAGATCAGCACAGCTATTAATAAAGGCCAATTTGGAGGCTATGTTAAAATTACAATGAATACTGCCAATGAGGGCAAATCAAAGAGAAAACTGCCTGTATCAGAGAGCTACCTCCAGGGGTGTTATGAATTCATTTTATTTCCTATTCTTCTCTGACCCAGCTGACATTAATATTGAATATACATGTACTTGTTTGTCTTTTCATCCATAGCTAATGCAAAACACCACTTTAGGGAAAGAATAGGATTAAGTATGATTTTTTATTTCATTATTAGAGGAATGCCATTTACCATAACAGTTGAAGTTGTGTCAGCACATTTATTATAATCTACAATTTTCAGAGGTTTATAATTCGGAATGTGAAATTATTGCAAAGCAGAAATGTTGGGACAAAGCAACACATTTATCTGTGGTGTAAGTAGGGGCAATCTCATTGACTGACTACAATACCCACTTCCTCCAGGGATGAATTTGCTCCCAAAGCAGATTGTTCCTACATTACAAATTTAGCTAGACAAATGGCTGAACAAGGGCTTTATTAGGATGGGTTCTGTAAAAGTCACACTAGAAACAGTAAGAACATGAACACTGAAATGGGACTTGTAGCCCATCCTGACTTTTGAGTTCAGGGGATGTTTTGTGCACACCAGACCTGCTGATTTGGGATCCTGTCAACAAGCAGGTGAGGATTTGATTAGGAGACACGATATAATTCACTCCCTGAAAAAGCACTACCACACTATTACTCCATTTCAGTTACTTTTACAGAAGACTCTCAACTTCTTAAAGAAGGATTTTCACTGCATCCTTTTTTTTTGTTTGTTTGTTTAATGTATAACCTATTTAAATGCTTTTAACAAATGAGTAAGGTCCCGATTGCTGGTAGACTTCTGGGAATGCTATGCACTCCTTCCTGCTCTGGTTGTGGAGGGCTGGGATGGGAGTCTGCTGTGTTTTTAGTAACATCTTTGGTGATACAGCCTCCCTAAGGAGGAGGTGTTTAGAAGGCAGCATGGGTAGGATAAGGTTCTGCATGTCTAATTTGCTCTGGGATCAGTTCACCACTGCACTGGGGCTCACTCCAATGTGGAAAAAGCCTTGTGGGAATGAAAAGGACGGAGGAAAGGGAAGAGGGTGTTGCAAGTAGACAGCCAGGGGAATACTGGGCAATTCCCTAAGCCTGAGCTGCCCAGAAAATAACTCACTCATGTCAAACCACATCTGTACAAAATGCATTTCCCATCTGAATCACACCACAGCAAACACAAGTGCTGCTTCTGCACGAAGGAGGACAGGCAGTGGTGTTAATCAGACATGCCATTCTTTCCTTGCCAGGTTTGTCTCTGGTAAAATGGGAATATATTTCTAAGATATCTGTGCTACAACTAGTTATTCCACTGGATATTAAATAGAGAGCTTAGACTGTTAGAGCAAGTTTCAAACTTGTGAAACTTAGTAAGACTTAATCCAGAACAGGCAGGAATCTAATAAAAGTCTTTGGGGTGAAAAAAGCACTGCAGCTGAGTTATGAAGCCCTTGTGACTCCTGTTTGCAGCAATATTCCTGCAGAGGGAACACGGTCCATGCAAATAGTGACTAGCACTGAGATGTAACCTTTTCTACCCCTGAACCTGCATGGAAATAAGGCCATCAGTTCAACACAATCTCTGCTGCTTTACCCCATGGACTTCATACCCAACTTGTTTTTCATTTTCCTACTGCATTTCTCTGCAGTATATAAGGCTTCTCCAAGAGTGGTAACTCAAAAGGTATCATGCAAATGACAAACTCTATAATGGAATTCAGATGTATTTCAAGAATGTGTTGCACAATTTTATCATTTATCAAGGGGGAAGAAGGGGGCCTATGTGTGTGAAAACATCTAACAATAGATTTCCCCAGAGAAGTTCATAATACAGTGAACAAAAAACTGAGGAAATGAAAATAAACGGTAGAGTAATTCCAAAGGAAAAAAGAAGATCTTTTGTTTTAAAACATCCCATCAATAAATCTTGAAACCTTATATTCATTCTTTTGCTGAAATGTGCAAGTCATCCTTACATTATTTCCTCTGAGATACTGTAAGAGTTATGGTAAAAGAAAATCTCAGAAGATTAAATGGAATTTACAAGCACCATTTACCTTAATAGTCAGGACCATTTGTCCAGCAATTTTATACATACTTAAATATAATTTATTAATTTTCCCTTCTCCTCATCCACCATTTTCTTTCATTACATTTTTGTCAACGATGAAGTCAGCCTTGCAAACTGTTACTCACAGAAGTAACTTCTGCTCATTAAAGCAGTTTCAGTGGCCTGAATATTTGCTTGAGGTATAGATCAGCTCCTCAGTCTACGGCCTGAAGTCACTTCCCCTGAGAAAGGAGTGAAGTCAAGCTTTGTGTCTTCATTGCAAAAACAACCTGTGAGCAACAGAGGAGCCTGTTCTCCTCCCTGCCACAGGAAAGGCCCTCATTGTCCTGCTGACATGGTCAGCCTCCTCCTGGCCAGGGATGGAGAACCACGCCTTGCTAGGACACACTCCCTCCTGTGTTGTCACAGGCAGCCTGCCTTAGTGTTCCTGGCACCATATCAGTAATTAGTGTAATTACAGCTGGTGAGAGAGAAGTAACCCCTGTGGTTTCCTATTAGGTACCTCCCAATTAGAGAGTGCACTTCATTACTCATCTCTCCCTATCATCTCTTAATTTCAAAAGGATTAAGCAAAATTAATTCTTTCAGTAGAAGAATTTCTTTATCCAGTCATCTATTAATGTCTATGGATAAAAAGCTCTTCAAGGCAACTAAGATATTAAGTTGCTACCTAAGTGCATTACAACTATTGCTCTGTTGACAGGAAATTTGTGTTTCATTAAAGCTGAGACAAGAACTTTGGGAGGAGGGAGAAACCTGCTGCCAGAAGTTATGGGAATCTGTATTTTTAGCACAAATGATACCCTGGTCTATCCAATAACTTCACCTCTCTGTTGAGCTTCAATTGTGCTTGCAAACAATGCTTCCAACAGAATGAGATCAGAACCGGGTCAAAATATTTTCACAGTGTAAGAGGAAGTTGCAAAAAAATCACAGAAAGCAGTGTCCTTTTGTTTCAAGCTGGTGAGTTGATATTTTTGCCTTAATAACATCCATACCACTGGGTTTGCCTTCTGCCTTAGAAAAGTGCAATCTCCTTCACCTTGTGTCTCCCTCACGGCCCAGCCACTCCTCAGTACAACACACATCTCTGTTTGGCAGGTTCAGAGTATGATGTATCATTGAAGCAAAAAGAGTGGGGGGAAAGAGAGAAAAGAGAGACAAGAGCAAAGAAAAGGATGGGTCCAGGAAAGACACAGGGAGTGACTAACAGTTTCTAAAAATGCCAGTATAAAATGTGCATTCTTGGAGTTTGTGAAGAATAAAAATGAGTACCCACCTTTTTTAGTGTGCTCAATTCTGACAGTGTGCACAAAGCTTTTACTGTTTTCCCTTTGATAAACTGCAATGGCTGATATAATTTTGGGTTCTGCTATTTATCAAGAGCAATATATAGTCCAAGAGCCATTTCTGTGATACATACTCATTTCCAATACATTCAACATGAAAAACACCTGCTTACTCCAACCATGTTTGATTAAAACTGTCTCCTAGCCAGAGCACCACTATTTTCTCTGGTAAACAAGCCTTCAGTTGGCATATTTACACACAAAGGCTACAGGAACTTAGCACACAGTTAAACAATGATTGATAATTCTCCCACAACTTCCAAAGGTGACTTTAAAAACCCATACCAGAAAATACATTAAAGAAATTTGTTCAACAAGGAATGAAATAACACAGGACTGGCTCATCTGGCCAATGTTCTCCAGTGCCTAAGACCCTGTACGTGGGTCTGCCTTCTTCATTTCTGTGCAAATGAGCAACAGCTTAATAAAACTGTAAAGGAACTCTCTATTTGCTCAAAAGGAAGACTCAAGATGTTTAATAAAGACTGGTGGAAGGAGGTCTTCCAGCTGAAGATACTGAAAAGGCAACACAGTGCAGTTGTGACGTGGCTTTCAGTGATGTGTTATGGAGAATGAGAGCTTTAGCTTCAGAAACAGTCTGTGTGCACATGGAGGAAAGCCACATTTGCCGCATCAGATTTTTACAGAAGGCTCTAAGCTTAGTGCCTGACTGACAGATTTCCAGGGCTGTGCATTACCAAAGCAGAATTCCAAGCAGGAATCCAAGTCCTCTGCACTGGCCTGCTGATGCTGCACGGTGAATAAAGAGCAGGGGTCAGCCACAGGGAACACGAGCAAGTACCAGGGGCTTGTGTGTGCCTGGGACAACTGAGCGGGACTTTCAGGGCTGCACAGGCACTACATCTCTACAAAAAATCCTGCTGGACCATGCCTGGGACACAGGGGAGTTCAAGGATGATCAAAAATCCCCACAGAAAACAAAGAGAAGGTGGTCTTGGGGAAGGTGAGCTTCATTTTCACTGCCCTGATTTGTGAGCAGTTTTTAAAGACGCTTTTGTACCTGCAAAATCCTACATCAAGGATCCACAGCTATCCCACAGACCTGATACAGGCTTTGCAAAGACAAATGAATCTTCAGGAAGACTGTTCACTTCTAGCCCTAAATGAACATTCTGTTGATCAGTCTAAAATTGTATAAACAGATGAATCCAAGCAGTACTAAAACTAATGTAAATGTAGGGGATAAAACCAAGCAAGACTAAAACTAATATAAATAGATGGGATAAATGAAAAAAGTACTTAAATGATTTCTGAATCTGGATGATTTATAAGTCACTGCATATGCATGAGAGAAATCAAGTACCAAGCACAGTGCTGAAAACACTGACTCATGCAAATAATCCTTGCTCCTGCAAGCACTATTTTTCAGGCTCAGATCCAAACACAATGCCTGACACTGTTTGCTCTGATAATCACTCTAAGATAAACAGATATGAATAACTGCAAATACTTCCAAGCATTTCCTTTCACTTATAATGTAAAAAGAAAAATTAGAGGATAAAATGAAAATGTATGTTTCCACTTCCAGATTTCATACATCATTAATTCTGTAAAAATATATCCATCTTCATGCTGATAGTTCTTTTTGCTTGGCAAGCTTGAAGAATGCAATATGCTAGAAAACCTGATTGAAAATTTGATCCTATTGTTTAACAAAATGAGGATTGTTTCATAAGGGGCTCCACCATGTCTGTGCACATTTTCCCCTAAGTAACAGTGTAAGACTTGTATTTCCCCAGACAGCTGAACATTTACGTTGATGTACTTGGCTACAGATCCAATCTTGCTCTGGCTATAATACAGGAGAATTTTCCTCAGCATTTTGAATTATGGCACTGAAATAATTTAACAGTGCCTTCTGTGCATGTTACACAAGTTTTCTGATAGCTCTTCCTGAAAGTTTGCTTACCCTACAAATTGTGCCACATGGTTAAACCGTTCTTCGTCCTGAAAACTGAGGATATTGTTTTCAAAATCACTGCAATTGGTGTAACTCTGGAGAAGGCAGCATTTCCCCACAGCCACACACAATCTCCAACCTTTATAGTCCCTAGGAAGCCCAGGTTACCTCTGAGCTGCCTGCTAATCTGTGCTTGCAGAGCCCTCTACAGTGTCGGAAGAGTGAAGCTGTGAAGAACCAAGAAAGGAACACTCGTGGTTGGTTCAAATGGCTACATGAGGGACACTCACAGGCACTATTTATGTGCAATTACAGAACCACAGAATGGCTGGGGTGGGAAGGTACCTTTGGTTCATCCAGTTCAACCCCCTGCTGAAGCAGGTTCACCCAGAGCAGGCTGCATAGGATCACATCCAGACAGGTTTGAGCATCTCCAGTGAGGGAGACTCCACCACCTCTCTGGGCAGTCTGTTCCAGTGCTCAGCCACCCTCACACTAAGGAAGTTTTTCCTCCTTTCAGATGGACCTTTCTGTGTTCCAGTTTGTGCCCACTGTCCCTTGTCCTCTCTGTTTTAATATCTATTCTCCCAAATTCATCTTGAGACCACCCTGGTCTTCCTTTACCACAAAGCCTTTGAGGAGCATTATGGTTGATTCTCTGAGAGGCAGGTCAATATGATTTTCATACCAAATTAGTCACGAGATGAAATACATCTTACCACTGAAAAACCCCTCAAAACATTGTCCTCAGTGCTAAAGATGTTCTAAAAAAGAAAATTCCAGACTAACATTTTTTTGCCTTCCTTTTTAAGCATTTATATCATGTCTGGCACTTGGTTTCTTTTTCCATGACTTAAGTACCTCAACGTTATTATCAGACAAATAAACAAGAAAATTAGTACATGAAATTAATAAATGGATACACAGTGTTTTCTTCAAAGGGCACAACTTAGGGATGATGCAGACTAAATTTAATTGATAAAGTCTAATGACATCATGACTTTCCAAAGACAAGTAATAGAATAATAATCTGCCAAAATTGTCAGACTGGATTGGGTCCGTGGTACATCCAGTCCTACATCTTGTCAGAGGAGGTTGTTCAATGGAACAATTTGTTAGTACTGAACTATTTTTCCTAATACTGGAATGAAAAACTGGTGCATTATGCTCATGAAGCACATATGTCTCCCCAAATTCTTCATCACAGTCTTTTTTTCCGTTTCTTTGAACCCTTTGCTCCACTGTTGGCAGGAACCCCAATGCTAACTGTAAGCTGTCTAAGAACCTATTTGTTTTTCCTGGCCTTTTTATCCCAATATTTAAATCGTGAGAAAATAAATGGGAATTTCATAGGTTCTAAGTGAGTCTAGGTGCTTGCCTCCCATCAAATTTCAAAACTTGATTTTCTGTCAGAACAGTTATAAGGACATAGCACACCTTTTTTTTCCTAAGACTGTTCTTTTGTACTTTCTCCTCTTACTCTACACAGCTGCCATAGCAAGTCTAAATCTTAGTGACAATTATCTTCTGAGCAACAAGTGTGTACATTCACCTTACACCTAACTTGCAAGCTGCAAAGCCCTCCCCACGTTTGCTGAGGTTTGATGTGACTTCAATTGAAAAAGGATGAGTCCCACCAAGAGGAAACTGCACAAAACACCTTGCACTTGGTGCAGAGCTGCTAATCTACAGACTAATCCAGTTGATACACACGGTTAGGCAGCTGGCTAACTATCAGGGCACAACACCACCTTTCATCTCCTAAGGTAATGCAAAAGTTGTATCTCAAATCCAATTTAAATTGGTGCTCCCTTGAGCTCGAAGATAATTTCTCTCTAATCCTCTTCTGGTTGTCCATGGGGTAACCTTCAAAATCTCAGAAATAACACTGTAAAAAAATGATCAAATGTAAAAAAAATCGTATTTTTTTTTAGCACAAAACCTAGCTATTTTTCCTGGTGGCACTGTGTTCCAGCTGTTATCAGATTCAAGAATTTTTCAGCTGCCTTGAACTCTGCATTTATTTTACTTTTCCAGATTTTTGCCAATGAAAATACCTCAGCGCTGCTTGAAGAGAAAATAATCTTGTCAGTTTTATTGTGCCATATCTGAGATGATGAAGGTCATGCTAACTACAAGTCTGTTCCAATAGCTGCGGGGTTGGGTGAGGTGGGCTTTTGATTTTATTTTTGGTTTTCCCCTAGCTCCTACCACAAAGTAATAGGGATTTTCCCCTTTCATTCATCTTGCCTTTTGTTGTTTTTAATCGACCACCCATCAGTGCCGAATTGCCTTGTAACTGTCTGCTGAGCTTTCATTTGACAGAGATAGCTGCTATTGTTAGCAGGAGCCTTCACTTCAGCCCATTTAACTTTCCTCAGTTTGACAGCTTCACAATAGCCACCTTCCATCTAAAGAAAACTGTGATTTAGTAGAAAGGGAATGTGGGACAACAGCCTGATCTGTCACTCAGTCTCCAGTGAGTTCTCCTGGCATAAAGTTCCCCCACAAAGCTGGAGGATGAAATACCACATGAAAATGAGACGGTCATGAGACATGTTCAGTTATATATTCTGGCAAAATCTAAACAGCAATCACGCTTAAAAATACAGCCCTTTCCTGTCAGTAATACCCCATGCTGGGCAGCAAAATAAATATTTTGACTAATTCTAAATTTCCATTTTTTTACTTACATTCCAGAGTAATACTTGACTTTTTTTCCCCCTCTTTTATTCACCTAGTAATTGTTCTCAGACTGATCTACAACAGCTCCTAGTTGAAACAATATGCCACAAATAAATTAAAGCTTTCATTGGACCAGTCGTTGGTCCTGCTCCATGTAAGTCTACATGAAAAGATGTTGATGAATTAAAAGCCTGGATGTCCTCCCTTACTGACGATTAAAAAAGTCAAATTACAGCTGCTTTAGCACAGCCTCTGAATACTTCCCAGCTCAGCTCCGTGCTCAGCTTTCCTTTCATATGTGCTGTGGAAATACATTTGTAGCTGATTTTTACTGCATTTATGCCTAATGCCCTTCTGCATTTAAGCTGAAATCTGGTTTCATCATTTGGCAGAAGTGACAAGCTGTAGATATCCCACTATTACATCTCCAGGCACCATTTTTCTTCCTAGCCAGTTAAGTAACATTATTTTTTCTTGTCCAAAATCTTTGTTCCCACTTAGATGAATACTCTCTTGCTAAAAAATGTGTCTAGAAAATTGAATTTGATTACCATAAAGCATAATTTGTTTCAGTCTATCTATATGTCTTTCTTTAACTCCCATTTAACTTCATCAAAAGAGGCATGAGAAAACAGACTTGGTAGAGCTGCATGCTGCAAAAGGAATCCACTGAACCGACTTCTACATTCACCTAAGAATCATTTCCTGGTATTTAAAATAAATAAGGTACTTTGGTAGTGGTGACTAATCACTGAGCAACATAAGAACTTTTGTTCTGCAGCAGCCATTCCAAACTGTGTGAAGAAATTACCACAACTATATGGAAAGGTGTGTACAGAAATGGAGACAGCAAATCAGATAACAGATAAACTCCAGTAAAAAGACAGATAACAGTTACTAGAGGGGCATCTATTGCCCAGAGTTCACTTGTGAGAGAGTACCCATGAGGCTGCAGCTAGGAAGAACACCAGACTGCTCCACTGTTTCTAATTAGAGAGGACATCCTTCATTTTATAGCTCCTGTGGTCTAATTTGTAGAGAGCCATATCCCCTAAAGCTTTCTGTAAACCAAATTAAAACTCATTCCATCAAGGAGTTTGAGCAATATATGGTCTCTGATCACAATACATACTCATGGTCGTGGAGCTGCTGCAGGCAAGTCAGCTGGGGGGTGCTGGCTTTTTTTTTTATTATTTTACTTATATATTTTTTTTTTTTTAAGGAAAAAGCAGATTTCTTCTAGGAAAAAAACATTTTAAAGACTAGAGAATCTGGTTCTGTTTAAACAGTCATTCATGAGAAAGAACAGTACAGTCTCTCTCTACTGATTTTCCTGGTATTCTCTGACTTTTAATTAAATAATTTTTCTCCCTCTTTTTTTTTTTTTTAATTCAAGACACCTCAAAGCTTCAGCTCAACAAACATTGCTAGCAATTTTTTTTTCCCTCTAAATTAAAAAAAAAAGGTAGCTTAGGGCTTTTTGTAAGCCTTAAGACTCCATGAATGCTTTTGAAGTTTGCAGTCCCTTTTCAACCCAGAAAACATTCATCTAATGTTCAGCAGCAACACATACACCCTACTGGTCTTTAACCCACCTTTGGACAAGGAGGGGAAATTCTGCCTCTGTGCCCATTCAGCCCTTGGCCTCTATGCCACCACTACCAAGGGTGCCAGCTGGCATCACAGCTCCTGGATTTGGACACGTGTCCATTACACTCCAAGGGACAACTTCATTTCACACAGACATTGAACAGCTCTGAGAGTGTGATGACTTCTGTTCCCTACAAATCTGCCTTGAATTGGAGCTGTAACCTGAAGGTGAAAGGATCCCGATGTTAGGGCAGCCTGTGCCAGCCAGAGTACCCTTTACACCAAGAATTTGGTGTCACTGGGTGGTTGAACTTCTCACACCCCCCCAATTCCCTGCAAACACGGCCCTCTCCCATCCCTGTGGGATGTGATGTAAACACACAACTCTGTGTGTGTCTGCTTGCATCAATCAACACCACAAACACCCAGTTAGATCCTTGTTCCCTCCCACCTGCAAAGGGACTCAGCTAAACTTCTTCAAGATTTCAAGGAAGTATTTATCACGGCTGGTGTAATTACAGAATTACCTGTGAAAACCCACAAAGGCTGAGGGATCTAATGAGTAAGTGGAAAACTACAGCAAAATATCAAACAAAATGTCTCCAGTCAAAATCTTCCCCTCGGTAAAGGTCACACTCCCCGCCTTGAGGAACAGCAGAGCACCCTTTGAAGGCAGGCAGGTGAGAGCTCTGCCTGCATTCTGTGAGGAGATTCTGACAAACATTCCAACCTGTTTGGACAACGGGGACCCAACATGGCAAAGTGGTTCACTGTGGTGGTTCACTGTGGGAGAGCAGAGCTGCAGTTTGATATTAAAAAGTGACCAGTAAGAAATTTGATAGGTTGGCCCCAAATAATTAACCTTGAGAGTTATTAAGCTGGAGTAGCTCCTGGAAATGGGATGCCCTGGGCAGGCAGCAGTGCCAGGGAGAGTCCCCAAATCGCCAGGAGGTGGCTGCAGACCATGCCACTCTGCCTGCTATACCCAGCTCCTTTCTCCCCACTCTCTGTACTCGCCTCTTCCATTAAGCCTTTATCCACTCATTTCAAACAAAACAAATATATTCACTGTTGTGTAAAGGCTCATCTACATTTCCTGTGAGCTATTTTCATCAGCAGTACTCTATTAAAGTTATTTCAAAGTAAACTAGAGAGAGAGAGGGAGAGCAGAGACTGTGTAGCACTATATCATGTGTCTTCTGAAACCAGTTAAATCTCAGCAAGAAGTAAAAAAAAAAAAAAAAGACAGCTATTTAAAACTAGATTAAGCTCAAGCTGCTAAAGCATAATAAATTGCTCTATTTTAACTGGCTGAACTGTGCACACTTAGAATACAAGGGCATATTTCATTTGGGTTTATGCAATTGTTCAGTCTACTTTTCTACCATTTCAGCCATCACCAGATGAGAGAACTTGTCAGGCAAAATTGTAGTTAATGATGTTTAATGGTGGCTAAGCCTGACAGACTTGTTTATTTCTTTTCTTCTTTTTTGTTGCTTTACTCTCACTGAAATAATGAAAATATTACATGAAAAACTTCTATATTATTTGCAGGAAAAGCTTCCATTACCAATGCCAGGTAACATAAAGCTTTATCTGATTTACACAGCAATCTATATAAATCTACTTTTATGTTTTATTTGATTCCAGCCATTAGGCTGTGCTAGGAAGTAATTCTCAAATATATATCATAGTGGCAATTCACTGTACTATACCAAATTAATCTACATAAATCTATACCTGTGTGCAGGGAACCAGCATGGTAACATCACCAGTATGGAGGAGGAATGGATGCCAGTAATTCTACTTGCAGGCTTTCTAGGAAGTTCAAGCTTTCTCTAACTACTGGGCAGAATACAAATGGCCCCCACTGACCAAATTCCTCCACCTAAATTAATTGTACCGTCATTAGCACAGCTCTTACATTCTGAATTTCAGAATATGAAACTGAGTATTAGGAGAGGTATTTCCTCTTTATGACTGATGTAAAATCAGAGAGCTGGGGAACGAACGGGCTGTTTGGAACAGCACATCCTTTCAAAAACCTGTATTCCTTACTGATTGAAGTTCCTTACATAGCTGAAGCCAGTGTGCTCTGCACAGCTGAATGAGGCCAGCTGGCAAAGTAGGAGCAGATCAGCATTCTGACTGCTTTTCTTTTGTTTGAATATTACCTCAGTGGCCGCACACTAAACGATGTGAACTTGATGGGCTTGACTATGACCTCAGCTAAACTGAACAATATGAAGCTGGCACATCTGTAATCTCAGGCTTGCTATTTTTCAATTTATTTTTCACCTGATTTGTATTAAGATGTGGTTCAAATTTTAAAATAAAAATAAAAAGGGTCCTTCTGCATTCCAAATCAATCAGCAAATGCTGCCATGCCAGAAGGCAGGCTTCATCTGCCTCTTCACACCACATTTGGTGGATCCCTGACTTATGAGAGCTTGATTTCTAAATGTTTATGCAGAAAGAAATGCTTTACACATCCGCTCCTTCTCAGATAGCCTACGGGGATTTCTGGCAATACTTTTTTTTTTTCCTTGCCTGCCTTCCAGTTTTTCTCCCTGTGGATACATAAAGTCAGAGTGACAGCAGGAGGAGGCTCAACTCGCAGCGAGCAGCATCCGTGCTTATTATTGATATTGACTACATGAGATAAGCTGGACATCTGTCTTTACTTTTAGCAAGTTCTACAAGGATAAACATGAACATGAATGTGGGCTGCCCCATGGACAGTGTACTGGCACTCTTTTATACTCCCAACCCATCGCTGGGCTTCTGTCACTTTTGTCTGAGCTACATTTCAGCCTCGGGTCACGAGAGTTCAGAACAGTCAATTAATCAAATGGCTTCTATGAACATAACACTGCAGTTCAGTAACAGCTTCCTATTCAACATAAGCAAGGAAATGAAAGCAGGAGGTTAATGTGAAGATAGCTAGGTTACATGTGGAGTTTTAAGCAGCAATCCTTGATCAGCCATCATCAGACAGTGCATTTTATTGGAGCAGCTTTTTTATGTGAGACAAAAGAACAAACCCAGGATGTTTATGGCCTGATCCTGCTCTCAATAAAGTCAAGTCAAGCTCTTCTGTTGACTTATGCCTACTAGTTCAGGATCTTTGATCTTGGCAATAAAATTAACAGAGCAACAGAAAACAACAGAGTCAGAAAAACTCTCTTAGAATGCTCTGTGTCTACACTAAGGAAGATAAAGGATTCAAGTCTGAGGTGAAACAACCACTCCCAAGAGGAGGGGAACTGGATATGGGACATGGTAGCCAATACACTGAAGGGATGGGACAGGGGTGTTCCATCAGTGCCAACAGGTTTACTGTGATGTATCACTTGCATGAGCTGGGGTTTGCAAAGCTGCTGATCCCTGCAGGTGGAAGGCCCAAATTCCTCAGTCCTTGCTGCCCAAACATGACCTGCCAAATGGGGTGGGAAGCAGAGTGCTCAGTCTGCCAGCCACCCCTTTAGGAGGGCTTTTCTGTCTCAGCTTTAGAAAAGCGCTGGGAGTTCGCTTCCTGCCGTCCAACTCTTCTAACAAGGGGCTGAAAAAACCCTTCTAAGCAGTGTGAGAATTCTTTCTGATGAGATAAAAAACGTAAATATATGTTTCTAACCAGTGAAGACAGCAAGCTTTGGAGGGCTTAAATAGAAAAAGCTAGTTTAGATTGAGCCAATTCTGGGTATTGCCACACATGTCAAATAGCACTTCACTTGACAAATGGTCCCAAAGAAATCTATGGAGCTATTCAGGGGCTATGGTGATGTTTGGTATGAGTAAGGAGATTAGAATCTGGCCCTCACTTTATTTTCAGAGAGATTTCAAACATGTGTTTGTTCTAATTTTCCCTTCCTTCTAGGATTGCTGGTATTCACTTGGCTCGGCTTTAGAAGCAGAGGGATGTGAAAAACAGCACCAGTAAAAAAAATTATAAACTCTCTAATATATGATGAAAATAGCTTTTCCCCCTGTAAAATATGTGGCATAAACGAATTCCATAATGATGCTATGTGTTATAAAAGTTTTATTGGCACTCATTTGGGATTACCCGCATAACTCACTTGTGAGTTCACTACTGGAGGGTGATGCACTCATCTCAAATGCATGCTAAACACCAGCTTATGTAAAAAGTCCTATTAGAGTTTAACAGAGATTAAACTAACAGGTCTTTTTACAGAAGCCTCTTATAGTCAGAGGTCCACAGAAATTACAAAAACCTTAGTCTGTAACAGGCAATGTTTTCATTAAGTTTATTCTAATCATCCCATATTAAATTCTGTAAATTCTTAACCAGTGACGTGCATATTCTCGCTGCAATTTTACTTTTTTCCTCTCCCTAAGCATGACTTTGTGTACTATCACAGACAAGTGACTGTGTCCAGAGAGAACTCATGCCCTGGTGTGAGGTCAGTACAAACACAGAGTGTAGCAGTCCTTGCTTTACCAACTCTAAACTGAAAAGGCAGGGAAGGAATGTGAAAAAAAACCTGTTTGTATTTACAGACTGAGAACTGAGACATAATTTCCTAAAGGTCATGCAGGAAGTCCTAGTTAATGAAAATTAAATTCTCCTAAGCACCAACCTAATACCTTAACAACAAATTCATCCTCCCCCAACATCTGTGTATTTCTTAATCTACTGAATTCCATGCTCATTCCTGTACCATTTGAACGTCTCTCTCCAGCACTGTGACATCATTAGTATCTGTTTTGGCTTAAAGCATCACACCTCCTGCACACCTGGACCAGGCAGCTCATGAGGAGCACGGATAAGGCTGTCAGGCAGTCTGTGCATCAGGAAACAACAGCTCAGTTTTGCACAATAACCATTACCAGGCACCTAAACTTGGTAACCTTAGCCTAGGGCAATTTCACAAAGAAACAGGACAGAGAACAGAAACAGGAACAGAGCTGATGCTGGCTGGGCACAGTTAAGCTGATTTTCCTGTTTTCTTTCCTGCTTTCCCCTGTTTTCTTCTTTGAACATCTTCTGACTCATGGCTTATGAGGGCTATACAGGCAACATTCAAACCTCCTGTGCTGCCAAGTTCAACCTGAAATACCACCACCACCCAGAGGAGCTCCTCTGCACACTTCTGTGCCTCCAACCACACATCTTTCTTGGACAAAAATTAGGGAGAATTTCTGTAATTAACCTAAGATTTTTTTTCCCTGAAACAAATGGAAAAGGGGGCAGGAAGACACCCAAAGTACCTAATTGTTTTCTCTAATATTTCCTCTCAATATTCAGATAAACGTTCTGTGAGAATTTATGACCAAAAATAAGATTTAAGACAATGTTTTATGGACAATATTTTCCTATTAACTCACATATGAGAGAACTCTAAAACTTGGTATGAATTAAGGTTAACCCTTAAAAGAAGCATCTAATATGCCATTATGGCAAATGATTGAAATTAAAGAAAATGCCTTAGTAATTTGACAGGCATATTGAGTATTAATGTGATATAGTTATTTCCAAGGAAGGTGGAAACAGTAAATAAGGAAAAAAACCACCCTCCTTCTAATTTTTAGAATGACTTCCTACCTAAATCCTACATATTTTCCTACACAAAACACTTGATTTTCAATCACTTCAGAGCAAGTAACTTTCTCTAAAACCTAAAGAACCTACCTGCTATTAACAATCTCAGCAGTGCCTAATAAAAAACCACTTAAGCACAAACTGTACTTAATTTATATGATGAGTAGCTATAAGTTATCAACCCCAGAATCCTGTGCAGAAATTAAATATTCAGATTTTCTTTACTAATTCAAGCAGGTTTTTTATCCCTCAATTGTGCAAGCTTGACAGTGGGGGAAAATGAGTCAAGTTAATCTTCCAGCAAGAAACTGTGTCATGGAGGGTGCTGGGAGGGGGAGAGATGCAGAGAAGTCAGAGAGGTAGAAAGTTTACAGACTTTCAGAGCATTCTCAGTTGTCAATACAAGAATAAACATGTCATCTGTTTCCACTGAACCCATTGGCAAAGCTATCAAATTGCAGGAAAAAGAAATTATTTTACTATTTTTAGCCCAGGCAAGCCCATTGCTGAAATGGACTAGAGCAGGAGTGGAAAGTGCCTGAATCAACAGAAGGGATGTGATGTGCTGGATCAACACTAAGGGAAAGATGTAGACAGCACAAACACGAAATTCTGCTTAGAATATATTGGAAAAGAAACATAAGAGGACTGGTCAGTCTGGGAAAGGGGATAGAAAGAAAGAGGGTAATAAAGCAATAATCTCAGGTCCTTCTCTGAATTACCCAAAATCTGCAGTGTTTTGTAGGGATTTTAAAGAGCACATTTAGAAAAATTTTTAGGAATTAGGAGAGCAGGGTCAATACAGTTAAACTCTGTCAACAATCACTCTGTAATATGTACAAGGATCTTCTACCCTAGTGCCCAAGGGCTACCCCTGAACTTACCACTGAACTTTTCCAGTTTATAAAGAAGGCAGTCCTTTGAGAAAATCTTATTATGGAAAAAGGCCTAAAAATAAAACTGCATTTTTAACACTCAGGACTGAAGCCCTGAGACCCTCTATGAACCAAACTTTGCCAAGAGGAGTATTTAATGAGAAGTTTTCAAGTCATTAGCCCGGCCACCACAGGGCCTGGCTGAGGTGCAGGGATGGGGAGGCTGGAGCTGGCCACACACAGCGTGACCAGGATCTCCAAGAGCTGTGACCAGGATCTCCAAGAGCTGTGACCAGGTTCTCCAAGCAGTGTGACCAGGCTCTCCAAGCACCATGACCAGGTTCTCCAAGCACTGTGACCAGGATCTCCAAGAGCTGTGACCAGGATCTCCAAGCACTGTGACCAGGATCTCCAAGCACTGTGACCAGGCTCTCCAAGCAGTGTGACCAGGTTCTCCAAGCACTGTGACCAGGTTCTCCAAGCACTGTGACCAGGTTCTCCAAGCAGCACGACCATGTTCTCCAAGCACCATGACCAGCTTCTCCAAGCAGTGTGACCAGGTTCTCCAAGCAGTGTGACCAGGCTCTCCAAGCACTGTGACCAGGCTCTCCAAGAGCTGTGACCAGGTTCTCCAAGCACTGTGACCAGGATCTCCAAGAGCTGTGACCAGGTTCTCCAAGCACTGTGACCAGGCTCTCCAAGAAGCATGACCAGGTTCTCCAAGCACTGTGACCAGGTTCTCCAAGCAGTGTGACCAGGCTCTCCAAGCAGTGGGGCCATGGGAGCAGCATCCACGGGCGGCCAGGGAAGGAGCAGGAATTCCCTTCACACCTCTGGGGCTGTAGGGCCGTGTCCTCAGCACACCCTGGTGTGCCAAAAGGGTGTTTTTACCTGGTACTGAGCACACGGTGCCAGAGCACAGGCACCCCAGTGATGCCTTAAGTTTCAGCTCTCACGTTTCTCAGGCTCTGTGCTGCCCAGGGTGCAGCTCTGAGCTCACACTCAGGGTCACTCAGCTCTGAGCTCACACTCAGGGTCACTCAGCTCTCTGCACACAGCAGGGACACAAAACAAATCCTTTTCCTGATGGACACCAAGGACATGGGTTACAAGTTTTCAGGCCCAAAAGCACAAACAAAGGTGGGCTGAAGGGAGAAAACAAGAAGGGTGGGACTTCACAATCTGAAGCTGAATTTTGTGACCATTTTGGGTCCACCTTGGGTGTAGCCCTGGCCAGGCTCTTGTGCTGCCCAAGGTGTAGCTTTAAAGGCCTTTTAATAAATATCTCCTTTATTCTCTAGCCCTGTCCAGGCTCTGTTCCAGGTCAGCCTTCCCAAGGCATCACCAGCACCTTGTCCTGGTCCCGGGGCCACCATGGGCCGTGGGGACACACCAGCTCTGCCCTGGGAAGCTCTAAAGCACAGGGACACCACAGCTCTCCCCACGGCTCTCATCCTCACAGGCACTTTGGGACATCACCTCAGCCACAGGATTTAGGGATAACCTGGCATATGGCTTTAGGCAATACAAAAATTCACTGCAAGCTTACGTTTTACTGGAATATTTACATAAAGCATGAGGTCAAAGTTAAAAAGCCCTCCACCTCTATAATTCAAAACACTGTAGCAGTGCAGGACACTATTAATGCTGCATTTATACAGATAGCCACTGCCTGAGGTGGTAGCCACTCGAATGGTGAAAATATCTAAGAGAAAGAGTGGGAGTTGTGTGGTATGTAACATCAAAGAGCAAAATAGGCAATTTTTTTTAAAGAGAACTACCTAAATCATGGATTTTTTTAAGAGGGCTATCTAGGCCCTAGAACTCGCTCATGCTCTTTTTTTGCAGATGACATTCCAACAGTCTTCTGTTGTTAAATAGCTCCAGGGTGCTGATCTGCAATGGTATGTTACCAGAAAACAGAAAATGCCCAGAAACACTTGATAAACAGGGCTCTTGAAAAGAACCTTCATGTCCTTCAGATGAATGGCTCTGGTAAGTTCACTGAGATGAGGTTTCTGACTAAGTGTACTGGGATCCTGCTCCACTGTTAATTCATCCAGTTCATCCAGCAACACAGTAAGGCCACCACAGTTTACACTTGTAGCAGATTCAGCTTTTGGGTGTAACGTATGAAAATATCAACTTGATTTCAAAAATACCAGCTTTAACCACTGATTCCAGTCAGAATACACCGCAAAGAAACAATGTGTCACCCCTCACACCAAACAGAGCTGCTTTATAAACAGCCTGCAGGAACTCAATCCTAAAGGCTCTTGCCACTGAAGTCCTAACCTGGTCAGGCATGAGGTGACATGCACACGGGGTTACAACCAGGAGCTGGCAGCACAGCACACTTGTGCTACTGTCCCCCCTCCTTCTTCCTCAGCAGGAAATTTGGTTTTAGCACAATTGGAAGATTTTCTTGACAAAACCCCACCGGGTCTCCTACAGGTGCGTGCCTGTGAGTGCCAAAACACTCTGGCACCACCTGGACTGAAGCGAATGCACTTGGGAGCTGCTGCAGTGCCCGAGGGCAGTCCTGGGCAGGAACAGCAAACCCCAGCACACAGCAAATAAATGTGCTTGTGCTTCTGCATGGGAAACGTGACCAACCTGTGACAAACCTACTGCACTCTGCTCAGAAACTCTGTGGGACTTGGTGCTCACGAGCACTGAATAATCTGCAGTTGAAAATCCTGAATGTTTAAGTCTGCACCCCTGCTTCATTCTGCTGATTTATGCTGTTCAATACCCAGTGAAACAAACTGCAGTTTGAGTATCTGGATACTAAGTCTAAACATGGGGGGTTTTTCCTGAGTACAGGCTCTGAAACTGTAAATTATTAATATTAATAATGGGAAAAATCTGTTATGTATAAACAATGTAAGCAAACAGTAACAACCATTTAAATTTGTTAATCTGAGAATTTCTTTTCTCTGATTCTCTTTCATAAACAAAATATTTTTTTCATCAGGCAGTATTCATTATATTATTCCTTGGTGTAGTTACAAGGCAAAAAATGTGGATTATTGATGAAATAGATCATAATGACTCTTTCCAAGCCATTATCATTTATCATTTAAATGTGTATTCAATGAGCTTTAATCTGCAAATTTTTCATGTTTGGGAGAAATTATGATTTAACGGATTCATTGTGTTTGCTTTATTCTTTTTTTAACACAATGCATGGCACATGTTCTGCAGGCTACACATGAATTCTCCCTATCAGGATGGACTTTTAAAAAACTTCCTAGAGAACAGCAGCTGATTATTAAGGCCTCCAGTCTCCAGAAACACAACAGTGCTGGAACACTGTATCATTATACTAACAAATGAGTCCTGCAAAATCTTCATCATTTGATATATTTGCCTTTCTTCTGAAAAGTCTCAGTCTCCCATTACTTCTAAGGACAGCACCTCAACCAATCACACCTGAGATTTCAAGTATATAAATTTTCTCTAATCTCCTAAACAGGTACTTTTTCCAGTGCCTTAGATTAGGCAAACGAAATCAAAGAATGTTCTCTCATTGGTATTAAACAGCCTTTGTGTACCATATATTACCAGGGATCCAAGCAACAGCGGTCCTTGTGTGTGTTTTTTTTTTTTACTCACAGGAGTCAATTAATAAGAAGAAGAATAGTGGTTAACACGTTGGCTAAAGCAAAAGAGCACAGAAAGTTCTGTCCTTTGGAGAAGGAAGGTGATACTGGGTTTGCAGGTCAGTGTTGGCATAGCTGCACAAGTTACAGAACTGCAAGAATTTTCAGCAATTGGCAATACACGAGTTCTTACGGGGTTTTGGCTACAGCAGGTTAATTCCACATCCAGATTGTGTATAATTCACTTAACACCCTTTCTCACTCAAGTTTTGAAATTCCCTGAACAAAATCCCTCTGAGAGGGACCTGCATTCTCTCTGAGCAAACTCCCCTTGTCACCGGGAGCACCGCAGTTTGCTCTGAAAGACAGGATGGGTCAATGCAGGCAAGCTCATCAACCCACAGCCCAGAGCATCCCCTGGCTGTGATCTCCTGCTCCTTCTTGGCATCACCCCTGACTGCTGAGTGCTGGGAAGGCTCCCCGGGCAGGCAGGCACAGGATGCCACCAAGGCTCAGAACTGTTCCTGTAGCACAGCTTTCCTCATGCCTTTTCTATTTCCAGCAGGCTGCTCTGAGCTGCTCCAGGGTTCTGCTGCGGAGCGACACGCACCTGAGTGACAGATGTGCCAAGGTTGGGAGGAACTGTGGCCTCCAAAACATCTGTAAGGCACTGTGCTCCTCCTGGGGAAGCAGCAGAAGGCCTGCTGCCCTGGAGCAGCTGGGAGCTCACCAAGGCACCAGTGAGCTCCAGAGCCAGGGGGCTCCAGGAGGGGAGCTCTGACCACCCTCAGGCCATGCCTGCAGGCAGCTGGAAGGAATGACTGTGCTGGGGGCTTTTCTCATTATCCCTCACAACACTGTAATCCCACAAAAAGCCAGTGGATAGCTGTGGCAGGACTGCTGCACTCTGCCCACGTGAGGTGCACGGGGGGCACTTTCATTCTACCCTCCAGCATGGCTTGCCCCATGCTCACATATTAATGAATTATTCATAGATTTCCTGAGGACAGCTGGCTTTTCCCTTAAACACAAGCATTTTCAAGTATTAAAAGATGTGCATCTAAAAATAAAAAAGGAATCACCCATTGGGCTTAACACAAAATAATCTCACATAAAAGGAAGTATTTTTTAACAGCACACATCTACTTTATGGCACTGGTCTCTTAACTTCATGCTTATGAGTTAAGGAAACAGCCCCTCGGTGGATTACTTTTCATAGTTTGCTCAGTAATGTGTTTACAAAGCCATTTTTGCAACTAGATGCTTATATATTTTGATATACAGTCTGCACTACAACAGTACATCTTCAGAGGTTTCATGCTTATTTCAAAAACCTATTTAAATGGTTCATGGTTCTTTACCTGCCCTTCCAGCAAAACACAAGTTTATTGCCAGATACTCCAGGGTTCCATAGTCCAGTCTGACAGTAATTAAGGCAGAATTAGTGGTGTTTTGCAGGAAATAGTAACAGTGGCAAGTACAGAGCTGGATGGGCCAAATTCATCTCTGACAGCAACTCCTCTGAAGTAACTACCTTACTCTAGAAATTAACTCGACACTTGAAATTTCAAATAATGGCCTCTATTTTTAACTGTCTGAAGCACATAACTCAGAGCCTGAGAAATGTTAAGTGGCTTTTATTTTCCTTTGTTAGAAAACTGCTCATCTACTCACTGGCTTTCTACTGTGTGCCAAGTGTCTGCTCCAGAAATGGGGGTTTTGTTACGACAATATTGCATTATTTGTTAAGATGATATAATGCATTATTTCAATGCAACTTGCTCTTGTTTAATGCTTTTCTGCCTTGATAATGGACACTGTTAGTGATAAACGTTTCTCTAAACCATGCAATGAACAATTCAAACTCCACCAAGCAAAATTTTGTGTTTGTAAACATCCGCAGCATTTCCTCTGATCCTGTGATTCTACACTGCACCAATACATAACAAATCCAGTACTTGGGCAGTAGAGTCTTAAGAAAACTAAAGGTGGGATTCTTCTGTGTATGCCTTCTTCTTGAACTTAGACTCCAAACATGGTCTTGGGATTTGCACCCTGAGCTTTGGCAAAATCTCTTCCAAAATTTTACCCACAGCTGTTAAATTTTCACCTAGCTCTGTATGGTACCTACAACCTCGTCTGATTCTGCAGCAGTTATCCAACTCTACAGAAGAGCTAATCCAATTCAACACCATTTGTCCACTAAGAAACATCCTTTTTCTGATATGTGAAATCTACCTTTTTATGGTTTGGGGTGTGTTTTTGTCAAGAAGACAGCAATCCCCACCAGGACTCTAGGAAGACAAGCCTACTTGGTGCCAGGATGCAGCATTCCCCTGTGGGATGGATGGATGATCCTTGTTCTGGTCCTTTGTGACTTGGGAAGGTGAGCAGGACCCTCAGAGCATCCTCAGGACCCCGCAGAGAGTGAGGAAAGCCACAGGTTTACATGAGATTGTGTTGCAAACTGATCTTCAAGATTGTTTGATTTTGAGATGAGGGGGATTCCTGGATAAAGGGAAAAGGAGCAGGAAATCCTTTAGGTGACCCTCAGCACCTTCTCCCTTCAGGCTACAGCTGCATTCTGCTCTCCATGGGGAAAAAAATACCTTAACCTCCTTTAGCAGGGAAAGACTTGCACTATTATCTCCCTCTGACTGTTGCATTGATTACATTGGAAAATGAGTAACTTTTATCACATTTGATCTGAAATAGCACTATCTAGCTTATGTTTATCCCTTTCCATCTACAGAACAGATAATTGCATGATCCTTGGAGTCAGACGAGACACTGTGATGCCTCTTTTGATCCCTGGTGTCAGGTTAGAGTAGAAGAAAATGGAAAGTTAACCTGTGATTTAACACTGGCCACTGTCTGGCTCCTGCTGCCAGTCTCATCTGGGGGTTCAGACCTTTGCAAGTGCATGTCTGGCTCCCTTCTCACCATGCAGCTTCTCCTGCTGCCACCTCAAATGTCAAGAGTCTGCTGGATTCAGCAGCATGATCTCTGAATTGCAATAGATGTTTTGCCTAAAAAAAAATCAAGACACGATTTTTTGGGGGTTTTGCTTGTTTGTTTGTTTTTTGCCTTTCATTTCTTGCTTCCTTTTTTTTAATTTTTGTACAGGGAAAGGCAGATTATTTCAATTAAGAGCCTGTCACTGACATTTGTAAGCAACCTTTCTTCAGTTCAGTGCAGCAGTTGCAGTTTTAAGTTTCTCCCTGCTTCTGTCAGGATCTAATTTTCAAGGCCCGTTGCCATGGCAGCAAGTTGGAATTTTAATCCAGTACTAAAGGTCAAGACAGGTCACCAGTTTCAGTTCCTCTTCAATCTCCCCATAAGGAGCCACAAAAAGAAGCTGAGATAAAGGTCTGACCTAACAAAAAATTCCAGTCTAGCACACAGCCAGACTTGAAGCTCTGTGATTTGTATAGGCTTTCGAATTTGTCTGGAACTGCTGAAATTCATGCTACATCAAATATGGGCAGCAGTGATTCGCATTCCTCTCTCTGCAAAAAAAGCACATCTATGTCCTTAAAACACAGTTGTGTGCATTTAAGTAAGCAGGGCCACCCAAAAAGCAAACACTTAGTGGAGTCTAAGAGGTAAATAGCTGTGAAAGCAATCCCCTCATTACTGCAGACTTCTACAGCTTCTGCAGACTCAGATGGGCCTGACAGCTGCACTTACATCTTTCTTGACAATATGAGGTAGATGAGTCAACATCTTTCTTTCAAAGCCTGCAAAGATCTTTTTGTGAAGCATTTTGACTAAACAAGGCGTTCCAGTAAGGGACAGTTTCGTTAAAGCTAAATCACTTCCTCCTGTGTTTCCACAACGTGGCTATTAATTAAACAATTGGTTTGTTCCTACTGAAGTAAGGCTACAGACATCTCCCTCCTCCTCCTCCTGGGCTACATCATTTTCTTTGAAAGCTGCATTTGCAGCATTAGCAAAGTCTCAAAATGCATTTTCCTGAGATGTATGGACACAAGTGAGCGAAGCAGCTCTTCCTCTGGGAATTTAAAGCAGTAATTAGCCCAGCAGCAGGGAATATTTTCCTTTTTCGTCGTTCTGGAGGATATATTTGTAAGGTACATCTACTCTGAACCTGTGGCTCCAAGGGCTTTCCAAGACAGAGGATAATGCAGTGAGCGTGGCCTAGCCCCGTGGGGTGTTGTGAGAACTTCACTTCATAAAAAATAAGCCTTCTGGCCAGAAAATTGATAGGCTTTGGAGCCCTGCTGAGCCCTCTGCCCAAAGGATAATAGAAGCAATAGAAGTAGCAATAGATGTTCCTCTGGATAGAGACTGTGAAGCTGAGAAAAATGTGGTGGATTATTGGGGTTGTCAGAGGGATTCAGAGGAAAGATGCAAAGGATTAGGTTGGAATATTAGGAAAAGTGGCTGTTAGTCTTACCTGGGGTATTTAGGACACAAATTGGGAGTTTCCAGCCCACTCTGCTATTATGAATGCCAAGCTTCCTGGCAAAATCCATTCCTCTCTCAAACTTATCACCCATTTCCAATTATAACTATTTTGCAGCATGGTGCAGATGAATCTGGGTGACAATTTTCTCTGTCTCAGGCTACTGAAGTCTACAAAATCAGTAAGTCATGACAGGAAGAATGAAAGGGACTGGAGCAAAGGCCTCAGGGAAAAAAATGCCAGAGAGAAAAATGGCTTGGCTCTGGACCAGAAATTTACTGACAGGTCAGAGTTAAGACAAAGGGAGCATGGTGAAGTCCAAACTATGGCAGCCAGAAAGAAGTTCATTTGTATGTCTTTTATCAGCAAGTGTGTGGGTCACAAAACAAATGGGTGGGAGAGGGACTGAGTGTGGTGGCTTCCTCTGCTCTACCCTGATTTACGGTTTCGGATTTACTGAGTGCATTTGTTTTTCCAAATGAATGTTTGAAGTCGTGCTGGAGTTCGGAAGTGACTCCATCCCACAGCAATGTAAATTGGGAGGTCAGTTTGAGACTGGCCTGGAGCCACAAAGGCACAGCATATGCTGCTGCCTGCGAAAAAGCTCTTTAAATACAGGGAAACCTGTGGCAGGTTTGCAGTCTGACCACCTTCCAAAATGGGAAGTGATATGTAGCAGACAGGGAAATACATCAGGAATCCAAACATGTTACTGTGTGTCGTTTACCTCTCTCTATTAATGCTGACATTTCAGTGGTCACAGTTCAGTGACTGCATGCACTTGGCAGTGACACAGGAGTGCATCCTGCTTTGAGAACAAAGTATTTCAACTGCTACTCGTTAGTTAGGGCAAATAAATGTTGAATTTTTAATGGGGGGGTTATAGAGTATCAGAGGAGATTCAAATGGTTCAGTGCTCACTTGAGTTGCACTCAGCAATGCTGGCAAGAATGCAGTTGGTTAGCTTGTGTCAGGCAGTCTTAAAGGCAGTGAGCCTTTGATAGGCAAGAGAAACTATTAAAAATTGATCAGCAAAATATCACAGAATTAATTTAGTTCGGTTCCCACAATTTTTTAAACTGATTTATAAACATGTCAGGAGAAAGATCATGGAAAAGAATGTATTAGGAAATAACTTTATTTTGACAGGGAGGTTAAACTGTATGTGAGCCAGCTGAATAATGAAAACAAATTAAAAGTCTAATTTAGAAATGATTTTGAATAATGGGCTTATCTTCAAAGATACAGGGCTTTTAATTATGACACTGGATTTTCACATACTTCACATCAGCTGAAATATTTTGCAAGTTTGCTTCCATAGGCAACTGTCCATAGGAAACACTTATATATTTTATTCCAAATTACTTCATACTTTGCTCAAAAGGCAAAGCCTGCAGCAGAGAGGACCCAGACAACAATCCTGACTGACTACCACTGCTTCAAACCCAAGAACTCACGAGGCAAAGGGATTCAAAGAAAACTTCCAGCTTACAAAACAAAACAGTAAATATGACAGATGAGTGACATTTCTCAAAAGAGACCCTTCTATTTTCATCTATTTGTCCCTTTAATACAGTGAATACAGTGCACTGGAGCTCTCTAAAGATTCATGGAGTTCCAATTACACGCCACTGTTGTTTCACTTCTCGTCATTTGTACGTGGCAGTGCGAGGCCCTTGTAGTCATGACTTTCCCAGTTTACCCAGAAAGAATCTCTTTGGAACCTCCTACTTCTACCAAACAGGCAGCACTCAGTGTAATGATTCGGGCTGGCCATGTGAAGGTAGGCTGTGACAAAAAGCTGGCTGTCACCACTGGTGCTCTCACGCTTTGTTATGGTCAGCTAAAACCTGTAATTAGCAACACAAACATTTCAGCTTCTCCTGTGTATTACACCTGGGCTGCATTGGGACTGCAACACTGATAGAGAGTTGATGCATAAATAGAAACCTGCTTCCTATGCCAGCTGCAGATGAATTTTACATTTCTGGTTCCCGGTACATTTTTGGAAATTATGCATGAACATTGAATGAATCCCTTTTTTTGCTGTTGGTTTTTTTTTAACTGATTTCTTTCCAGGTTAAGAATTCATCAGTGCTTCTTGATTTGAATGTTCTGAATAGTTCTGAATAACAACATTACTTGTTGTTGCAATATCCAATACTTGGTGTAAAATCCTCTTGATGTCTGATTACTCTTCATAAGGACCTCACGCTGATTCATTTCAAACCGTGAATTACCTTTAATTCATAGCTTGCACATGCTGCCAGATTTTGTTTTCTATGTTCCCAGGTGGCTGTCCCTGACACAGAGATCTTCCAAAAAGCCATTAGATACTTGGAAAAGTATTTAGATGTCGAGAAGCACATTTCCACTTCCAAACACGCTCCCATCAAGTAGCATGACAATATTTGGGATTAGAAAAGTACTGGTATTTATTTGAATTTTTTTGGAACTGTGAAGTGAAATCCTGGCCCAGCTGAAAGCAGTGCTGAACACACTTAGGAAAATCTTTGCTGAAATATCACAAAAAGATTTTCAGCTGCTTGCTTTAGTTTTAAGCTCACTATATTTAGCTGCTCTCTAGTCCCTACACAGGCTGTGTATCATTAAGTATGATGGATAACAAAAACTCCATAAAGATAAAACAAGTTGATTTTGTCTGATCCATAAAAATTTTCTGCTCTAAGTTTTTAATGGTTTCCGGTAGTTCACTGAGCCCATGAGAAGGGCCTTTTAATACTGTATTAATACAGTAAGTATAGGAAGTCATTTTATGACAGGGGAAGAATACCATTATGATTACATTCCTCTTTCTAGCTAGGCTTTTATGGAAACTACCCGAGACTACTCTGCAGTATGATTTCGAAACACAGGATGTGCTTGATTAAAAAGGTTCTGGGTAGTTTCCAACTGGACAAAGGCCAAATGCTAACAACCAAAACAGAACAAAAGGACTGGATGTTTGAGGATGACATACTTGCAGTGGCAATTATATAACAGAAACCCAACTCATGAGCTGAGTCCGTCCCCTCAAATTCATGGAAGCTGACAGAAAATCCTTTGCAGTGCAATTGGTTGCACCTTATCTGTTCCTGCTTGCTTTGCTTCATAATGAACTAATCAGAGCAGGCTGGCTGAAAACTGACCACACAATGCCCAGCGGAGATTTACAGTGAATTTGAAATTACAAAAAGGGAAAACAAGGGCTGCAGTTTTACATAGCCTGATTTCAGCTGTAAAAATTCACCACAGTACACACACATGCACATCACTGTTCAAAATTTCATTTTTGAGATTTTTCGGGTGTAACTTAGGATCTGAGGTTGGTTATAATTACGTGTGCTCACGTACAACATAGGTGCAGAATTCAGACACAATCCCAACTACTCTATCTTCTGTTTTACCCACTGCAATGGGGATTGGGTTTATTCAGCATGTGGATGTAACAAGGTATATTGAAGCATTATAAAAAGGGTGAAATTAGTATTTCAGAAAGCTTCATTTGGACAAGAAGCCATGCATCTTGCATCCCCCAACAACAGCAGCACTTTGGTTAATTAATCCACCTTGCAGTATGTCATCCTCATTCCTCCCCCAGAAGTGTGCACCCGAAAGGTTATCTTGCAAAAATCATACATCCCTTTGGTCTGATCTTCTGTGATGCCAATGTCCCCACACCTGAGCTCTGTAATGCCTTACAGACAGCCTGGCTGCTGCAGCAGGATGCAGCATCATGAAGGTGAAGTATCTCTGTTCTGTATTCACCCCTCGACTAGCCATGGTGTAACAGCAATATGGAGAATGCAAGCACATTATTACCAACTCCTTTGGATCTCTAACAAAGCCAGTGGAATCTACAGGACTGTCACTAGGACCAATGGAAATGGAAAAGATAATTCAAGGTTCACTTAAATTGCACACGAACTTAGAAAAGTTGGGTAACAGCTAGAAGCAAATCCAGGTGAAAAGGACTCCAACGAAGCACACAGATGAACAGTCATGTTCTGCCAGATTTGATCAAACTGAAATATGGATGACTGATCCTATTGGCAAAATATGTAACTGGTGGGGGATAGAGTTTTGAAGTCAGTGAGACCACACTGTGTGGCTGAGAGCACAGCAACAGATGTTGCTGGGGATAAGCTGGACTGTCATTTCACTCACACACTCCAATATCCCCGAAAGCCACCAATGTTAGAAAGACTAAATCCTGCTTTATACAACTGCAATCTGATAAACACTCTATCATTAAAATACACAATGACTGCAGGAGCTGTCTACCTATCAGGGTTTGTCTGGACTGCACTGTCCAGCTCCACTCGATGCCATTACATCTTCCTGTCCCACTCCTGCTTTAATTTCATTATGTGCTCAAGCACTGCAATTCCCCGTGAGTGTGGTGGTAACAGCACACACAGATCTAAGGAAACACATTGGCCTCATCATACCAAGCCTCACACTGGACTGCCTTCTAACCTCCCAAAGCCCCGTGGAAATTCTTAGAAGCTGCCTTAACAATTTTTCTGCAGTAAAAGAGAAAAAGTGATAGTAATGGGTTAGCTGATCTTCATTTGGAAGCTAAAAATAAAAGTAGCTTTATTGCAGCTCTGATCTCTCATGTGTAAAATCTATCACCTACCGTAAGAAGGCAGTTCATTGCAGCAGAAATCTGATTGATAGTACTGGAACTTTAGATCAAGCAGCAGAACAGAGAACAACTGGTTCATAAAATGTACTCAGTGTCTTCGGGTTTTATATCAGGCTTCCTATAGAGAGCTTTGGTAACATTAAATGCACTATATACCACTGAGCTCTGAAGCACTGTTCTTTTGAAATTCAGCTTATAACTATAAACCATGATTGACAAGTCTATTACTGTTGGTTACAAACTATTGAAATACTGTCTTTTATGGTACACTCACGAAAATACTTTTCACAGTGGAATCCAAATACATTTGCTTTTAGAGAAAAATAATTTTAAGATGCAATAATATTTTTTCCTCTTTTTTTTTATTATGGAATGGGCTTGATGTTAGATTTGTATCACTTTGATGTTCTGAAACATGGGTGCACCCATTCTCTTACCAAGAACTGTGGGTACAGTTGGCTAGAGTCTTCACAAAAAACCAAGTCATTACTGGAAACCACGCAGCAAAGGGCAAAAATTACTTTGTTACTAAGTTTAATAAATAAATGTTATTCCTGCAAATTAATGTAAATACCATTAGCATTCCTATCCAATTCTCATTTAATCTGAAAAAAAAAAAACTATTTAAATTTAAAATTTGATCATTTGCTCAGCCACAGTTTTGTAAAGGTTTACTCAACCAACTGCATTGGAATGAGACTTCCATGACTTGAGCTCACGAGTAAAGAAAAGACCTTCAGAGCCTGCTGAGTACATCAAGGGATTCAGCACCCACATCTGCTCTAGTCCTGTACCCCTCACACATCACAGACACATCACTGAACTCCAACAAGCCCTTCTGTGTGCACAAACTTGCACTAAGAATCAGCATATTTAAATTCATTCCTAAAATTTGTGTAGGTATCTCTACGTTGATTTTTTTTCCCCTAAAAGGTTTTTAAAATTGCGTCTTTGGTAGATTAAGGGCAACCACTAGAAACATTCTGAAGTAATTTTAAGTGAACATATTGTATTTACACAACTGTCAGTTAAGCTAGTGCAGTTCTGCATTCAGTACTTCAGAACACTTAACACGAAAAAACCCAGCAGCTCTGATCTGAAATCAGACCCATACATTTTCATAAGTACAAAACAATAGTCTACTGTTCAAAGTTGCTATTTAGCTCCTGTTTGCAAATTAGAGAACCTGGGATAAAAGTAAAAAACAATTCAGTCTCCACTCACTGCTGCACTACTGCAGCCTTACACCAGAGAAGCACCAAAGAAAACTGGTTTAACACAATGGAGAATTAGCTCTTTCACAATTTTCAACTGTCATATCTATATATCATCTGTGATTTTCAGCTGTTTCAAAGTGTATGAAACTCAAGACCAGCTTTTCAACACCAGCTAGCAGAATCATTCTGTATTATGTGTTTTACTCTCTTTCACTGTATGAATGTAAAAATTCCTGCATCATCTGTTCATTGGGTTGCATTTTCTATTGTAAGAGGCTTAGTATCTGATGAGAGAAGCATAAAATTGATTTAATTTTGGCAAGCTGTAGAACTAAAATCAGCATTATTTCTGCTTAATAAACTCATCTTTCACACATACCTCTATAAGCTAATCCTTAAAAAGAAGAAACAGTAATAAGCACTGGAAACATAAAACCGGTTTATGGCTAATTTTTAAGGACTGCAGAGAACACCTGAACACCAGGACAAGATTATGAGCAGAGCTCATTTGGAGAAATAAGCTCATTCTTTATGATAAATTTAAAATGAGATTTAAAGCTGGAAATAATAATACTTACGACTTTTGTGGCACTGACTTAGTTGCAACTTTCCCTGCTGGATCACTCCACTCTGCAAACAAAGGAAACACATTTTCAAATGTCAAAAGATTACTGTAGAATTAAAATGCACCCAAAGCTGTCAGCCCATCTAATTATACTTGGTTTCACAACATGCCACAATGCATAACATGTAATAAAAATGGAACTGATCTGCTTTAGCACCGCAGAAATTAATTTTTTAGCCTTTGTTTTAATGACGTTAAGCAGACAAAAAAAAAAAACCAAACCCAACCCTGACTGTAAGGACTGAGATGATAAAGACCTACTTTGTACATTGTATCCTGAGGTCAGATGTTGGGAGTCCTACAAAGAAGAACACACAAAATGTCAGCATTAGTTAAATAAGATGAAGAAGGTAAGATACATCTTGGCTTGCTAGATCAAGGGCACTGGCGCTGTGCAAACAGGGAAGGAGATGGCACAGGGAAGGGATCACGGCATTGTTAAGGCAGCACCAGTGACATTAGTTTAAAAAAGCATTAACTGTGGAGACAGAGCACCACTGAGGGACCCTTCAGAGCTCGGGCAGGAGTATGTCCTCAGCTGCTGTAAATCTTCCCGCCCTTCACCGAGACGCCGCACAGATTTACACCCGCTGCAGCCCCAGCCTTCCCCAGGCCTGGCCATGGATGTACAGCTCAGAGCACAGCATCAACGCAGCTAGGCATTAAATTCAGTGCCATTGCCTTCCTTTTGTTTGATCCCACTGCCTGGAAATACAGTAATCTTTTATTGCTGGTCACTGTGTTTACTGGGACGGTGACACACAGGATTTGATGAAGACGTGGGGAGTAGATCTTCACCTGATGGCAATTGGTCCAAATCCAATGAAATCAATGGAAGTACAACAACTTAAAACCAGCAAAGACTCTGGCTTGCAACACTGAGTATGCTAATGCCAGGATTCGTGTTGGCTCACAATAACTAAGCTGTTTCCTTAATGTCACAGTGTTTTCTGGCTCAGTTTCTCTCTAGGCTCTGTAGTCCACAGTGATTGTCATCAGCTTCCCTTCCAAGCCCAGTCTGATCAGTTGAAATTAAGGTGTTATTTACAACCTCATCCTACAGCCAGGCACTGCTTTGCTGCAAGTGTTAGTTCTGTAGGATGTTAAAGTCATTAAAGCCCTCACTGCACTTCCTCTCAGGGCATTATTAGTTCCTAATATTATATTGGGCTGTCAGTCAGTCCCTTGTGAAGTAAATAATGCCCTAAGAGTTAACATGGCACTTTAAATTTGAATGTCAAAGGAATAAATTGTTTTGGTAAGTTCCACCTCTTTTATCACACTTCCCAAATGTGTGCTTCTCATGAGAATACCTTTATTTTAATACCTAAATTGAAAACTTCTAACAGTGCCTGTCTCTGGTTTATATGGCTGCACAACCTAGCCATACTATGTCCTAGATGTGTAATTTGGCCAGCCATAAATTAAAGTTTTTAAGTGATGTTCTAAAGAGACACTTCTGTTGTATTTTTTTAAAGACTATCAAACATGGAAACATTTCTGTGCTTGCCTATTTACTGCAATACTAGCTCAAAAAAAAATCTAATTTATATTTTATGTTCAAGTGATATGGTCAAGAATTTTAGGATCAACATTTAACATGCCCAGAAATTAACTTTGATGTGGATCTTAAAAGTTCAAAGCCAATTTGATAAAAACAGAAAAGCAAACTTAAAATTCTAGCTTCTCTGAACCTATGCTTACACTGCTACCAATGGAGAGAGTGTCAGTCTGCAGGACTCAAAACAGGTTCTGTAGGGCTCATCAGAAAAAGAACACTAAATTAAGAGATGGTAAAAATTAAGAAAAAAATAAAAACAAACCAAAACAACACACTCCAAAACAGCTTCCAGCAAGTAAAAACCAGTATTCACACAGTTCATCTTAAAGGGTTCAACTGGCTTTTACTGAATTTGCAATGAGGATTATAATGTAATTATGAGCCTACAAGAAAGATGGAGAGGAGCCTTCTATAAGCAGATACAGTGACAGGACAGGGGGAAATGCCTTCAGACTGACATTAGGTTTAAATTAGATATTAGGAAAAACTTCTGCACCACGAGGCTGGTGAGGCACTGGAACAGGTTGTCCAGACAATCTGTGGATGCCCCATCCCTGGAAGTGCTCATGGCCAGCCTGGGTGTGGCTCTGAGCAACCTGGTCTACTGCAGGGTGCCCCTGGCCAAGGCAGGGAACCAGATGAAACCAGATAATCTTTAAGGTCACTTGCAACCCAGGCCATTTTCTGATTCAATGACTTCTGATGCCTCACACTGCACAGGAAACTGCAGTGACTGTGGCAGTGCTAGGGCAGTAACAATCACATTCCATTAAAATAAGACATTCTGGGCACTGGCTTTGGTTTTGTTTAAGAAGCCACAGATATTGCTAATTTCATTTCTTTCCAACTGAAGTAGGGTGGCTGTATTTCAGACCGGGGAAATCAGTAGGAGCAAAATCACATTCCAGCTTCTAAACCAGGATATGACTGCTTGAACTATAATGTTAAGCAGTACCAGCTTAATAAGCTATTTTTCAAGATCCTGCCTTTAGAAAGAAACTTTGATGTAGCTCCATGACAGAATGGTATAAATTTCCACCCTGGGGAAGTTCTCTTTCCCACACATCATCAGCTCAGAGCTGTTCAGGTGCCAGCACGAGATACCTGTCCAGGTAGGAGCCTGATCTCTAGCAGTGCTGCTGGAATCATAGCCAGGGGGCAATAATGCAGTTTGGGCTAATGTTGTAATAGGACACAAGAACGACACTTACACTTGTGTTGTTTACAGTAGAGAGAAAAAAGGGTTGAAAGTTTATTTTACATCACTTATATACTGTTTAAGAAATGACTGAGGATTGGAGGATGAAGAGACTACTTTTCTAATCCTATTGGTTAAGACACACGTGAATCAAGTGTCTCTTCCTCTAGAGAGGAATTCAAAACAAAGTGTACATATCTACAGAAAACAAGGTTGTTTACATAAAGGTACTGTGAGAAAATCTGACTCTATTTATAAACAACAGAAGGTAAAGATGAACTTCAAAAAGACAGGGTGACAGGCTAAGGGCATCTTTAGATCACACACTTGAACAGTTCAGTGTGTGACATGAACTGGAGGCAGTGTCTGGGCAGGTGCTGGGCGTGTGCCCTTAACAGGGCCAGTACTGAGGATTTAGTCTGTGCCTGACTCTGTGCCTCCCTCTGGGCTGTGACACACACAGCTGCCACGTGCTCTTCACATGCAGGCACCTTTTCAGTCACCATAACTTGACTGTGCAGCCAAAACCTCACCATGCCATCAATCAGTAAGTGGGGAAAAAAAAAAATGTCCATTTCAAACCTTTTCATTGCACAAATAATAACGGAAGAAAACCGAACAAAATATATTTTACTTGACGTAGAAAGACTCCTGTAACAACACAGATGAAAAGCTCACTTTGCTTCCACTGGGTCTTCTGCAGCTTTAAATAAGCAGCTCTACTACTAGCAACAGTCTGATTGGGAATTTCCAACTAAAAATAGTATCAGAAATTTTTTAAGTGGGACCAATTACAAAAATAAACTCTCCAGCAAAGAGCACTCAACATTACAGAATGCTAATCAGGTCACTGGTAATAGCCCACTTGTACCTTGCTTGGGATAGAAAACTTGGTCTGCTCAGCCTTGCCGGGAGTGTGAATAGCAGTAAGAGGAGGAGGCCAGGAATGGGTCATCTCCTAGGGAAGAAAGAAAAAGTTTAGAAAACAAATTCGTGTACACAAAGAAGAAAGAGAGCTAAAAATGGTCACAAATGCTCCATTGAGCCTGGAGATGCAATTGCTCAAGGAAGCGACCTCACACCCTTAGGCTGCAGATGAACACCTTAACACCACCACAGGCAGGACTTCCTCAGAATGAGAGTCAGGACAGGTTTTACTCTTGAAAATCTTGACCATCCACGTCTTCATCAGGGGGCAGCTGGCTCCACCTCTGTGGTCTGTATGAACAGGGCAGGGTTTTACCTGCAAAGCCCAGGCAGGAAGGGGCCCTCCTGCACAGCACTGGGTGCAACCCTGTAGGGGAGTGCATGGTGGAGAGATGCAGCCCCATTCAAGACTGCAGAGTGGCAAAATAAACCAGAGGCAGGTCTAGAAAACTCTGGAATGGGCTTGCAGCAGGAATGCCTGGTCTAGCAGAGAGCAGGGACAGCACCACAGCATCTTCTTGTGGCATTGGCCATAGGTTCAAACTCTGGCAAGCAATGTCACAGCCTCAGAGCACTACTGATTCCACTTCAGCATGAGGGACTGAGAAATCAGGTGACTCGCACAGAGTTACTCAGAATGTCTGTACTTAACCAGGAAATCCAAGCCTGCAGTGAAAGCTGCCTACCAGACCATCTACACAAAACCCATCCATTTTCTGTATCAGTGTGTTTATTCATCATTCGTACACTCATGTCCCAATAACCTTTGAAGAAACAACCTGGGTGCCCATGGCTACCAAACACCAGCAGAAGAGGAGCACACAGCTGCTCCTTCCCCCTGCAGGGAACTGCTGCCCCAGCAAGCCCAACAGGAGCACACTGGGGCTTGTGCTTGGAGCAGGGGGAAAATCACCAAAACCAAGGAACTGCACAAGATCTGGCTTAGGCAGAGCTTGTAAACGCCCTTCTAATGAGTGTGTTTTATGGGAGACACTGCTTCTTTCTTATCTTTGTTTTTAATTTAATAAATATCCAGAGAGGCAGTAATAGCTGTCTCTGGCATTCTGTTGTATCTTTGTCTTGGTTGTTTTTCTTTGCTTAAAAAGCTCAGAAGGAATTCTTTCTTGAGACAAGGGAGGCAAAGAGCAGAAGAGCATCCAATCTCGAAAATCTTATGTGCAATGGCCTGACTGCACTAAACTACACTTCCCAGCTGCTGTTACACACTGGTTAAACCCAGGGCTAGTCCCAACAAAGCTTATTAACAGGCCAGTTTCTACAGGTAACATGACAACCACTCAAATGCTCCACAAATAAAAACATAACATAATGTATTGATTAAGAAAATATAGGTGTTGTCAAAAGGGCAGTGTGGTGGGTGCATTTTGGCTCAACCCATGTCCTGGGTGGCTACAGCTGATACTAACTGTGGTTCACTGAAGACAGAGCCTGCGAGTTTCAGAACAAGAGCTGTCCCCCCAAATTATGTGTCATACAGGAGGTTAGGAGAGAGAAAGGCAATCTGTGCACTCTGGTCCTCAGTCAGTGGGACAGGCAGACATAAAAACTTCCTTGGGCAGATGGGCCAGGCTGCACTCCTGAAAGAACTTCTGGGTTTCTGCTGTGGAGCCCGGGGCCTGTTGTCGGTGCACAGAGCCCAAGGGTGGCAATGAGGAGGAAAGGAGCTCACCCCTCCTGATGTGTGAGGCTGTGGCAGCTCAGTGCCACGACAGGAAGAGCACTATGAAATGGCATTTACAGTCTAACCCCTGCACAGGGGAAGGCAGAAAAAGACTTCAGCATCCCGTGAACTTTTCTGTGGGGTAATATAATCCAAATCCTGCAAGCCTCTGCCAAAGCCAACGCCACAGAGGCTGCTTTGTGGCAAATCTCTTCATAGCAACATGATGAAACAGAGACTGTTGAAACAGACTGTATCACATAATTGAAAGAGGGCAAAGCATTCTGACTGAAGGTAGAAATTAAGAATATTCTAGAGCTACAGTTATAAGCTTGACCTCAGTCTCTTCCTGCCCACACAGAAAATGCTGTACAGAGAGCCTGGGATTCATGGGGAGGTGATGCCAGCAAACATTTCAGAAGATTGCCTGTTAAAACACATGTAGTATCACATGTAGTATGCCTACCTGCTTGGCAGGCTGAAGTGTAAGCAAACCTAGTCATCTCCCTATTAGGGGACACGTGAACATAAAACAGTGGGAAAAGGAGCCTGCTATTATTTGAGGAAATTCAATTACAAGGTAAGAATTCCTGCCTCCACTGAGGTTAGGACTATCCAATCTCTGCGTTTACAGAGTGATCTCAGGAGCACCAAAATCTCTTACAAAGGTACGACCTCGCCACACTGGAACATTTCACTTCAATTCTCACTGCAATGAAAATGATTGGACAGAAAACTCCAGGTAGGATCACACAGGCATAACAGCACAAACATTTAAAGCTCAGGACATAAACCAACACTGTGTGTGGAAGGAGTGAGAAAGTACATAGTCAGCTAAAGAAACATACCTACATCTACCTACAGACAGGTGCCAGAGCACTGTTGACCAAAGAACCTTGAAGGGTGGTAGGGACAGTTTTGAGTTTACTCATCTGAAAAATGTCACTTCAAAATGCCTGGGCAGCAACCCCACACCGACCACCACACACAGCTCCAGTGACACAGAGCTGAGCTACAGAAGGACATGCAAAAATGGCACTGCACTGTCAGTGAAGGGCCAAAATGCCAACCCCAAACCCTGCAGGGATGTGACTGCTCAGCTCGCTCCTACTCCGTTCTGTAAGCACACAGACTCTGTGCTCACTCACAGATACTCCAGGTTACTCTGGAGCATCAGAAGAAAAGATGTCATTTGTTTCATAATCCACATGACTTCACCATTCCTTCTTGTGCCCCAATTTGTTCTGGAGCTCCCCAATCTTTAAGTACTTGCTAAGCTCTATTTGGTTCAGCTTGTGAAATCTGATCTATCTACCTTCTAATATGTTAAGACTATAAAGAGCCACGCAGATGGTGTGTGTTGTGTATGCATCCAATAAGATGTGTCTATAACCACCTCAGTTTGTGAATACCTGGGAAAATAGACAGGGAATGAAATTCATGGGTTTTTTCCAGGAAAAGTTAAAACACTTTAATCAATCCAAATTTGGAAGTATTTAGAAATTCCTGGAAGTAAAAATAATACAAGCGAGCATATGAAACACTTTAAAGAGGAATTTAATGGAAACAGAGTAATCCCACAAAATTGAGTTAGGATTTATTTTCGCGTGGTTTGGACTTAAAATAATTCCAAAATCATGTTAACTGTTGGAGTGGGTAGATGACTGCTGTAGAAGCATGCCTTTTTTTACAGACCTGGAGATTAAATGAGAAAGTAAACCTGCACTGTTTCTTGGCTTAAAAGTCACTGTGGTCCTCTGATGTAGTAACATCAAGCATCCTCCTTTCTGAAAATTATTTAAACATTGTTTTAATTGACTCCATGTGTTTTATTTATTAGAGCTAGACATGCTCGTCTCTTCAGCTAAGTCTGTTTTTTTTTGGCTACAAAAGCCCTCAGGTAAGTAACTAAGAAGGACACATGCAGACACGATCTAATGAATCACCCAAAACACAAATACCCCAAGCAAACCTTCTAAGGGATGCAGAGGTACAAGGCCAAGTAATGATTTAAATGGAAGGAGAGGACTGGGGAAGGATTTAAACTTGCAAGTTTCTACGGAAGAGGTCAGAGAGAGAGAACTGAGTACAGGGGATATGGGGCAGATGGTAAATAGCTTTACAAAACCAGTCCCTAAAATTAATAGCCGCCTTCAAGATTTATTTCCTGCCTCTGTATTTCATTTTTCCATCATTTCCTTCTTGTTCAAAAGAAAGTGTGCCGTGTTTTTAAGTACAGATAAAAGCACTGAGCCAGGCTCTAAGAGATCATTATGGAAAAAAAGAAGCAGGATTGTGTACTCTGCGTTCCTACTGAGGCAGCTTCCCTTCCTTGTGCACTCTGAATTGCTTAGCCTGATCTAATTTGAAGTTTCCCAAGATACAGGGCTCATGCTACTTCCCTTGGGAGAACTGAGGGGAGACATGAGAACAGCCTTTAATTACAGAAAGAGCTGTTCCTAAAGGAGAGAATAATCTGTTCTCCAGTTTTATGGAGGATATGAACTTCAACTGCAGCCAGAAAACTTCCAGTTCGACGTAAGAAAAAGCTCTTTAATGGTAAGGATGCTGCAGCACTGAACCAGATTGCTCAGAGGGCTACACGGACTCCATCTGTGGAAGAACACACCTAAGAACAGATAAGCACACATCAGTCAGGCACAGCTTAGGCAGAATTGATTCCTACACTGCGACAGGGATTGTGTGGTAGATGATGAGATTTCTAAGACCCTTCCCAGCCCTTTTTCTTGTTCTGCAGTTTTGATAGAGCACCACTGGTTTGGCCAAGCCCTACCCTTACTGTTCTCTTGTGGATACCTCCACAAAAAGGCAGAAAAAGAAAGCCACAATCCCATTTTTTTTTCTTCTGTGGCCACAAAGGCAGTCTCAGGACTGACACTTTGCCACATCATTAGAGGGCGGCCAGTGGAGCAGGAGGAGGACCAGCCCCACACATCACTAGCAAGAAATTCAATCTGAGGCCACTGCTGCTAAAGAGACCTTATCTGTGATATTCTCTCTGTCAAATGGCCCTCTCAAAACTTTTAAATGTTAGCTAAATCTGTTGCTTTAAACTCCCTTCAATTTTTGGAGGTATGGCATGTTAAAGTTGCATTCAGAAAAAAATTAATATGTGAAGAGTAGATGTTCTAAGGTTATTACAAACTTGATGCTCCAGCTGGTGCTAAGCAACCTACTGCCTTGATGAAATAAAGATAGGAATAAAGACAGCCAAGTGATTTACCATTTATTAAAGACTCTATTAATGATTTATTAATGTTTTATTAACTATTTATCAGTGCAACCTTAGTAAAAAGCCTGTCTTGTTTCACAGCATCTTTCTGGTTTCTGCATTTATATAAATCTGATCAAACTCTCTCTGCTAGGAAGCCAGTAATGCATGAGGGGCAGCCACACTTTCTGTGTGTGATGCATACTGAATTAAAAACCATCTCAGCCTGTTTCATCTTTAGGGAAAAGGCTAAGGAAAGAATGAATATATAGATTTATGTTTATACATGGAAAGGACAAGCAAATGACACTAAAGCCTAAAGGAACAGAAAGACAACAAACCCGTGGGTTGTTTTTATTCCTGTTCCTTATGAAGGAGTGGATAATTTGCACAAGCAGTTGGAAATATCCTGACCAGTAATCTGGCCTGCTTTATGCTGGGTCAAAGGCTTCCTTAGGAAGCCTTCCATTTTGATACATGGTCAGTATTGACATTGATGTGATAGATAAATTCACTAATATACATTTGATTACGATGTTTCAGCATTTAAAAAAATCTCATCATCAAAGGGATGAGACACATTTTTCTCTGTAAGAGGAAAAAAACAATTTAAAAACTTTAGGGATGGCCCCCAAAGAAAGCTATTTTTCCTGCTGTGAATGTTAAAGCTGAAAACATTTTACTCATGCAATTGTTTTACCAAATGTATTATGAGGGGCTAGTGCCCAGCACATATATTTTGAGGAACAATGTGGTGGCATCTACAATAATGTCTTTGTCATACTAGAATTTATCTTGTTACTGTCCCTAAAACTGCTTGAAAGACAAATGAAAATACAGTGCATACCTGCCTGAGTTTATTATTGAGAAACCAGAGTTGATTCTACAAAAAGCAACCATTTTTCTGACCACAGCCTGAACCACAATGTTCACCTGTGGGTTGTTCACCTGTGGGTCATCAATGATGACTAGTAATTTCCCTTTGCCAGCTGGAGAATGGGATGCATTCCATATCATCCCATGGTAAATTAAGATTTCTTTCCATTTTAAGAATGGGACAGACAAAAATTATATTCCGTGAAAATGAACCTAGAAATTGCTTTAGAAGCCAGTTGTGGTTGACTATAAATTTTACAGCATATGTTTTCCTTTCCTACTTTGTTAGCATTTGGAAATCCGCAAAGAAATGTGGCAATTTTCTTCTCCTGTTGAGTTTCTCAGTACTCTATGACTCCTGTATACCTCAAACTTTTCAATATATTTTCCTCATACTGTAGCTTTTATAACTAATAACACTCATATTCTTTGCTTAGGGCATTTAGAAGACAATAATAATAATAAAAAAGTAAATCATGATTGACGCACTTATTGCTCTAACCAAACTCGTGTATGTGAAGACAAACAATGCTCCATGACAGTGAGAAGATATCTCACTGTATATAACACATATATAGATATTTATAACATATATGAAATCCACAGGGAAGTTCAGGGTGAATACTTTTCTCCAAGGTGGATCAGGATAATTGTCTTCAGGGCCCACCTCAGGAAGATTATATGGTCAAAAACTGGCCCGAATGTATCACGCTGCCTAGGACAATCAATCCTTCAGTTCAATACCAAGCAGGTTTTGTGTCCTTCAGCACCTTCTCACGGGTTCTTAGCATTTTTAGGAGCATGCAGCACTATGGACCCCCTACAGAAACACCATCATGATGAGCTGCACAGAACCAGAGATCTGCAGCAGCTGTATCCCTGCTCCTGCCAGGCTTAGGCACAGGTGAAGTGCATGTAGGACATGGGGAGTTCACAGAATATAACTGGCAAAAAAAAAAAATCACACAATGCAAAAAATGAAGGACCTCATAGCAAGCACACAGACAGCTTTCTTGACAAGTTTTATGTGATGAGAGAATTAAGAGTTCAGTGGCAAATGGGGAGGTTGGAGCTCATGAAGTCAAAGGTAGATACACTCAGTGTGTATGACAGCCTCTCTGAGCCACCATGGCTTTGTCCTCCACCATTGTCTGAGCTTCCAGCCAAAGTCCAGGAGATGAGCTGGAGCCAGTGCTGTCTTTGTGACGAGTCATGAGCTTCCAAATGGTCCAAAGACAGGCATGTACTGACCAGGAATAATGACACTGACAGGAGTGGTAACTCTGCTTCCCAGCAGGACAGGCAGGAGGAATCTTGTCAGCTGCAGGGATGTGGGGGTTGTTAAGGACAGACCATAATGGTTGTGTGCAAGGAGAGGATGATCAAAGTTTTGCCAGGCACATATGAGATGCTGGGCCACAGGAGGTATTTCTATTTCCCTCTGCACAGACCTACTGAGGGGTCAGGAACATCAACTGCCAGAATGGGTCAGACTCAAGGTCCTGCTCCTCTGGGATGCTTCAGACAGTGCTTGGTGCTGTGTTGTTCACAGAGCACTTCAGGAACACCACGGCAATCATGAGGGCAAACTCCTGATCCTCCATACTTACCAATTCTCAGCTATGCTGGGAACCTTCTCTGTTTGTAAACCTTTTCTGTTTAATATAGCATCCAAAACTGGATTTCGGGTTCACACCAGCTAACACCAGCTTCAGAGTCTTATAAATCAATGATAAGCCCATCAATATTCAGGTATTTGCAGCCACAGGTACCAAACCCAGCTCCTGGAAGCGAGGCACCCCTCAGCTGTCACTCCTGCTGACCAAACCAACAGCTTTGCTGCCCAGTACACAGAACCAGAGCCCTGCTGTTGGCAGTATGGCCAGTGCAATTCCTCCTGTTCTTGGCAGTTCTCATCCCCACTGAGATGCACAGCCACATCCCATTGATTTCATTTATCCAAAATAATACTTGCTGGTAACCATGCCCAGGGATGGCACATCTTTTTGTCACAAGGGCCCCACGAGGTGGGAAGTATGCATTGAACTGTTAAACACAACGTAACGTCCTGGCAGCACTGCAGTAGAGTGTAAACAAAGGCACAATAAGTCATAAAAAGCTAATTCTTTTGAAAGTTACTAATACCAACATATAATTTCATCTCTGCAATTGAAAAAACATTGGCAAAAAACCATCCTCCAAGCAAACAAGCAACTGTGTTTTGAAACTATTCACTGCTGGCACTTGTTTAAGGGAATCTGGTAATTTGTTCCATCCATCCTCAGCTTCACAAGCAAGAAAGCATGTCTTGAATTGCCTGTTTTCTTCTCTGAAACTTAGGGTTCACACCAAGAGGAGAGCAGAGCTATAATTTAGTCACAAAATAAGACTACTTCTACCCTGAGGCACTCCACTGTGTGCATTTATACAATACATTACATCATCTCCTTTACGTTGCCAGATGTAATCAATTCATGGGTTTTTTCATACAAGTACAACAGGGAGTTACACAGTCACAGGACAAGACCTTATCAATGGAATTTATTATAAAATGCATTAAATTTCTGAAGCAACTTATGGCAGCATAGTGAAAAAATAAAATCTCTAAATTCAATATCAGGCAAAATTAGACTGCTAAACTACAAACCCTCTTGTTCTGTAAGCTTAGCACAGGAACTGTGTAAGTTTTATATTCTGCAATAATTTTTAGACCCATGTAACCAGCTTTAACTTACATCCTGACAATATGATGAAACTGAGCCCAAAAATCATCAGGAATTTGAAAGCATTAACTTGTGCCAGAAATCACTGGCTTTGGCCTTAAAACAGGAGCATAATTACCTGAAATAGCATACAGGGGACACTAGGAAACCAGGTTAGGCAACGTATTTGAATTTAAAGCCCAATTCTTTTGTTTAACCATGATTTGCTTTCATTAAAATGGGACTCTGAGTTGTTACTGATCAAATACAAAGAAATGAAGCGACCACACGCTGCTGTAGAATACACAATGAAATCCTTCCCAAAAGCTTTTCCTTTGCCTTCCAAACCAAGCCTCTGCCAGATCTCTTATTCTGCTTACCACACAAGCAGCACTGCAGCAGGGTTTTCCTGTGTGGGTGTGCCAGGGTAGCATTTAATGTTTTTAATGTTCTTACACAGTCTCATCACCTCCACTGTAATGCCATTAAACCAGCAGTCTGAGGCTGAAGCAAGGACACAGTGAACACCTAGAAAAGCTCAAATCTACCCTTACAAAGCTGTCTTTTTTTTCACCATTCCTTTTCCTCATCTGTGTGATGCTCTCCCTGCTAAGTGTCTCAGTTGAGAACTTGCTTCTCCCTTCATGCATGAAGAATTCACTTTCCCCTATGAAGCATGGTTATCTTCCCAGTGCCTACTTCAGAGACTGTGAATGCTCTGCGGGGCACAAACTGTCTCATTTTTTGTCTTATGCAATGCCTAGGGCAGTGGTAAAACTTCTGAATATTGGCTGAAAATTTGGAACAGAGATTATGGGCTGAAAAATCCAAAGGATGTGTCCAAAATGTGTGGATAACACAGGCACAGCTTGATCAGTATTCAGCAAGCCCTGGACGTACAAAGAAACTCCAAACATATGCCTGATCATTGGTGCCTCTAATTTTGTCACTTTGGTTTGTTTTGTGAAGTTGAAAAGCTTAGCATGTTTGCCACACAATACACTGTGTGTCCTCATCTGTATCACACAGGTAGAGTCCTTGCTGCCTCTCATGCTCAACCCTTTAACTCTATTCCCTTACAGAAAGACCTAACCAGCCACCTGAAACCCTCTCATGCAACCTGGCATTTATTATAGTAATTTAGCCTTTAGCAAAGAACAAACATTTCAGTCTGAATTTCCTTTTCCTCACTTGTGCCTCGAAGCAGGTCTGTTCCTGCATCTGTGTGTCCTGTAAATCATGCCAACATTCCCCTTTGATCCACTCCTGCTAAGCTAACAGGTGTAGAAAAAAATGGATGTATGTTGTAGAAGATGTTTTGATACAACATAGACTTTTTTGGCATGTCAGCCTTATCCAAATAAGCCAGCTTAAAGAGTAAAGAAAACCGAAGCCAAAACATGCTGAGGTGTTTTTTGATCTCCTTTAAGGTATGGAGGCTTCAGAGTATTTCTGGTAGACAGATCCCCACTGCTGCATACATTTGATTCCTCATTTCCCAGCATGTTCTTTCTTACAAAGCTAGTTGGAGACTGGAAATGTTAAATACTCAGGACTGCCTCTAAGACACAGGACAGCTGAGGATGCCTGGTCCCACACAGAGTGGGAACACACTGGAGTCCCAGTGTCTGAAATCAGCATGTTCTGACTGTGCACCAGACTGATAGAGCCTCCTGTGCCTGCATTTTTTAAAAACTCCTGACAGCAAACTACATTGAAACAAACCAACTCCTAAAAACAGGGCTGAAAGAGGGCAAAGTCCGTAACCCTCCTGTCTCAAAGCACTACACTACTTCTTTTCCCACAGGAAAATCAATGAATAGGACACAAAAGCCACAGCACTGAGATGCTGTAAATTCCGTGCTCCAGCATTTAAACATCGCATCTCCACATCACCAGACGATGACACGCATTGTCTTTTTTGCTTCTAGATGGCCCAAAAGGAACAGCAAACTGTTCATTAGTGAGAGTTTATCAGGGAGCAGCTTGGAACAAACTTGGAGCCAGCCCAAGAAAAGACCACCCAGCAGACCCAAGGCTGCCTGGTTAGCTCCAAGCAGTGTGAGCAAGTCACAGCTCCAGCTGGTGTCAAACACTGACAACTACCAGTTACCAAGCAAAGCTGAACTGCAGTAAACATGCCAAAGGATGTTTTGTTTTGTTTTTAAAGCATGAAGTGCAATGCATTATTATGTTCCAGCAACTAGCAAAAGGAGTTGTTGATCTCAGTTTGCTGGAGACATACAAAGGCTGGATGCAGTAACATGGCATTCTTTTTGAAGGGTAACTTGTGTTGTAAGTGAAAGATGCTAGAAAATGACAATGCTGCTGCAAAGTAGACAGAACGATACATTTAGTCAAATTCCCAGTCTGAGCCTTTTCAAAGAACACAAGCAGTTAGTGCAGCATTCCTTAGGGTTCCTGTATCCTTTCCAACAGGATCGCTTTCTTGTAGTTCACGCTTATCATATTAAGAAAAATGGTAATGAGGAGATCATGACAACCTCTTCTAAAAGAAACAATGACTCAATTGCCAAGGAAAAAAAGGAGTGATAACTATTTTCATGGAAAGAAGCCTCCAGTGAACGCCTCACTGCTGAAGCTATGTTCTTTGTTTTTGTCTGAAGTCAGGAATGACAAGGGGCTGCTCTTCAAAAAAATCCTGAGCACCAGTTTTCATGTGATTGGAGCAACGTTACTTTTTCAGATAAACTGGCAGTTCAGACCTCTTGTTGAAAAGATTAGGGACTCAGGAGGGTAGAAATGATAAAATGCTGGAATAAGTGGGAAGGGATTAATTGTCCTGACTTGAAAAAAAAAAACCCAAAACAAAAACAACCCCAAAAAAGTCACTACTGGGAATGCGCCTACAAACCAAACATGAAGTGTTTTTATCCTAAGGCTCAGAAGAGTATTTTTAAAGGTTACTGTACCTTGGTGTACACAACATTTTCTTTAGCAGGATATACTCATGGCAAAGAAATTAATGGACTACAAAGCCCAAGGGGGCTTTTACCACTCAATGCTTGTGCAATAAATGCCATCCGAAGATCTCAAAGCATTCCTCACAGAAGAGCAGTACCTGCCATTTTCCAGCTTGGCTCCAGAGGTGAAATTTGGTCCACACTTTAAACCCCTCAATCAACCCACAGCAAACACAATGAATGCAACTCTGCCCATTTTTCTTTCCTATTAAGCACCCATGCCAGTCTCCTGTGCCTTGGGGGGTCATGCTGCTCCTGCTTCACCCTGCAAAGCACTAGTGGGGACTTCTACCTCCCCCAACAATATTTGCTTACACACTGGACAGAGATTTTGGAATAGAGAAAACATTTAAACAGGAGCTGAAAAGTGTTGATAACAGGTTTCTAATGACAGCCACACCAGAGTCCTGGCCCCAGGGCTCTGGAAAGCCACACAGTAACACTTGCAGCAGGTAGAATACACAGAGTATGCAGAATGTTGAAAAAATAAATCTGGGCACTCTCTCAGACCTTCAGATTCTTGTCTGGAGACAGCTTTTCTCTCCTGCCTCTGAGCAATGGTCAACAAACACCTCAAGGCCTTGAAGTAATAAAATCATCTTCATTCTAATGCTAGAACCTGACATTTTCTTAAGCTGACCTCTGCAAGGCTGGGTGCCTGTAATACTGCTTTTACATCAAAAAGAAATGTGAGAAATTCTTTGAGAGGAAAAAAAAAGGAAAATACAAAAACCATTCCAGTCAGATTTTCCAGCTATCCAAAGAAATTGTTACACCACTGACAAATCAATGTGGCAGGATCTGCTGGCTAATTAAAGAAATGTGACAATTTTACTGTGATAATTTGAAAACACTCAAAAGTGCCACCTATCCACAGTGTGCATTCTTCTCAAATGTATATTAAAACCCATGCAGTGTAATAAGAAATTGAAAGGAACTTACATACTCAATAAAAACACAATTATCAGCATAATTTGAAATGTACAGCTAAAATAGATTGGAAGTTCATAAGGTTTCTCAGAACATTAAATCCGATGACACACTTCCTTTAAAGAAATGTTAGAAATTCAGATAAGGCACAGTATGTAGCACAGTTTTAAATATCTGATAGAGCCTTGCTTTTGCCCAATTATCACACCAATAATTCCAGCTGAGGACATCAATGCATTTTGCTAACAACTAATTTAACTTCCAACAACGTCAGTGTGGGTGAGGTTCCATTTCACCATTTCACAGAAGGAGACACAGTGGAGCAAAGGAGCAATCTCAAGGTTATTGAGAAGATTAAAGACAGGATGTTTTATCTGTCTATGTATTCAAGAATTTATTGAGAGGGCGTTCAAAGACAGGAGAAGATGAACCATACCAGTCTTTCACTGGCAGATTTGAAGTGGTCTGAAGACTCTGACAGCTGGAACAATCTCCACAGGTAAGAAGGAAGAAGCCTTCAGAAAGAGCTCTGCTGACTATGGTGCATGACAGCCCAATGGCACACAGCAAAGACATGAATTCTCCTCCCCAAAAGGCAGCTTCCAGAACTGTTCTCACTGCCGAGTGTGGAACAACTTGAACTTAAGACATGATGACCACAAGACTGCCTGACCACGTCAGGCTGCTTCCACAAACCTCAGGGGGCTGGCAAGTCTGACTACGTGCACCACATGACTCTTCCCAAGGGAGAGTCCACCTGCTTGTCCAAGGGGTCTCTCAGGAGGAAATAAAGTAAGTTGTGGTCCATACATCAGCTGGTGTCTGTATTCTTGCCTTAAGAGGAAATGAGGAGTGGCTTCAGTCAAACTCAGACCACAGTGCATTATGAAAATGGCACAAGCATTCCTGGTATCTGCTGGAACAGAACACTTCCACCCATCTCCTCCGAGCCCAACCATGAGATTCAAAGTTGAAACTTCAGTTTTGCTCCAGGTGTCAACTTTGTCCTCTTCTCTTTACTTTTCTTGAAGGAGCTCAAAGCAGTAAAGCATCAAAAGTTGCAACATGCAGGTGTAGATGAAGCGTAAGGAGGGAAACTGAGCCTGCCTCAAGTACCTGGTGTCTTTGTGTTCCATCACTTTAATTTCTCTAGTGCTTCCCTTACATATGTTTCTTTTAACCATCAACTATTTTTTGAGTGTCATGGCCAGAAACTTCAGAGGAGAATTTCAGAAATGTAAGTTCTGGAAACGGTTTCTGAAGGTTTGTTTAGTTACATCTCCCAGTCCAGTCTTCCCTTGGACACTGCAAGTGTCCTAGCCTTTTCCTAGTCTGCTTCTCTTGACTAATTGTGATTAGGCTAACTTATCCTTCATGGACCCCACGAGCCTCCTCAGCAGTGCTGACTTATGGGGAAGCTTTCTACCAGGATTTAAACCACGCAACACTTGCCCTCAGGGCTGCAAAAATGCAGCTCTTCCCATCTGTGAGAGAAAGAGCCACAGAAGATGCTACAGACATTTCAAACCAGAATTGTTTCTAAAGCATGCGTTCACTTCAGAAAGCCTAACACAATTCTAATATGTTTTCCATGTCTTCATTCTGTGCCAAAAGCAATTTGTTATGTAGAGTACACATTATTAATCTGTTTAAATGAAAGGTAACATTGCTAGCAGTTTAAACACTCAGTGCCCATATTTACCATGTTTCACTTTGACGGGACAAGATGAAATAACAAAAATGATTAATCTGAGACCACAGAAATATTCCACTACCTCTATCTCAGAAGAGGACTAGATTTTTTTGCTTAATGCTCTGTCAGTAAGCTGTGTAAGTGGAATATGGGAGCTTCAGATGGCTCTTCTGCTTGGCCAGGCTGCAGACTCTCATTTTGGGATCAGCAGCAGCACCCCAGGACAGACACACAACAGGCTCTGGAGATCTTAATCATGATTTTACACAACATAAACTCATGCAGCTCACAAGGTCCTTAGGAGATGACACCTGGTACAGCTAGAGCCAAACACTGAACACTACAATACTGTTTAAAATTTTCCATCCAGTTCAGTACTTGGGGCCTTTTTCTGCTCGTGGGAGCACAAAAAAGGTCAGAGTTGATCTGACATGCCAGATTCCTTGGGTCTGTTTTCTTTCACACTTTCACTCCAAGATAAGGGAGTTACTCTTTATATACAAGGGTGAAAAAAGGATGGGAATTCAGGTGCCATGGGTCTCCAAATCGGGAGTAGGAATCTTAGTTTTATGATGTTCTCCACTCAACTACAAGACTCCACCAAATTGTTTTCCCCCATTTTTTGTCTCTTTCACTTATTTCCGGAACTGCAAAACCTAGCGGTATTTGAAAAAGTAGTATAAAAAATAACCAATGTTTTTAAGTTCTGTAGAGAATGCATCTGATCTTCCACAAGAGTTACAAAACTTACTTTCTTTTCCTCTAAGAGAATAAGTTTGCTTCAACTACTTTCTTGTTTGAACTGGCTTTAAAACATTTACTTTGTATAGTCTCATAAAAAGTAATTATTTTTATCATAACAGAGTACTTAATCAGAGCGAGGATGCTGAGCATGTAACATTGCAATACATAATGGATTGTTTCTGAGCTGACTTTCAATGAGGGAGAGAAACTAAACATGGTTGTTTTGGTGCAAAAGAGATGCTGAAGAGCTTGGAAAACAAACTTCACTCCTTCACTGGCAGCCATTCACTTATCATTTATCATGGGAGTACTTTGTTTCTCTTCAGGAGCAGCAATACCTGTCCAAACTCTTGTGATGCCAGCTCACTTTACAGTAATTTTAGTAGCAATGGTAAATCTGGCAATGATGGCAGAATTATATAATACTACTGAAATCAGCAATATTTCAATTTGGCAGTACAAAAATATGTGTTAAAATATTATGGTAAAGGAGATAAGAAAACAGTATTGAAGAGTGAGTTTGAAATAGGTGCACAGCAATCTCCCTCTTTTCCTGAATACCTTTTGTAATCTTTTTTATTGTTACAGTGTAGACAGGCTGCAATAGACCCACACAATGATCAGATTTTACATTTCAGAGTTCTTTGCTAAATAATTTATTTAATACCGCTATGAAAATAAAGCCTTTATTTGATAAATGTGCCTGCAAGCTGGAATCAGACCTTGCTTGTCTGTCCTGACAAAGGTCTAATCTTTTGCTGCATTACATCTTGAAGAGGCATTTATCCCTGTAACAGGCAGGTGCAGAACACCAGCTTTCGAGTACAGGAAACTCTGCACACCCACGCGCATTTGTCAGATCAGACAGTCAACCTTTCCTCCCCGTCACCTCCCCAGCAGCACACGGCCTGCCCTGCCTTCAGCTGCCAGCACAGAGCAGATTTACACACAGATCTGCACCACGAGTGCATCACCACTGCCCTCCCTGCAGCCTGTGCCAGGCCATGCCATGGGGACCCACCAAACACCCGGCACCGACTCGCCGCCTTCCCTCTCTGCCAGCCTGCAGTCAGCTCTGGGCTTTACACGTGGTGCACCCTCAGCTTCATGCAGGCAGCTTTGGGATGCTGCTCCTGAGGTGCTCTTCTGGTGAGTGCCACCATAGTGTTGTCACTGTAAGGGAAAACGGCCAAAAATTTGGGTAAAGCTGCTCTGCCGTGCTCAGGTGCAGCACACGGGGGCCAGGGGTGTGCTCTAGGCTGGGAAGAACTAACACTGCCTTTTCCAGCTCCCACAGAGCCCTCTGCCCTCCAAGCTTACACCAGGCTGTCCTCAAATGACTCCAGCTGTTGATCTCACCCGTCCTGCGTGAATACTGGACAGTGCACAAAATGCTGGGAAAGGCTTCTTTCGACCTTCCTGGAATTGGTGCTGAACTCTTGTGGTGATAATGTTTGTGGTGATACTGAGACCAGAATTGAGCTGATCACCTCCCAAGCCAGGAAGGAGCTGCTCTCAAGGAAATATTCAGCATTTCCATTTTCTGGAGTGAGACCACATCTCAAGAGTCATCAGAGCAAAGAATGGGTCTCTGCTTTTTTGTATACCTAAAATAATGCAGAGGTAACTCCTTTTTATTTTATAACAGCAGCAGCAAAGTAAGTGGAGCTGCTGCCAATTCATACCAGTGTGGGAGGAAAAAGAATTCAATGAACTCAAATGAGATCAGAGGTCAGTGGAATTACCCCTTGATTTATATTGATGTGAGAGCAGAAACTGGTTCTGCCTCCATTGAGAAAAGGCTGATAAAAAGCTTGAAAATGCAATGGCTTAGAAATTGCTAAGAAATTAATTGTTTTTATCCATTCAAATCTTTGTGTACATAAGCAAAGTCTGAAGGAAAAAAACAACTCTCAAAGCAAGCTATTACCCACTCCTTGCACGCTTTCAAAGGCTGCACACCAGAGCAGGGACAAAGGCCACAGAGCCACATTTACACGTGGGTTAACTTTTCAATCCATTTTTTCATTTCGGTAGAAATAATAAATCACCTTATCCAGGAGAAAGAAGCAGCTTGACACAAAACATACGGTGCTGGGCTATTTTTATAGCACACCTAAGACGTATAGGGATTCATTTATTTACTCAGCTATTTAAAAGTGGCTACTCTTACTCATTCTCTGGACAGCTAAATGCCAGGTTGCTAAGTTACTGTTACTTGACATCATCTCCTCCCCAACGTGTTCCCACATTTGACAGGTTCACATGATTTACTAGGCCAGTCAGCTCGTTATTCACTTGTCCAATGACGTCTGGATAATCATTTTAAATTCACATCATGTCGTCCCCAGCAAGCCCCCAGACTCCACATGAAAATATTTAAACTACCCGTCAGCTACTAAGTGCATTTGTAACCACACTGGACAGCGTACCTGTATTTTTCAAATTACAACTATTATAATTAGGTTTAGCATCATTCTTCAATGTTGTTTGTATTTTAGAAGAGAAAACAATAACTGAGGGGCAAATAATGGGCTGTCTCTGTTACAGCCTAATTTTGCTGTGTGAACAGTTCACTTCAGCTGTGGGTGAGACATATTAAATCCGTTTGTGCTTTCAACTGGCATGAGGAAGGTAATCCTACACATAATTTGCAGAGTCAAGGGCATTTTCACCTGCTGATCAATTTACATATTCTCCCATGTCATTAGACAGGAGCTAGTCATCAGAAGACGACCATACAAATTACAGACCTTGTTCATTTAACTAATTTTTAGTTATTACAATCTGAACTGTATTTGGGATCTGTTTTGCTTCCAGACTAGAAAGCTTCTAATTAATATCACAGCTGTCCACACACCACGAGAAGTCCACCTAGTTACCTGATGCCTTCCTACAGTGAAGATGCACATACAAGAATTCTTTTGTTCCTCTAAGCAGGGACGGATTTGCAGACAGCAGTGCCTGCCCAGGTGGTCAGGATACAGCCAGGAAAGCTGCAGTGCACAGACCAGGGCCTCAATGCTGCCAAATTATGTCCACTCAACTGCCTAAACACCCAGCCCAAACTTCCAATTTACACTCTGAGTCCTCCAGAACACGTAGTTAAAAAATTCCCTTTCTCTCCCGTGCAGTGTTGTGTGCTTATCAACCCTTCAGCCAGGGGTAACCCAAGGCTAAGGAAGGTGCCTGCTGTGCTCTCCACAGACAGGAACAGGATCACTGCTTGTTCACCCTCAGTGTCACCTACACTTCTCTTTTTCCTGGGCCAGCACAAGGTTCACATCACATGCAGTGACAGCAAGGCACACTGATGTAAAGCACTGGTACAAGTGGCACAAGGAACAGCTCTGGAGACTGGTTTTAAATGTCAGCTCTCCTTGCCCCATCTGCACTTTGGATCACAACATTTCAATGAACTCATTTTTCAATGGTTGCACATAGCAAGTGACAACTTAATTGAAATCCATATTAATAAAATGTGAATTACACACACATACTTTTAATTGCTTGTCTTCCGTATTATCCACACTTTCAAAACCATTGCATTGGTTGGGAAAAACAATCCCCAAACATGTTCTGGAACAGAAAAAAGTGTAGACCACCATGTATTTGCCTTTATCTTTCAGTCTGGTATCAGCAACCCGTATAAAATGCAACGTGTACTATCATTACTGTTTGGCCTTAGTTGTGTAAGAGATGATGAATATTATTACTATTATTATTATTATTTACTATTTTTCACCACCTTCTCAGCAATCCTGGTTAGAAAAGTAAAATCAACAGGAGACTGCTCTGCCATTAACCTTTGGCTGTAGTATTGGGAGCAGTCCTTAAAGCATTTACACGAGATGACATAAGTAGCTAAGTGTTTCAGGAAATCTAAAGGACTGTGAAATTTTGTCTCTGAAGGCTCAGGGGTCTGAATGGAGTCAAGACCTTTCCCCTCACTCGGCTGAAAATTTTAGAATATAAATTAAATTAAACCTTTTTTCTCCAAGATAGAAAAAAAAAAAAGAAAAAAGAAGACGACAGATTAGGAATTACAAACCTCTACAATTACAGAAACCATTAATCAAGTTCAGTTGGAAAAAAGAGCTGTGTAAAATCAGAGGTCACAGATCTTTGCAGGAGTACCTCTTCCATGTAAGGTCTAGCAAAGAAACCCTGGAGAGTTAGTGTGTCTTTCTGAGGGATGGAACTGAATTAAATCACTTAACTCCCAACTTAAAAAAACAAAACAAATCAAAACCAGAAAAAAACTCAAACTTCAAGGCGTGCATTGCTCCAAGGGCGAGTGCCAGGCAGAGCAGCCTCCCTCAGCTCTTTTGGAGCACGGCTTGGCAGCAGACATGGCCCAGAGCAGAAACTGCCTGGGGTTGCCCATGGTTTGGTTGAGCAAAACTCACAATTACAGCCCAGATGTCCACCTTTGGGGCGTGACTGTCTTGGAATCCTTTGTGTTTACCTCTGTGACATCCCTGGCAGGACAGAAATGGGAATCATCTGGTGTTTGTACCGAGAGAAGCTGCCATGAAGGAGCTGAGACCCACACTCCCAAAAGTTCATCAGAGCCTATGTAAACGGCCCTGAAAAGCCAAAAAGTACCCGTGAGGGCTGGAAACTTAATCCGTGTTCTCAAAGTGCAAATTTCTCCTGAAACCAAGGCTCATGCTTTCATCTGGAGCAGCCAGCCTTAATCTTCTGACACGTGGTTTCCATGGGGAGCCCAAAGACTGGATTTTGACCACTGCTGGGCATCACATTCTCTTACTTATTTTCTCTCCATTGCCTGTCAAGTAGAATATGATACCCTGCATGCAGCCAAAACACATTTTCCTGCCAGCTTGTTCTGCAGCACAAATTTGAGAAGACCAAAGTAAAACACTGACAAAACCCAGGCACTTCTAGTGCCAGGTGTGCTTCAGCACCACGTGTGGTTGGAATCCTGAGCCGCTGCCCCGAGGGCATCCAGGGGGGCTGGGCTCTGCTGGGTCTGTGCTGGGCAGTGCCAAAGCAGCTCTGTGGTTGCTGTGCTCGCACTGGCAGGGCTGTGCAGCCCAGTGCAGGCAGGTTACAAAGGCTGAAGGCAGCCTGTGGGTGCCCAGAGCAGCCCAACGCCGCGCCGGGGGCACAGAGCCCCTGTGAAGCAGTACCAAACCACCCTCCTGCACAGGGAGGGGAGCACCCTGGGGGAGCCACGGCTGAGGGCCACGTGCCAAGACTGTATCTGCACCCCAACAAAGGTGGCACGTGCTCCTGGTGCCTTCTGGCCCTGCCAGTGGCTATGGCACACAGGTTTACACCAGGATGGGCACAAGGGGTGCCTCTGGGCACCTGGAGCTGTAGTCCAGAAGGATCTGCTGGTTTGTATCCATTCTTCACATGCCCATTACATGTCCTTGGGAGAGAGATCCCCAGACACTGGAATCCTGCTCAATCCCTGCTCTGCCCACCCCAAGAGTGCCCCAAGTTCAATGGCCCCCACAGGAGCAGGGACTCTGCAGTTCATCCTCATTCTCTAAAGACAACAGAAAGTCCTGCTCCAATCTCAAGAGGCTTCAGAAAGAAGCCCAGCATACTCTGCTTGTTTGTTGACTCAAATCAGAGTCATGGCTTAGGACACAGGGTCACCATCTTGATTAGAAAGAAGACATTTCTGCTTCCTGTGATTTATACACACTGTTCCCACATTAAAAGTGTCACCTGCATGACTGATCCCTGACATTCACCCCATCACATTTTCTTTTGATGCTGGTTACTGAAAACAACTGCTTTCCCCAGCCAACAAGTCATTCATTCCAAATAAAGTAATGAACCTAATTGAAATATATAAAGAAGGGAAGAAGACATTTAAAATGTACCAAGTATTTCACACAGCCTTTCAACATTTCCTTTGCTTTTGCTCCCTTAGTGTTCTGCAGGCAATAAACCTCTGCTCACTTCGAAGGTTGAAAGCAAATATTATTTATTTCCTTGCATTCACTGCTCCTGGGTGCTCAAGCAGGATCTTCTCCCTTACTGCAGGTCTGCACGAGGACGCCTGCCTGCTGCCTCATCACACTTCTGCAGCAACACTGCCAACCCACAAGGACATCCAGAGCAGCCCAAGATAAAGTGTACACAAACCAGGAGCAAGTTTTCCAAGCTATTTAACTCTGAATTGCAATGAATAGTGAGGAACTTATTTTATTTTATAAGCAAGAGTAAGTCTTTGCAAACAAGCTGGCATGACTGTTACACATGATTTCAGGTCTGGGTGAATCTGCAGCACTACCTCCTAGTAACAGGGAGATGGCTGGCACAAATTCCCACTGAGATTTTATCCCTTCCACACCAAAAACCATCCGGCTGGCTGGCAGTCCCAGGGAGGTAGCTCTGACAGATGGGAAACTCAACCCACGAGGATAAAAACTTCAATCTGAGAGAGGGACTGGTGGGTTGCAGAACTGCCCCCAGGCAAATCTCACGGCCATCAGGGAACCCCAAAGTTGGAGTGTCTGAGGAAAAGCCCATCTCACACTTAGAGTAAGGCATACAACTTGTGCACACTCCCTTTTTCTTATTACATGATCTTCTTGCAATTAAGCCATTCTCAGTTTGGAGTGGCAATTTTCTGTATTCAACCACTGACCAAAGATCACAGAAAAAACATGTCTGTAAGTCTTTAACAAAACTATGACTGATGAGCAATTGTAGTCCAGAGGAAGGAGGAAGGCTGTAGGTCAGTTTGTGAGTAGAAGAATTAAGGCAACTGCACCTCAGGGTAGTAGAGAAATGTGTCCTGGATAGACTCAGGGACTGAGAGCTTGAAAAGAATTAGAAAATGTGTAAATCCTGACTGAAACGAGCTGGCAGATGTGGAGTATTAGGTGAACTGATCTCACTAAGGAGCACCCTGGGCCTACCCCCTGTCTGTGTCTCTTAATACAGACCCACTGATATGTTATTATTTAACTACAGTGTTAAAGACAGCCGTATAAACCCTCTCCTTGGAAGATGAAAATAACAGCACTACAATTATACAGCAGATAAAAAAGCAAAGGGTATTACTTACCCGCAGTATTTCTTCCACACAGCTGGAGTCATTGGGAAGGGCAACCTAGGTTTAAAGAAAAAAAAGAAATGTTTAGTCAGGTGCTGGATGCAAAGTTCAGCCACACAGGTGAACAGCTAACAAGCAACTGCCTCTGTTTGAAGGCTGCTGTATCCATGCTTGCTGCCTACCAAATTTTCCAGTTCACATCAACATAAATCATCAGCAGGACCCATTTTGTCAAAAGTTGTTTTTTTCTTCCACGCTGCTTTGTGTTACTAGCGACACTTTTGAAGCAATAAAGTACTCTGATTTCCTCACAGCTGAGAACTGGCAGTGGAATTGCCTGAAACTTCTGTAATTGAAGAAGATCCCACTGTTACTCCTGTCGGCAGCCTTCAGAGAGAGGGCGAGGTTTGGTTTAACTTGCCACATGCTGCAGCGAAGGACAGAGGTGATAACAGGAGAAAGCTGTTATCTTCAACTATCTTATCCTACAGCTTAATAGGCTAACAGCCCAGACAGCTCTTAAATACATACTGTAGTAAAATACTGGTTGGACTATAAGGGTGGATGCTGATTTTGTTGTCCCTCACTCCATCAGCCTGTTGCAGGTTCAGCGTCCTCTGCAGCCTGCACAGCACACAGGCACACACCTCGAGAGGCCTGACAGCTGCTCCTTGTCCCCTTAGAGAGATTCCATTTATCTCTGCACCCAGCCACACTCACACACACAGTGATGCTGTTAATATATTCCAAGTGAAAATACTTGTTAAATGGTACTTACAGCATTTGCCACAGTCCCTCATTCTAAGGATACAAAAGATACAAAGCCTTTAAATACTGTGAACAAGTACAGAAACAACAGGCAGATGTGACCTGTGTGTACAGCCACTCTGTGGCACCTGCAGAGAGCTATGGTGGGCTCTTTCCACGGGGTAAAGCAGCAGAGGAACAGACAATATTCAGGAAGGTACCAAAGCACAGGTAAGTCCTTTGTGCCATAAATATTCAGTGAGACTTTTTCTCTCTGATTCTTCTACCTTATTGCCCTTAGTAACTAGTTTGGTGAAAGACAGTCGTGACTAAACTTAACCCCTGTCATCCTAATCTGCTACAGAGCTTGACCAAAAGCACCAACCACGGCCTTCCACCTGCATGTCAGCCAGCACTAAGCTTCAAGAATAAATCCACACAGCTACAGAAGTCAAAGACCACGGAGACTTCTTAGATCACCAAGCTCATGCTCTGCAAATGTAGCAGATTTTCCCCATATCTTCTACTACTATGGCTAGCCTGACCCAAAAACTGTAGGGAAATGGGTTTCCCATTCCTTGCCTTAATAAAATATGGAGTGTTGTAAACTACTTGGTACTTTCGTTATAATGGTTAAAATTTTGTTTTCAGTCACCTCAGCTTTTCTGTAGAGCTCTTCCCACTACTAGAAGTAATTCATTACTTCCCTTCACATTTACTCCATACACAGACATGCAGAATTATACTCCACTTTTCTCAAATACTGTTCAACTTTTACCTTCTTTCTTGATAAGCAAGATTTCCCTTTGGCTTATTTCATCACTGTTCTCTGAATTCCCAACAGTTCATCAGTATCTTGGTAAAGGATTACCCAACTGAATATGACTACACCACAGGGGTATTAGTGATTTTATCTATTATAGTTTATAATTTTCCATAGTATCACCTTAAAGCTGTCAAACAACCAAAAAAAAGAAGCCTTACCTTTTGTCCCCAGTTTCTACTCAGCTCAAATGACCCAACAAGCCTGGCTGAGAACTGCCAGTGGGTGGTGAGCATGAACTGCAACAGGCATGCAGTCCACCCTTACAGCACAGGACTTGGACTTGATGGGACTTCCTTCATCTCCCTACTCTACACTTCAATTACTTTTTTTTTGTTTCTTGATACTTTTGAGTTCTCTGCTCATCTGTGTTTTGCATCCCTCACACCAGCTCCCCACTAAGTGAGGAATAATAATGGTTAATCCTCATTAACAGGTTAAAAGGGCATTGCTGCACTGTGCAGTGGGGCAGAACACGTGTCTCCAACACACACCTCATTTTTTTTCATTGAAAAACAAATATGTTGGAATATGAGCAAACAAAACAAACAGTCCTCCAATAAGCTTGCAGTGACTACATCAACCACAAAATTTCTCACCCAGAGACAGGAGCAGCCCCAAACCCAGCTGAGTGAGTCTGACTGGGAAGAGTGAGAGCAGCAGAGGCACAGAAGCTCTCTTGATTTAACACCCTTCCCTACCATTACACATGCCAGCTGTGATGGCTAGCCAAGGTACCACGTGTATTTCTTTGTTTAGAAAAGTGATGAGCGTGTCCCTCACTGTTAATACAGGACATGTTCCTGGTTGCCTCACAGTCCTCTCCCAATTCACAGCCCTGTTTATGTTACTTCAGAACTAATGATGATAATAACAATAAACACACCATTTCACTTTAATAAAGCCCACTATATATTATGCAATTGTAACCAGCTTCTGCTGGCAGCACTTGCTAATAACTTTAAATGCTCATGCATCAATTTAATTGTGTTAATGGCAAAGAAGATTTTAATGGCTTGACAGAACTTTTGTTCCCTTTGGCATTGCTTTGTTTTGAATCACTGGTATTAAAGTAATGCAAGATGTCAAAGTGCTGTGATTGTCATATAGGGAGATCCAAGTAGGAGTGAGCACAAAGAGGAAAACATTTAGATTGATGCAAACATTAAAAGAATAATTATTACAACATGGCTATCAGAGAGAAGATCAATGTAAGAGTCTTTCAGTACATTACTATTAATGGATTTCTAAAGAAATGAGACCATTTTTCTAAATTCATGCTGCAGTTGCACATTCTAAGAGACTTGAAAGGCACAGATCTATTAGGAATTTAGTCTGTCTTGGAGAAAAAAAAAAAGGAAAAACAACCTCTCAACCTTTCAAAGTGTGAATTAAAAATTGCGAGTTTAATTGTCCATAAACACTCGTGTTCAGCTAACAAGTGTGAGCAGGCCCACATGGCACACCAAGGCATCCAAGCACAGATTCATGGGGACAGAATGAAACAGAGCAGATACAATATTCATCACTTTCTCAAGTGCTAGTGCTGTAACAAATTGTTATTAGCATTGCCATTAATAAACTGCCACGTTCCTCCTGTAGTTTAGTCAAGACTGGACATTCATCCCACACTACTACTTTCCTAATCTAATAAAAATTAAGAGTTTTAGGACCCATTGTGTGATTATCCTTTCTCTCTGTCTCCCCTTCAGCTTTCATCCCTAATCAGAGTCTAAAAAGGAGGGCTCAGCTTGCACTTGTGCACGCTTTTGCTGCTTTTCTCCCTTTATGAGCAGCATGGTCTAACTCAGCTGAAAGGACAGATTCCAGGAATTTGGCTTCTGCAAGACTGAGTGGTTGCAATTCACATCAGAGCTCTTCTCTCAGCCAGCAGTGCATTCACAGACCCCAGACTGAAGAACAGTGAATGCCACATAAGCTGCAGGCAGACATCCTGAGGTAATAAAACTTCAATCAAAGCAAGAAGATTTCACAACGGCTGCATGCTACACTGAACTCATCTTCCAATTTCCTTTTAATCTGGCAAACCTCTTCTGCATCAAAATGCTTCATGTTTACTTTTAAATATTGCTTGCTAAAAGAAAAAAAAAAGAAAAAAAAAAAGAAAAAAGGAAAGGTCAGATGGTCAAAATATTCCACCTAATACAAGCCAGCATTCTACAGCTTTCTTCACTTTTTGGTCTCACAGGAGAGAGGAGAGAGCTTAAATGATGTGGAACCAAAGGGTTTAATGTATGGCTTGGGTGGCTCAGTGCTGAACTTTAAAGGGAGGGAAGGAGGGCAGAAATCTTAGAGTGAGGGAATAGTAGCCTTTAATGTTACACAGATCAAATGACATTGGGTGAATGGTTACAATATCTGATGAGTCACGTTGGTCTAACCTTCCATTTATTCCTCGACTACTCTTACCTCCTGGACAATTTATACCCTGCATGAGATCAGATTTTGTTTTCGTGGCACAGAAATATCATATAAAGACTCCTATCCCTGTAATTTACATCCAACAGCAGCCATTTCTCAGAAATGTTAGCAACACAATCTTCCAACAGACTTGTGAGAGTAGTTCTGAAAATTCAAATGTAGTGCCATAAAGCAGAAACACACCATGAATAATGTCTTTGCCAGAACTGACCGACTACATTTTCATCTGTATAAACTGTTCATGAACAATCCCCCTGGTTTTATTGACGCACAATTGGCATTCAACAAGTAATCTCTTCTTCCTATCTTTGTTTTATTGAAAAGGTAAGTGTAGCATGTAAAATGAATGTAGGAGCCCACTCATTTCTTGCACATGAGCACCTATGTGCTTATACATCAAGAGCTCAGCTTTCCTTGTCATCTCCTTTATCAAGGAATCCATTTTGACTCTGGGGAAATGAAGCTCATGCTACAGTTTACTCCTTCGAACACAAATTGATTTTTCACTTGCCAGCACGAAAAGATCCTGTGCATGAGCCTTGATTGATCATTTCCAGTGTGCACCACACAGTGATAAGAGGAAAACCCTTAGAAAACCAGAAATGGCCAAACGAGGACAGCCCGCGGAAGCCTTGTCCTCTGAGTGCCTTCAGCTCCTGCCAGGCTTCCCATTAACAGGGAGTGCTTCGTTTTTCTGATTTTTTTCCTGATTAATACAAGTGGGAAATGGATGGGGAGGTACTAAGAATAGCAGAATTTCCAGATACAACTGGACCAGGTGATGTTTGAAGATCCTTCCAACCTGTCTGAACCCACAGTTCAACTCCTGCAATCCGCTCATCACAAATCCGAGAACACGCACGTGGCTTACGCGCCCATGTCCTTCCAACACCACCTCTCCTTTCACTGCCATCAGCATTCTCCTGCACGCTCAGGCTTCATTTCTCCACTTTATTGCCTCCCAACATTCCCCTCAGCTGCCATCTGACTACACATTTCTCATCCTGAGAAGATTGTTCCGTATTTACTTCAAGTAAAGTTCACACCGCTGCTCAGAGCCCACTGCTCAAACCTCCTTGGATTGTTTCACAGCTCATGACCCTGCTTCCTTTCTCAATGCTATGTCCAAAAAGTGTCACTCGTGTCAAAGACACCTGGGATAGATGATAACTAATGTCACTAGCTGGGAGGCTCTTGGCTCTTCCTTACTAACCTTAGTGCAAATGTGTAAGAATGGAAGCAGCAAAAGAGCAAGGAATGAATACTGCAGCCTGATGGCAGGGTTTTTCTGGTGCATTTGGTATTTGTGGAGATATCACCAACATACTTTAGGGCTGTATGTTTGCATTTTGGAGGAAACTGAATGAAGTCAAACGTGGTGGTATTAAAAAAAAAAACAACAAACCCAAATTGCTCTCTTGGTATTCAAACACATACATGTGTTTTTCACAGGCTTATTCATTTTCAAGGGAGTCATTTGTGGGTCCTAAATAATGCATATCCACTGTTTTCTTTTAGTGCCTCCACCATCCTGGAACCAACATACCATGAGAAGACTACATTTCCCATTATTTTAACCCCAGAGATATCTCCTGGGGCTTATTAAAATGTCTGTGGAAATACATACTTTTCACATACATAAAAAATTAAGAGAGAAAGAAAAACTATTGCCTAAAACAAAATACAGAAAGCTGCTCCTCTGTTCTCCTTTAATACAAATACTGCAGAAGCTGTGTAAAATATGCATTTATTGGAGAACCTGGAAACACAGAAGAGTTTTAAGGAGCAAGTTAATTCATTTGTTAAGCTAAGGCAGCCTGGCCTGCAGTCAGAGCTGCTCTTCCAGAGGTGGCTAGAGAAGTTTATGCCTTTTCCCCCAAGTAAAGCACCTTAGCCAGAAAAAACAACTTATTAGTGTGGTCCAAAACGTGACTGAATCACTCACTCTGATTTTAGTGACCTTGCCAAAAGGTCTCTAGCTCAGAAGCCAAAGCTGCCCACCACGGGTACCTTTAGTTCCACACAAAAGCCAGTGAGTCTCGTACGCTCCTCTCCAGCCACCAAGAGCCAGACAAACCTGTGCAGTCACACCAGGATGGCTGACTGACCCCACACTGAAAGGGATTCAGTTTCCTCTCCCTACAAAGAACTCAGCTTACAACGACCTTTTTTACCAGTCTGAGCAAGCCCAACTACAAGGACAATGTTTTTTTTCACTGGCATTTAGTTCTGCTACAGCAACTTTTAAACCAGACTGACCTGGATGTGACAATTACGCTTTTCTTGTTCTTCTCAGTATGTGTTGAATTTAGTTCATTTTTTTTCCTTTTTCATTTCTTTGGTGTTTCCTTTTAACAACACCATTTCAGTGTTGATCAGCATGAAGCAGTCTCCATGAAAGCACAATATGCTGATGTTCAATTTAAACTCAATGGTTCACCATTATTTTCATGCCGTAAATTGCCAAATTCTATTAGAGAGAGAAGACTGATAAAGTGATCTCTCACTTCAAGGTCTCCTGGGAGTTTCTTAATGTAGGTAAGGCTGCACATTTTGCTTATGGAATATTCTGAATGCAGTATTTTAGAAACTCACCATAATGATAATACCAGAATATCTGATAATGTCAGTATTGAGCCAGGCCCCAACAAAAGTGGCTTTTGCAGTACTTAATTTATGACCAAAACACTGCCTTGCATAGAGGCTGTTACAGCCATTTAATACTAACAAAGAGCCAGGAAATTTGGAATGTCAAATTTCTTTTTCTTCCTTCCTCTCTTTCTGTTCCTCCTTCTCTTTGAACTTCAAGTACTTATTTACTTAAATTAAAATACATACATTTTCTTATGTGCCTTGGCATTTTCACCTTATTCTGGAAGATGTTACCTTATACATTTTCACTAAAGTGATGATAAAAGGTGCCCTGACCTAAAATGCCACCGTGCACTTGTCCACTTGAAACATCAAAGCCTACTAACAGACTGTGCCACCCTCTGCTGGGGTGAGATATATGGTGTGGCAGAAATAATGATCAAGTGTCTGTTTCTTGTCTTCCTTTTGCCAGTGTGAATGAAATTTAACTTCTCCTAAGACACTGAAGCAGTATAAAAGGCATGAAGGCAGCTTGGCTTGCAAGTCCATTTGCCCTCAGTTAGGGGATGTAAATCAGACACCGTATTTATTCTCAGCGTAACCCCTTGAGTAGAACCTCTTGGAAATCATGCAAAACCCCTTTACTGTACTGACACAGCTGTCTAAATTTAATATAAGTTGGAATTGGATCTCCTTTAAATCTATTTCACATTAGTGGAACGTGGTGTCTGTTCCCAGTGTGTGTGCCAGCACAAGAGCAGCATCAGGCAGGAGTTGTGTAAATTCCTGGTAAAATAATATCAAAGTCACCAGGTCAGACTGTGGCCTTGGCCATGGGATTAAAACTTCCCCCATGTCAGTGAAGTTGCATCAGTGTAACCTGAATCATTATTTGACCCTGAGCATTCAGACTGTAACACTTTTCTGGAGGTTTTAAAGAGGAACCTTCTTAAATGTGTGTTTACATCTGACAGTACCCCCGCTGTGGCTACAAGAATAGATTGGGTGGCTGTGCTGTGCTGGTTACCTGTTTCACTTCTGCTTTTTAAAGCAGGTATGAATGTCCTGACAGAAAAATGTACTCCTGGGTATAATTTGTGCAGCAGTTCCACAGCTGCAAGGCCCGTGCTGGGACCCAAACTAATTGCTCAGAGCTTGTTTGCAAATTAGCTGCTTTCATACATGCCTCCACCACGGTCACAACTTGCAAGTCATGACCTCAGACTGTCTTCAAAACAGAGGGCCAGAATTCAAAGGGCAAGGACCTGTTCCTGCTCTGAGGGAAACAAATGTCTTTGAAATATCTTAGGGTTTAAATACCAACCTGTTAGCATAACTAGCCGACACAGATACATTTTTTAACACAAGCTTCAATCAAATAAATTAAATTCTTATAGGAAATAAAAGCTATTTTCCTTTTATTAATACAAAGTAGTACAGTTATTGAATATGTTTTTATTGTAATTGCATCCAAACTCAGACTACATTAAGAGCCAGATCTCATTCTCATTAAATAGTAAGACACACAATTACCCCGACTGCCACTGAATGTCATGGTTATCTACAAAAGGGGAGTTAAATAACACTTTTTGGACAGTACAGAACTTAGACCAAGGAAAATCTGATTTTGAATGGGATCTTTATGGCCCCTCTTTTAGTTACATTTCTAATTAAAATGCTTTGATCTATTAATGCCAAGGGACACTGCTAAATGTATTCAATGCAGAAGTTGCATACTTTTCCTGAGCTCCCCAAATCTCTTAGATCTGTGTGCACTTATGCTGTGTGCAGTTAAACTGCTCACTAAAATGAAAAGATATCTAAGAATAACTCACTTCCATTAGATTTATAAATCACATTAATTAATTCTACATCTCCAGTGGTGTAGAGACCAAACTCTAATGCGAGATCTAATTAAAGAAAAGGGAAAAAAAATTGCAATTGAAACACAGAAGTAACTGTTTAGCCTCAAATTAATGAGGCGCTATGCTAAGCAAGAATGTCCATAAATCCCTAATGAGGATTTTAAACACATTAAAACTTCCTAATACAAAGTGTTTGCCTTCCTTTTATCCAATAACAAATAAGCCAATAATTTTCTGCCTCTAAATGACACTATTAACTGTCATGGCATGTTTTATTTGACAAACCCTCCATTCAAATACAGTAAAACCAATTAATTTGCCTGCTGTGAAATGTGTTTCTTGATAGCTTTTATGTGATTTTTCTTCTCAAAGAAATGTAAATAGGAAGTCAATGTAGGTGCCTGATTTTGCTTAAAAATACGACACAATAACTATAGATTTTCTAGTCAGTTTGCATTTCAAATGAATTGAAAGATAACCTCCATTTTCAGGTCATCAATCACATAATGGTCTCCTGATAAGTAAACACTTACAGAGTAATAGTTTTATTACCACTGAAATGGCCCCATATTTGAGCCGTGATAGTTGCAAAATTACCACTTTGTTCCTCTATAAATAATGGTTTGCAGTGGGGCCACTTGGCCTCTGCCACCCCTGGCACCCACCACGGGCAGCACCCGCGGCCCTCTGAGCCCACACCACAATTAAACCCAACGTCTCAGAAGGGTGAAGATGCTGATGTATTACAGGGGTTTTTTTTGGTCAGAAAAATCTATAGAACAAATAAAAGATAATTCTGTGGTTTCAGTGGTCCCCTGGGCCCCACTTAGCAGATCTCAGCAGAGCAAAGCAGGACGGTTTCACAGCTGCCCCACATTAAGCAGTACCTGAATCTCTGAAACTCTTCTGAGGTTTTGCAGCTGGGAGGATCAGCCTGCTAAAAAGTCCGTGTTACACGTCAGAAATAGACTCTTGTCTGTGCCCACCACATGAAGGCAAAGCAGAGGCTAACACCCTGCTTTATGGGGCCTAACTGAATGCCAGTTAATCTTTACAACATATGGACAGCCCCACCAGCTCTTGCACTGCATCACCATCACGTGGAGACTGTGGTTTCTTTGCCTCAAAGTTGGAAACCCAACTGGAAAAAATCCCATAACAGCCCTCCCCACACACACGCACAGAACAGGGAATGACATAAAACAAAGATTTACCAGTGCTGAGCAGGACACAGCCCCTCATTTATTTAATCATCTGTAATGGATTAGCACGCAGAACCGGGTAATCCACGTGGCGTGCCATGATTTTCAATTTGCACTGTCCTGGGTGTGTGTTTCTGATTGAAACAAGCCAAGCAAATCTGAGACTTCACTTGTGGAGCGGTGCCAAGGCTGCCTGGTGTGAGGAGGGCTGGGGACAAGCGGGGCTGGGATGGATCAAAGGCAGCAAAGGTGCTCTGGAGCTCTGGTGGCCACTGTCCCCATCACTGAGACACACAGTCCCAAGCCCACATTTGCTCTTTTTTCCCCAGCAGAAATTCCTGTTACTATTGCTACAAATTTTTGCATAGTGACCTTTCCACAGGGATGTCTGGAGAAGCAATTTATATTTATACATTATCATCACAAAAAATTATGTAAGTATGTATTCAAATAAGAGAAAAATGCATTCTGCAAATACCTGTATTTTCCTCCTTAACCACAATCTTATTTAATAAGCTTAGGAATTGAATTGCAGCAGCTTCAAAAAGTAAATTGAAGAGACCTCTTGCACTGCCTCACCAGTGAGAAAAACATGGTCTTTCTATACACTCTCAGCTAATAAAAATTCCCCAATTAAATTTAAAAATATTTAAGCGAACTATCCTTGACACAGTCAAATATCAGGAAATCAATTTCAAGTTGACTGAAATCAAGCTTTTGTGCCTAAGGTACTGCATATTGTAACCTGCATTTTGCTCACTTTGCAGCCCAGTGTCCCTGAAGGGTGCACCAAGCTCCAGCTCTCCCAAATGCACCTGTCAGCATCTAATTTTGATGACAAAATGTAAATAAAAATATTTATATTTTTGAAAACCATCTGATATGATATCCCACGTCAACAACTTTTACATCCACTTCTTAATCAAGACATTGAATTGGGCTAAGACCACCTGACATTATTTCACTTCTGACCTTTTCAACTGTCAAAGCAGACAGATTTTTATCCTACAAGATTCGAGCCAAAGCCTCAAAGGTGCAGTGCCAGAGCATTAATCCATTTCACTAGACAGTCATTGAAATTATAATTGAAAGTTCAACTTACTTTAGCATTTTATGCTGAAATACTTCTGGCAGCCCAGGGCAGAAAGTCGAAATCTGGTTTCCAATGGAGACCATTTCCAATGGTTTTTAAATGTTGGCAGTGAAATTCCTTATTGTCAAAGAGATCAGCAGATGCCGGCTTCCATTAATTTACTTTCTGTGACTGCTGCTCACTTCAGGAAGCCTTTCTTTACCTAAGGATGCTGACCTGCTGCCAAATCCCATCAGAAATGGACCAGGACAGACACTGATTTAGTAGGAGACTGGGGGCACTCCAAGAAAAGCCCCTAGAGCAGCCAGGGCAGATCCCATCCCTCCATTTATTCTGACCCATAAGCAGAAAAACAAATCTGCACAAAAGACAGGACACAGAACTCTAAGAGGTCCAAATTCAAGCCAAATAACCTGACCTATGTGCACCACACTACCAAGAGTAACTCCAGAACCTGAAGGATCAGTAGACAGCTTTTCCTCTTCATCAAAAGTTGTCATAAAGGCAAAAGGAATCTGAAATTTTGGATCTGAAAATAACATCACCATTTTAAGTAGTCAGTGGGCAGTAAATCCTCTGTTCTGGTATTCTAGATCTGCCCAGAGGTCTTTGGCCAGGAAGTTCCACATAAAGAGCAGTTTGTTATTCTTAGATTAATCTCAAAAGCTATCGAAACAAGCATTTAAGCTAACTTAGAAGACATGTTTCATTAAGTCTAAACATTTTTTTCCTTAATTTTTGAAGTTGGGATTGACTAGTAATTCTTTATTCTAATTGTGGCATCTTATCCAGAGGCTAAAAAGCTTCCTGTTTGGGAGGAGGCATGGGGAAAAGGGAACATGAGTTCTAACACCTGTTATGCAATGATAGGTGATCTTATCAATGCTTTCTAGACTACTGTCATATTTGCTCTATAAATTCTACTGCCTTTATCTGCACAAGGTCTCCGAAATCCTTAGTGGCAGGATATGAACCCGTTAATTGAGAGCACTGAGGAATAATTCTGCAGCCATGCAGGAGCAGTGGGAGGCAAGCAGCCCTGCAGACCACGTTTCCTGGGGCTGTGCTGGCCCTCCTTGAGGCACAGCCATCTCAAGGCTCAGCTCTCAAAGTCACACCATTAAGGCAAAGAGAAAACAGACCAGGGCAATGCAAATCCCACAGAGGGCATTGCAGACAAATGCCAGCATTGCAAGATACCTTGGGGACATCAGCAGTGACATTAGCAAACCTTCTGCACCCTTGTAGAGGGTGACTTGGTGCTTCCTGCTTCAGCACCTTTAATGACTTTGCTGCTGCCAGCTCATCTGAGGTGTCTCTGCTGTGCACTGGGTATTTGTGCGTGTCACTGAGTGTGTATTTCTCCTGAGCTTTCCTCCTCCTTAGATCTCAGTGGCAAAGATCACCCACGGATCTCTGGACCCTGCTAGGGTTATTTCACACACCCAGTGTGATGCACTTCGTGTCCAGGTCCTGAATGCAACACCAGCTGCAACTGATCCCTGTCTGAGCTCTTACTCAGTTTCCTGCACTGCACTCAATCCACAGACTCTGTCAATGACCCAGTGCCTGCAACAGGATCAGGACACAGGTGCTTTAACACTGAACTTTCAAAGAAAACTGTTAATTACTTCACAAAAAAATATTCTGACAGAATTTGTTACAGTGAAAGATAAAAGAATTTTGCAGCCACAGAGAGAATTTGGGAATTTTCATTTTGCTAGATGTGTACTGCAGCTTTGGGCAAGTTAATTAACTCTGCATTTCTATGTTTGGGCATCTGTAGAAACACAAGAAGCAACACATAACTTGCCATCACCTAGGTATAGCAGGAAAGAGTGGCTTGGAGCTCCTCAGCAGGATGGTGTCATAGGGGAGTGACATATACACACAAAGCTGTATACAACTGGAGATTCCTCACTGCTGTAAATGTCAATCCCCAATAAATAGATTGACCTTTTTTTATCTATTATTTCCATTTCATAACTGAAATCAGGTCTGACACACTGAGCATTTCAGGGGAATAAATGCAGCTTGGGGATGACTTTGCAGTCTCGTGTCTCACATCACACCCTGGAAATGCATGATCTCCCCAGAAGTACAATGCTGTCTTGGTACTTAAGCCCCAAGGACCTCCAGCATCCTTCTTCTGGCTGACCTAACAAGCCAAGGAGCCCATTATCAGCATGTCTCTGTAAACCAACCAGGCTTCTTTTAGTGGAACTGCTTAAAGCACACAGCAGCTTGATCGTAGAGAAGTTATTCTTTAGGCATTTAATTGAGATATTCCAGGGGCAGAGTCACCTTCTGGGTGAACCCACTTCTGCACTGACTACAGAGAGAGGGCAGGGTCACCAGTCTGCTTAACTGGGGAGTCTCAGCTAAAGACTGAAAGTTAGGTGAATTAAATATGGATCACAAACCCCACAACTGTGCAGCAGGCTCATGTGCCAAGCTGAAATCAGAGTGTAGAAATGGAAACAGATGGGGAATAAATTCCCCATCAGACAGTGACTTGGAGATCTGAATGCAAGATTGAAAGCCAACACCTCATGTTAAGCCAGACAATGAGCAATTTGTTGCCTAATGATAATTTTGAATTGGAGGGAGGAAGGAGAATTGCTTTGATTTGGACTTAAAGCAATATTTCAAAAACCTTACAGAAAGATGAAATTTTGAAATTATTTGATGATTTTTTAAAAAAAATGGAGCAGTTTTCTACTGATTTCAACCTGTTAAACCACTTTCACAAAGGAAACAAAACAAAATAATGACAGGAGCTCTATAAAGAAACAATGCAGAATTTGTTTTACTAAATAAAAAAAGCTAATTAGGAAAAGTCTAAATGCCTACTCCTGATTGTCACAATTTCCTAGAATTTTTAAAACCCAATAAAATAAAACAATATTAAAAGAAGTGGCAGCACTGCTAAATTTGATCCTTCAATGTAGAAACTGTGTCCCACGAGTTGCAGAGCTGCAAGGCTCAATTTCAGGCTTTCCTCACCAACAATTTTGCCAGTGGGATAACAGAAAATCCAGTTTCCCTTCCACGTACAACTCAGTTTATTAAAATCACAGCATTGTTGCAGGGCTAAATGTGTGGGTGGTGTTTTGTCACAAATGCTTCTGTTTGTGTGCAACCAGTAAGCTCAACAAAATGAAATGGAAGAAACCCTCAGATATTATCAAATTGGCAGATTTTTCTCATTGGCTTTTCCAGAGAACACCCCTGCTTTAACTGGCTGAAGAGAAAGAGTTGTTGTATCTGAAACAGCCAGAAGAGAGAAAAAGCTGGCAGAATGATGTCTTCCTAGGTGAGGCTAGTCCAAGACTTAATTCCATGTGTCAGCTCAAGATAACACACAGTCATATGCACATGATCTCATCAGCCCTTCAGGAGAGAGGATTTTACTTGATGTTTGGTAATACTATTTTAGAGACTTTCTTGATATGCTTGCAGAACACACAAACAAGGAAAAAATGCCACGTAAACCTCAATCTAGATACCACTTAAAGGGATATGCAATCATTATAATCAGAGAAACTGCAGCATTATTAATTATGAGAGGAAAGCCAAGGAAAGGACAATCACCCAGCAGGAACTCCACGTGCTGGCAGAAGCACTCGCTGTCTATCATTGCTGTTCACATCTCTCCCAAGGCTATCTGCACCTATCTGCACCCCCATGTGCCCCACTTGGGCCAGCAGCTTGTCCAACATGTACCAGCTCTGTGCGTTAGTCAACAGAACAGGGTGACAAACATTCCTGCTGCCACCTCTGCCCTGCCACCACGAGCTGCTGGGAGGGCTCGTGCCCGTCCACCCTGCCCTGGCCTGCAGCAGCCAGGCAGTTCAGGCAGTGTGAAGGCTCCTGGTGCAGCACTGGGGTATGTTTTGCAAAAAAGGCATTCCAGAGCTTTGCACCGACTCAAAGGGAATTCAGGGTCAGTTACCAGATCACATTTCTTGAGACACCGTAGGCATTTCCAGTGCTCCTGCCCTGAATGTCTCTCTGCAGGGACCCCAGGCAGGGGTTCCCCAGCAGCCTCAGGGCAAACCTGACCTGGTTTCTGTTGCCTTCCCCAGCTCCATCAGGGTTCACTGGTGCAGCAGCACAACCTGAGCTGCCTCACACGAGTCGCCCTTTGGCTCCCACTGGAGCAACCTGCCAGCCCTAACAGGCAGGAGCCTGGCCACACCAGCAGAAGGGGTCACGCAGGTTTGGAAAGTTTTAAATAACAAAAGCGAAAAACTTGGGAGTCTCTGTTCTCTGTTGTAACTTGACAGCCAGAAGGGAGGTAATAAAGCTGTGCTGGCAGAAGCTCCCTTCTCAGAGATGGCCTGGCCAAGCTCACAGGAGCGCTGGTCCCTGCTGAGCCGTGTCCCCAGCCCCTGCCCCCACAAAGAGCAGCTCCCCTGCCAACTGCCAGCCCTGCCCAGAGCCTGCTCAGGCCCCCAAACACAGCCCAAAGCCACCCTCAGCCTGCCCTCAGCAGGGTCAGGAAAACTAACAATCAGAGCTTTCTTTTCAGCCATGAAAGCACAAACTCTGCAATGCCTGACAGCAGCTTGTGCTCGCAGCTGAGCCATCAGCCTTTCCAAGCCTTGGGGAGGGACAGAGATGCTTGTGGGATTTTATACATAAAGTCATACGTTTGTGTAAATACTCAGATGATTTCCATATACGCCCACTAGCCACACAATGCAATAATAAATTATTTCAATAAATGGCATTACTCTAAGAAAGCAAGAAGGATAAATATAATTGCACAAGTTTTAAACAGGATGTAAATCAGCATTAAAAAAAAACAAACAACCAAAAAAACCCCAAGTTAACATGAAGCTGTTTACTCCTAGAGAATCTCCACTGCTCTAACATTTCAGCAATAGCCTCCAGTCGTGAGCGTGCTGCAGGAAGTAACAGAGAGTGGTTCAGCAGATGAAACAAAGAGGACCTAATTACCATGCGAAGCACAACATCCTTCAGATGTGATGAGAAACGTGACTGCATGAAAAACTGGTCCTGGGGAAATTTCAAAATATGACCACCCAAGCATAAAGAAGAGAGTGGTGAAAACCAGAAAAATTGCAACATGAGGGGATAGTATTTCTATACAAAGAATATTAGTTTAAAAACATTTACATACAGATATTGTGCATATACACACAGCCATACACACCCAGACCAATATAAGGAACTGTGTAACTGTGGATGAAAGCTGTATGCATATAAAAGCTTTCTAACTACATGCTACATATTATTCAAAAAATCACATAAATTCTTCCTATGTTGATCCATGGAGATTCTTGACAGAAAAGCAAACAAACAGCCAAATGCATGAAAAACAACCAAGCAGCCTGACAATCCAGCACTATCCTTCCATTTTCATCATCCTGGATCATTTAATATTCATTTTTTCCCTACAATTCTACAGTGTGAATGTAAATAATTTACGAATATTGGCCATAAATTATTTTGGGAGGTTATTGTGAATGTGGTTTAGGTTTTGTTTTCTTAAAGAAGAGGAACGTGGAAGATGAGAACTGACATCTTAGCACAAGGTAAAGCCTCGATTCTCAGGTACAGGTAGAGGAGTGGTGTCATTTGCACAAAAGTTCAGGGAGGTATTTAAAACAGACGGGAGGAAAGGCTGGCCTGTGCTGCAGCTGGAGGCAGCAGAGGGGCCACGCTGTGAGCTCTGCAGAGCTCACAGGGCTTTGGCCCCAGCACAGCCGGGCAGACCGAGACCCCCAGCACCAGTGTGATGTGAGGCCGTGCTGGGAATGTGGCCAGAACCCTCTCCAAGTGCAAATACAGGGCACCACTTCTGACTGTGCCTTATGTAAGCACACCCCTTTGAACGGGAAGCTGCTAAAAAATTTGTTATCTCCTGAATGGCCTTTTGCAAGAGAGCCAGAGCAAGGCAGATGTTCACCTGCTCATTCAGTACCCCAGCCCACAGGGTGTGGGTGTGGGGGCACGTGTACAAAGCTGATGGTGCATCTTGAAAGGCTGTTCAGAGTGTGCAAAAGCTGAGAAACAGAGTTTGCAAATTCCTTGGCACGATCAATACTGCTCTCCAGCTCCAGATTCCCTTTATCGATGACAGACTCTCTTGTTGCAGTGATTAGAGATTCTACATCTTTTAATCACAAAGAACATGACAACTACACCCTATCTATAGCTTTGTGATTTACAGCAATTGATGCACTATCATAATTGCATTAGTGCAGTGATAGCTTCTGGGTGTTGCCCAAGCAGCTGAATTTAAATATGGCTGTGTTTGTGACAAACTGACAAGGAAAATCTGATGTTTGAAGCCAGGACTGATTTTAACCCATTCAGCTTCCCTTGACTCCCTCCACGTGGTAGGGTCAGGGACGAACCAATCTTTTCCTGCCTCACTAATTGTAAGCATAAAAAAAGAGAGAGCTGACATGTGGACTAAACAGAGAAGGTCATCTTGTGTATGTGTTAACAGATATATAAGTTTCAGAAGCAACATCTCACTGTTCTAATAAAGTATCAACTCCTTTTGCCATGAGTGAGCAGATTTCAGTTTAGCTGTGTCCAGGCCTTATTTTGCACCTTTTTAGACAATTCCTCAGTTTATACCATGAAGTCATCTGAACACTGACACTTCTTTTTAATTTCAGGGGATTTGTTTGTTTTATTTTTAGCCTGATTCCTGACAGAAGAGACACCCATGGATTGTAGTCATGGGAGTCTGAAATAATGCATGTGTTTGTGCTGTCATACAAAAAGGGTGTTCAGCTCACCCCTGCTGTCCAGCATCAAGGTCAAAAGATATGGAAACTCTTCAGAGTTTGAAAAGAAGGCAGTGGGGGAGAGGAGGAGGACCCTACTGCTGTCCCATTTCAGGAGAAGCTAATAAAGCTCACCCTTTGTAAGATATCAGAGGATCCACATGAGAGAGAGACATTACAAGGCAGGCTTCATTAGCTCCTCTGCTCACAGAGTGACTTCTTTTTACGAGAGAACAGAAGATTTCAGTCTCCTGAGCTGAAAGAAAGCACAGGCTGGCAGGGAAGAATGAGAGTAGATGAAAAGCAGGTTCTTCTTATCTCTTTCTAAATATTTTCATACAAAGTATTGGCTTGCATCCCCCCCGCAGGGTCCCACCTAACAGCACTCAAAACAACGAGCAAGTGCCAGAAGCTGCTGCCTGCTCCTTGCAGGCAAGAGGAACCAGCTCAGGGCAGGCTGCAGCTTTCCCCAGGGGCTGCCCAGTGCCTGAAGGGCAGTGCCATGTGCCGGGAGACTCCTCAGGAGACCCCAGCTTGCTGCTCTACCAGATGCTTGCCATGCACTGCAGGAGACTGCACTCCCTGCCTGACCCTCAGCTCTCCCCAGAGGCCAGAACAATGGCACAGGGCCCCTGGGAACACATCACACCTGACAGGGGGAAGTCATTTCAGGATTCCCTACACCAGCACCTTGGTTGTGGGCACACAGCCAGCCAGGAGGCTTTTCCTTGTCAGAGGTTTGGCTTTGCAGCAAGAACCCAAAAGCTGTAAGTCTAATATGAGACTGAGGACACTCTTGGTGGCCTAGATGGCTGTGGCAGAAGTGTCCCAGCACAACCCTGCATCACCTCCCTGTGTCTCTGTTTATGCAGTTAAGTGCTGGCAAGCACAGCCCTGGCACCATCTCCAGCAGCCTCTGCTCTTCTCAGAGCAATGGGCAGGGCTGGCATCACTTCTCTGGTCCTTTTGGACACAAAGGACAAGGCCCAGAGTGACCAGCCCAGTCACCACACTCATAGCAGGGCACAGGGGGACGACACAGGGAGACTAATTTCCCTTACATTGACATGAAGCCTCAGAACTAACCCGCAACATTTTATTAAACTGTTAATTTAGATCCAATGTCCTGGTAATGTTTCTAAACATTTTGAATGATTGGAGGTTATCAGGACCTCCAGATTTCAGGCAGGAGCATATGGAAGCAGAGAGACCTGGTCTCTCCCTTGCTTGCCAGAGATCCTCACCCCGTCTGTCCAGACACTGTGTTCTCCTCAGCTGCTGCCTTCTAGGAAGGTCTGCTGAGCAAGGTCTACTGGGATCAGCCTCACGAGTCTGGCTGTAAACTTGCTGGAGCTGATCATTTTCTCCTGATGAGACAGCACAGGAATGGGACTGAACTGTGTGTTTAGTTTGGGAATGTTGAAATGGCTGGAAGGAGGATGCTCTGCCCCAGTGTGCGCACAGAGTTTCTTGTTCTAGACTGAAAGCCAACACATAAACACCCACCTTTTTAAAAATCCACTCCTTTGATTACAGCTCTGAAAACACACCCAGGCTATTGAGTCTCATCTCTGGGATAAAACCTGTCTGTCATGGCTGCATGCATGGCAAGACCATGGCAGTGCTGGAAAAGACCAATTTTGTGTGCAGCTGTACCAGCCTGGTGCCTGCTCCTCTGCACTGCCTGAGCTCCACCTCGTTGCTCCCCAGGCTCCCACCCAGAGGCACAGGGCTGCAACTGTGCTGTGACACAGCTGCACTGGTGGACTTGCCCAGCCCACTGTCTTGAGGCTCTCCTGACAAATATCTACTGAGCCACTAAGCAGAATTCTAAGAAACTTGTTTTAGACAGCTGCTGGATATTCTGCTGGATACCCAGCTTGGATATTCTGCTTCTGGATACGGCTCCCTAGAATAAACAACTGTTGTAATCACAGTAAAATAAATACTTTTCTTGCAGTTGAATAATGTTGGTTCTAATTACAGTATCATTGATGTATTTTCCTATTAGAGGGAGATTTCCACTTATTCTTTTCTATATTTATTTACCCAAAACATAATACTCAGTATGATGTTTGCAATTGGCCTGCTGCTGCTCTTTTTTTCTGCTAGTTTTACAGCTGGTTGTTAGGCAAAGTTGATCTCAGATCCGTCCCAAAATCAAACAGGTAAAAGCTCAGCCCAGACAACAGTCTCAAAAAGGGCTTTTCCTATGTCTTCTGGGGGTTAAATCCCCTACAACTGCTCTAACGTCTGAATAGGAGTCTTTTCCAAGGAATTAAAAAGCCTTCTGGATCAGGCCTAACAGGCATTTAACTTTGTTCTTAATGCTCAATTGGCTGTGTTAGGAAACTAAGGTTGATATTTTGGTATAACTGGCTCTCTTTTGCCAAGAGATACCCTATGGATTAGCACTTAGAAGGAAGACAAAAGTGCTATGAATATTGCTCCTTCAAGTTCTTTTTCTCATTGGTGCTGCAGGGGAAAACTGCAACCACTTAAATACGAGACAGGCAAGGTGTTGAATGAGCCCCAGCTTTATTTCTGAGTGTAGACCTGCAAAATCCCAGTAACGTGTGACTCAGCTGCAATAATATCATATATGCTGGCAGAGGTAAAAAACCAGCTGACACCCCTGTTGCTCCTTGCTAGTGGTGCTCTGCATCCAAGCTCCTCCTGACTGCTCCTTCTCACGCAGTTCCTGTGTGTCTGGTGGTCTGGATGCTCTCCAAGGATGTGGGGCACCCGAGATTATGACCTGAAACCTTTACAAATGTAGGTTTATAAATGTAAAGGCTCTGTCAGGAGCGAGTTACACAGGAAAACAGAGCAAGTGTTTCTCCTTATTCAGGCAGTCTATTGTAAAAGTCAGCTCAACGAGAACAGGATGATGACAATGAAACTGGAAAGTGCAGTTTAACAACAGAACTCCCTCAGCAACGACGACAACACCATACCCTAACCTCAGCAAACAACTGCAGAGACAGATCAGGGAACCCCTGTGCTACATGGGCCATCCACGGGCTCAAAACATGTTTATACAAGACTCAAGGTCTCGGGATGAGAAAAAGGAGTTGGAAGGAGATAATTTATTGATCTCCATGGCTTTGAGAGCACACTCTCTCTATGCTGGACTGACGCACATTCATTCAGAGAAAGCCTTAATGTCTTTCCCTCCTGATCCACCTTTTCTTGGAACCATTGCTACCAACAGCACCAAGATGTGAAGGGGCTTCCTGATGCACTGCAAGTAAAACACCTGCAAGGACTGTAGAAGTTTGCCTTGGGCTTGGACTTAATTGTTAGCAGATGAGTTGGGATGGAGGGAGAGAACAGAGGCCCAGGAACGCGACAATCGCTGCTCCACAGAGCAGAGACACAAACATATCCAGGGACCAGGGACCAGAGAGAGCTTTCTAGAGGTTGAGCAGGAAACTGGGAACCAAATCCAGGGTCTGAGATCTCCACTGGCGAAATTGTCAGTGACTTCAAACACCATTGACTCGTAACAGCTGCGACAATTTACAGGAGCTGAGGACCTGCCCCCAGGAGTCCTGCCCGTGCCCCCTGCTCTTACTGCTAGAGATTGATGACTCTTACAGGTCAGATTTTTTGTTTTGTTTTGTCAGGCTTAGATTGCTTCTTTGTACACTGCTGAGATCAAATCAATTACTTTCCACTCCAACCATCTGACCAAAGTAATTCTAATGGAGCAGAAAGCAGAAACTCAGATAAAAGAAGGGACAACATATTTTTCACTGTTATCTTTGTGCTGAGCATGATAAAGAAGGAATGAAGGCTGAAATAAAGATCATTCTTAATAATTCCCCCTCACGTAAGAGTAATGATCTTAATCCCCACCCTTTGTCTTTGTTGTGGAGACTGGGGACATGAGTTTAGATGGAAGATGAACCCTTTAAGTCTTCAAACAAAGAACACTTATAACAGAAATCCTGTTTCCCTGATAATAATATCCAGGAAAACTATTATTTTGGAACATGATTGCATTTTTCAGCTACCTTAATACCATTTTTACTGTTCAGCTGCATGAAAAATTACCTAACCTGTTGGAATGGATTTCTTGACCCACACATAGCTACATTAAAGGGTGTAATTTAATGCAATCTAACTAAATTAGCACCAATTAGACAGGCTAAATTAAAGGGCATGTCACTAATAAATTTTATGCTAAACATATTACTGATAATAAGCTCACTAAAAATTGCATAATGAAATAAAACATTCTTTTTAACACTGCTCAGTCTAAATATGAATATATAAAAAGTCATGAAATAATGAAATACAGTATGCTAATTCCCAGTTGCCTTTCAGGATAACATCACAGCAATATTAAAATGCATCAATTACAGTGGTGTTTAAAAACAATAGGTCAAATCCTAGAGGGAAGCAGAAAGCCAGGCCAAATTCCATGCAATACATAGGATCCTGATGCTGCAAACATTTACATATACATGCCCAGCTCCTTTGAACTCAGCAGGTCTGCTCCTGTACATGAAGTTGTTGGCTTGCTGCTGTGCCTGCTCAGAGAGACGAACTGCAGCAAGGAGCAGGGTGTGATGGAGGGCTGCAGAAAGTGCCTGGATTTGCATTTGGAGGCTTTTTATGGGAGATATTTTCCAAGTTCTACTTTCCAGAATAACATGTACTGAAGTTTCACAGTACACCCTTCCTAAGTCCCGTACGTGAAGGTGTCCCACAGCACAAAATCGAAGATGAAGGAGGTTATTGGAAGCTTGCAGCCACCAGCTCTTTGATCAGTGAGAGGAAGGTGGATTTCCCACAGGTCTGAGTGTGCAATCTGCCTGTCCCCTCCCCTGTGACTGGGTTCTCTAGCCAATTATCAGAGCTGGGCTCATACCATGTCCCATTTCCCCACCACAGCCTCGCTGGGCTCTCTCTGTCCCAGCTGACTGCTGCTCTTCACAAAACTTTCCACTCTGAGAGCGCTGCCATCTGTTCCAAGTTTGGTGTAAATTGGTCAAGAGGTGCTGGGTGGCAAAACCACAGAACCACCACCCCCCTCAAATGCATAATCCCATTCCCAGCAGGCAGGGGTGGGATTTGGTGACTCAGCCGTGAGCACGGTTTGAGAACATTTGAGATGTTCAGCAGACCCAACACACCGGTGTCCACATTTTCAGCTGTGCCCCACTGAGCAGCTGGGAGAGGTGCAAATAAACCATTTGTGACTCCATTCACTTCCATCCTCAAAACCCTCACTTCCAAGGGCTGCTAAGGTACCAAATAAAGCCAGACAACCTGCCTGCATCCCTGCCTAATTCACCTGTTCTCCACTGGGTAGACCTCGAGGTTTATGACCCTTTTGCATCTTCTTTCTGATCAAAAGGCCAGACAAGCTCTGGCACTCTATGTACCATTAATCTGTCAGATATTTCTTAATCAGTAATAAAGTAAATTAGGGACAGTAAAGTGGAAGTGACATCTTTATTAAGACAGACCAACATGTCCTGAATAGTAACAAGAATGGGCTTCTGGAACACATGCTCTGCATTCACACATTCACTAATTAGGGCCCTCAGCATGGACCTTGCTCACAAGTTGTCTTTTCTCAGACTGGTAGTCTAAAGTTAATACGTCCATTCATGTGAGTAACATCTTTAAAAGCATGTTCTAGACTCCTAGTCCCTGTCTTTGGCTCCTCAAAACCCCAAAATATGCAGAAACAGAGGTATCCATTTGGACTTGAATGCAGATTTTCATCAGCTTCTGGACACATCGTGCACAGGTTGTAACCCATGCTTGACACAAAACTGAGCCTTAAGCCAAAGAGGAAAAGCAGTAATGTACAAGTAAAACCATATAGGGAAGTATTGCAAGTTGAAAAATTAATATACATGGACATTGTCCACTTACTGAGCTGTAGCCTGTTCTCAGAAAAAAGGAATTTTTCATATCAGAGCATGCTTTCCTCCCTCCATGAGTATCTCTTTCCTCTCTCATAAGAAAACAAATAGGATTTTCTGGATTCTGTTCAGGCCATCGTTTTTTTAAAAAAAACAAACAAACAAAAAAACGAGGTGTAATGACATTGTGCTGTGTCCATTAAAATCCTGAGAAGTGCTAAAGGCACCTGCAAACTTGGCATTTCCTGCTCAAGTTCTTCCACTGTTTAAACAGCTTTTTAAAACAGCTACGAAACCATGCCAAATGATCGCTGTTAATCAAAGACTCCTTTTAAATTGTGTGAAAACAAACCAGCCTCAGAAAGGTAAACTGCACACTTTACTACATGAGGAACTGAAAAATGAATGAACTCACATCAGTGCACAACGTGAGGAAAGATGTTGGCTTTGGAATAAAATCATGTATTTTGTGATTTTGTTTTTAAAAAATGAATTACTGGTTTTTAGAGTTTTTTGGTTTTTGTTTGTTATTTTTTTTCCCAGCCAGTCTTCAGATCAGCATCCATGTGGGTGTGAACTGCCATAATTCTGCTTACTTCAGATCAGCTCTAGGGCTATCAGCCCTGCAGATCTAGCCCACTGGAGACAGCAATACCATTCCAGGACACTTCTGTGCATTGTGCCCTGTGCAGCAGAGAGCCCCAGATGGTGGCTGCCTCTCTGCAAAGTGTTCTTGCTAAATCAAAAGCAGCCCTCTAAACATGCAGCTTCACTACCACTTCGAAAACAATACACAAGTGATTTATTCTCTTTAAAGAAATTATCAGTTTGGTTCATTAACCTATAGCTGTACAAAAGCAGGAGTCAATTACGTTGCCACATCAGATGTGTGTAAAGATAATTACCCTGAAAAGAAGATGTAAAGGTGTCCATAAAGGCAGTGAAATGTGACCTATTAAATCAAGCTGTAACCTATTATGGGTCAAAAAACACATTTGTAGGGCCAACAGGCTCATGGCAATGGCCAATCTAGCATGAATTCTGCAGGTGTCCTTTTCAAATAAACATGAACTCTCTCCTTTCCACTCCTGCCATGTTACTCTCTTCTTTCCTTCCACACACACTTTACCTGGCACACATATGCAAAGGACACATACGCAAATGTCCCCTCAAAATGATGCAAAGAGCATACTGTATATGAGCAGTTAAATAGCAAACAGGACACAAAATAAGAAAGAAAACCCAAAAAAGAACATCAATACCCTGCTGTTTTACTGGTCCTTTCGTAATGCACAAAGTACCTGATCATTAGTAATGGAAATCTGCATTGGATGGTCGAGATCTGACCCAGCTGTCTACATAAAGATGAATACAAATCTTGTAAATGTTCTGAAGTTCTTTTTTTTTGTGAAATTTTCTAACATTAGCTTGATGTTATTAAAAAGAAAATTAGCATGCAACTTTCGTTGTCTGTGACTAACTTGGCAGTGATGTTCCTCTTGATTGATTTAAACCACTTCATTTTCAGTAAGCACCTCTAATACTTGAAGGACCTCATTGAACCAGTTTAGATTATATTTTGCCTCATTTGTACTCACTGCAACTAATGGGTTGAAAAAAAATCTACTTTATGTCACATCCTTAGAACACACAGGTATTTCTGAGAATGCCTCTCCTTTTCAGCTCCTTTGGGATCACTCTGGATAACCTTTTGGGTTATACTGGCCTTGATTCTGCTGTCACTTGCACCAGAGGTCTAATCAGAAGTAATTAAATGGAAGTCACCAGAGCTCTCTCATGGCAATCCCAGCAGAACTGAGTCTGTAATTAAACTTGCAAATTTTTAAAGAGAAGTATTGCCTTCACACAGGTGTAGGGGACTGAGGCAGAAACACTGATGCCTTGTAAACAGTTTCACTCAGTGCTGAAGACTGTCCCGGTGTGGGAAGCAGATGCATTTCTGATTTATGGAGCTGCTGTGTCAATGCTTCTGACTGCAGTCACTTCAACAGAGCTAAGCCAGATGACCACTGTGAAGGGGCTCACCCTTGAAGGGGGCACAGAAACAAACTGCAATCTCTGCAACACAGGAATAAATCAGGAGAAACCCACACTAAGTCAGCAGAGTTAATGGTTTAAAATCCACACATTTAGGTAAAGACCCTGGGCCAAAGTATTTAATCATTAAATGTATTTACATTATTAAAAATATGATTTGATTAAGGTATCCCTCAGAGAAAGAGTATACATTTTGAGAAAAAAACATCTATATACTGGAAAGCACCCAGATGCTTTCTGGACTAGGCAGTTTTATGGGTAACAGACAAAAACCCACCTCTGTCTCCTTCAGAGTTACTGTATTTTTATTCTTATCTAACATACTCCATGCTCCTTTATATCCTTCATGCTGCATAGCAGGCTTTTAACTGTTCTAAAAATAACAGTCATTAAAGGAGGCACAGAGATGTTCCAGTCTCTTTGCTGAATGTGAATTCATACCAGCTCTGTCAAGGAAGGTTGGCCACAAACCTGTCTGCAGCAGGTGTGAGGCCGAGCTCCTTTTTGGAGAATTAGTCTCATCTATCATATAAATTTGTTTTGGGTTAACCGCTACGTTGCTCACAGCAAAAGAAATTGAGAAGCCTCCCACCCAGTGCAGGAGAAGTTTAAAGTATTGGTCAGTAAAGTGAAATGATTCTGCAGAGATATCTGCAGAGATAAATTGCCCACTTATCTACCTTAATTTGTAAGACACATCAGGTGTCATTTAAGACACTATTCCTAAGGGAATAAGTCACCTTCATAATCATCACAGAGGTGAGATTGTTGGGCAAACAGTAAATCAAAACAAAAATAATCTTCTTCAAGGAAACATAATTTGTGTAACTAGGAAGTCCAAAAAACAAAGGCTTAACAAATCCAGTATCTATTGTTTGTTTCTCTAGGCATAACTGGATCTGCATACACGGCTTTTAAGAAAAACACACTTAATATGGTTATGATGATAGCAACACTATTCTCTGTGTTCCTTCTTTTTCTTAAGCAATTCCAGAGAAGAAATTAGGTATTGATTCTCTCCCTACCTATGTCATCTTTTCTCTTTAATAGATTCATGGCTTTCAGGCTTTAGTTCCACAAACCAGTAGGTAGCATCTAAGCAAGATTCACGTTTCTGAAAGGAGCACTGACTGCTATTAATTCTTCTGCTTTTCTTTTTTTTCTCAAAAGGTTGTTGAAGTGCCTTTCTAGAGAAGTTAAGAATTAAACATTTTCAAGTTTCAGAGAACAAAGCTAAGAGAGTTTCTCCTCCACATTCACACCAGACCAGTCCTGATGACAAAACTGTCTCTTACAAGTTGGGCAACTAATTTCAAATTTCCAGTCCCAGCTGACATTTAATTATCCTGCACAGAGAAGAGCAGTTCCAAGATGCTCAGCAAAGAGGTTCAAGCCTCTAAGCTGAATTCAAGAGATTTGGAGCATGAAGCTTTGCCATCCACACCACAAGAGTGCTCCAGCTGCTGGATGGCTCCTCACCATCCTCTACCAAAATGAGTCCCTCTCCTGCCCAAACAGGAACACGTGTTACAGTGGCAATCCCTTGTACTTTTCTCCTGTTCAATGAATTCCTTCAAAGGAGTTGCTGTCACTTTGCTGACGCTGCACACCAAAGTGGCACCAGCTGCTGGAGTGCCCAGTCTGAAACTGAAAGGTCAGAACCAGCCAGAGGTGAGCAAGCCAAGAGGTAACAATCTTGTTTGCCACAATTTTACCTTTCTATGATGAGCATTAATCCCAAGAGTTTCAGCTGTGCTGTCAGGAAGTCCTGTCCTGCAAAATTAATTTAATGGGAAAAAAGGCATTTGCTGTTAAGTTCTCCAGTTTGCCTCAAGTCAGCTTCAATGGAGATGGGCTGATTTATGTCAGCTAAAGATCTGCCCTTGCTTCCATTCAAAAAAGACAAAATAGACTCTTATTCTGGTCAAGAATTGAAATTTTATAATTCACTTAATGAGGAAGAGCTAATGTCCATAGAGACAGTATTGTTTAATATCAGATGTGTCAATCAAAATCTATTAATGTTGAGTCGCTAATTTGATTTGTGAAATACTGTAACAAGGATTCATAGAATTTATCCTTGAGGGATAATCGTTGGGTATTAAATTAACCTAGTGGATGTTTGTCCTGTTTTCCAACTAAAAAGAAATGTGTTCACAATAGTTTACCACACAGGGCAAAGCCAGTGAGTATAGAAAGAAAGAGAAGAATGCTTTAACATTCACTTCTGCTCTAGTTATGTGTCATTTAAATTTGTCATCTCTTCCTCAGCTCTTTATAGAATATCTTAAAATATGCATTCCTGGCAAGATTAATTTCAGGAGTCAACAAACAAGGGTTGTGCTTGAATGAAAACGAGGTGTTTAATAGATTATTCTAATCAATGAACTCTTGCTGGCCTAAGGATGTCCACATTTTGGGTCTCATCTGCAACCAGGCTCCCACTTTAGGAAACTGCAAGACGACTGTTTCTTCAGAATTATGCTGTTGTCTCTGCTGTTCTGTTCTACACCACAGACTTGAGAATCACTCTAAATCTCTATGCAGTGTAACAATAAAACACATTGAAAATTAGCTGATGGGTTTCACAAGCAAGTGTACCTAGGCATAGACTTAACTCAGGTTTTATAGCTACACTGAGGTTCTGTATCTGGGAGAAGATGTAGGGAAAGGAGAATTGAAAGAACAGCCCTCCTTCATGTAGCAATACAAATTTACATGTGGTCAATTTTAGGCTTTGGACAAATAATATGTATTGTATAATAATATGCAAGAGTAAATTTTGGGTTTACACAGAAGAGCAGTGCCCGGACTGTGCTCACTGTGCCTGACAAAAGCCAGACTCAGTGAGCTCATTCCACTGTGTATACTTTGAGCTGATCTCCAACAAACCATCCTACGGCATCAGCTGAATGAAATCCCTACTTGTTAGATTATTTCCTTTAGCAAAGTGTGCTTCAAAAATTACCACAGCTCATATTTATCATTTAGGGACTACATTGTACAAACTCTGCACCAAGTGTCTTTGCACTCCCTGATTTAAGTGGGACACTCCCCAGGAGAAAAAGCACTAATTTACAGCAGTTATGGCAGCACAGGGCCCATAGAAATGCTACAGTTTACATTTGTTTTAACCACAGTAATTATTTTTGTTACAGCTAACATAAAAAACCTCCCTTCTCATTCATATTTGTCACTATTTTGTTTTTATGTAAAATAATAATCGTTATAATAATAGTAATTCCAGATGTTCATGTAAAGGCAGCTCATTAAATCACAGTTGTGCACTCTTCCATGTTGTAATTTGCTCAGATAAATTCCCTTTTCTTTAAGCAGGTAATAAATACATAAAGCTTTTCTATCTATATATCTTTTAATCGACTGCAGTCATTTAACCTAGACCCTCTAACCAAATTAATAATAGAAAACGTGTCATAACAATCCCTTACCACAGGATGAATTATCATTATTGTTTTGGCATTGAAAATCCTTTCTGCTACCTCAAATTACCCTTCTTTTCAACAGTGCACAATACATGAATCTCTTCTCTAAGCCTGCGTGTTACTAAAAATCACATCCCAGTACAATAGAGCCATCTGACAAGCTCCTTTCTGACAGCATGCTAAACTGTTGTGGTGGTGAATTCCCAGAGACCCTCTGGATCTGTTTCATTAAGAAAAGTCGCAAGTGAAAGCCAAAGGAGGAGCTGCTCACAGCCTGTGAGAATCCACCCAAAGGCTGAACTTCACATCCCAGCTCTTCCCACCATGCTTACTGCCATGGAAACAGCTTCCCCTGTGCCAGGGAGGAGTTAAGCAGATGAACATCGTTAGAGCTCCAGCGATACTCCTTCTGAAAACTAAAAATTTAAACATCTGGATTTTTTTTTTACAGCTGGGGGCAATTACAGTGCCGTTTCCAAAGACCATAACTGTGTGTCTATCCACAGTATTATCTATGCACAGGCTCATCCTCAGCTCCCTGTGAAATTAGTCACATTTGACAATGTCAGGCGAGTCATACTGGATTTACAGCACCGGAGAACCCAGCCTGGAACCTGCAGCCGTTTGTAAAAGGATGAGTGATCTGTAGAGCAAGGGTATAGTTGAACATCAGTGAGTTACAATTTTCAGTGTTGATTTTTGTTCTGATACTGACATCCTCCATGGCTTTGAGCTAGTTTGTTGTTGATTTTTTTCCTCGCAGCGACCTCATAAAACATGTTTTGTTCCCTGGAATTTAAGGAGCAGGACTTAGGCCCTGCGTCAAAAAATCTGCACATTCAAAGATCTGCAACACACCAGAATTAGGGTTGCCAAGTCTGTTTCTATTACTATTGTTTTTGAAAAGATGGTAAACCATCTGCCCTCTTTATGGTCTTCTAATCAGAATCAACTTGTGCTTTTACCAGACAAGTATTTAAGCGAGTTTTTATTGCAACAAACTAGCATTCATCAAAAGTGGTGTATTTTTAACACTAATTCTAATTATAACAAGCAGTGCATTTTGTGTGCTTTCCAATTATGCATGAGAAAAGTCAGTGTAAGTGTCCTCTCTTATCATAATTATCTGTTTCTAATTTCAATTTTGGCTATGACTTTGCACTCAGTGATGTAAATGTAAATGTTCCTGTCAGATAAAGATTAATTTGATTTAAGCCCTCTTTGTTCTAATTATATATCCTATTTCTGCTCACCATGCAAGTTTCATTTGAAGGCACATCTGTATTTTATCACAACAATGAAGAAATTCTTTGGTATTTAAAAAGGTAACTACAGGATTTCAGCTAGTCCTGTCAGGCACTGTTATGACAGTGCATGCTAGGACTGTGCCAAATGAATTAATATTTCAGATGACTAATGCATGAATTACTGTAATTATTACTTGACTATTAAAGTATGTGAACTTTTATCAAATGAAATATAACTTGTTGCCCTAATTGCTCTCTGTACTCCTAAGGAAACATGACCTTTATGGGCTTTGAACCTGAGCACACCAAAAATACTCAATAGTACCTTGGAGTCAGAACAGGAGATTTAACAAGGACAGAAAAATCATTTTATCTCTGACATGGAACATATCTCCTTGATATTTTCCTGTCTGAAAGTCAAGGTTTTAGGAATAGTCTAGAGAGATTCCTATCATTCAGCACATCCATGCTGTGTGGAATCCCAGTAAGAAGGTAACAGAAATAGTGAGTGGGTAATTCTGCTGTATTAGTGCAGAGCTAGCCTTACACTTACAAGCACCTAAAACTATTTAAATACTGAGTTTTGTGGGGCCTGCACTAAGGGAACACTTCAAAACCACAAACTAGTCCTGGGTTTGATGGAAATGGGATGTGATCCACTGGCCACGTCTTCTGACAAAGCTCTTTGAGAGCCAGCAACAGAATGTTTTGGCAAAGAGGTGATTCAAATATTGCCAAAGCTCACTGTGTCTAACCTTGGTTGTGTTCACATCCTAGAACGACACGAATTTCCACCAAAGCCAGCACAAGTGAGGGACAGCTGGCTGCAGAGTCAGGTCTCTAGGCACAGCTCAGAGAGGTTTCTAACATAAACTCAGTTCCAGTTCCAGTGCTGACACCGACAGGGCTGGTAAAGACTCTTCTACCCCCCTGCATTCACAAAATTAGAGCAACTTCAACAGCTTTCAGCAGCTGCACTGACATTTGGGTGACACCACCCCACAGAACCAAAGCCTCCATACCTAGAACACAGCCACCTACATGAACCTTTCCTTTGCTAAGGAGTTTTATTAATAAGACTTGAAGACTTTGAAGGCCTCACTGAAGCATGCACATGTGGCAGTCCCTGTTCTGCAGCTGCAGAAGTTTGACTTTCCATGCAGAGCTGCTGTCTCCTCCCAGAACTCCCTTCCCCCCTCCCCTGTCCACAGGAGGGGCTGTGCACACCTCTCTGCTGTACAACTCACAAAGAACAGATGATTGCAGGGATGATTTGATAATTTAGAAAAGATAACATTTCTAGGATTCATTAGAAAGCTAAAAAATAAAATATTTTTAGCGAAATACTATAAACCATATTTAAAAATGCTTATGGCAATTTTACAGTCACAGTCAAGACTCTACAAAGCTGTTATCCAACAGCTAAGTGGTGCAACATCCCTTTGAACAGTTTTCTCCTGACATTTCTGTCCACTTCAAGGGGCAACCACTCAGATAAACAATCTAACAACTTGAGAGATTGAGACTTAGACACCACTCACTGACATTTAGACTTCCCACTTGATCTGTGCCAACTGCTGTCTTAGATGCTGACTTCTGAGCATGTCACAGCTGCAAATTGGCACATAAGTACTCCTCACTGGCTACTGTCTTCAGAATATATTTACAGCATCTTCTGGCTATTCTGTGGCATAGAGAAAACCTGACTAGAAGTGTTTTTATAAAACGTCTCACCACTTCATACTGTGTCATTTATAAATCAAAGAGAGGATGCACACAAAAGTATTGTTTGGGTTGGTGCTTTTTTCAGCTGTTTCCTTTTATAAGAATGTTGCTGTTTTACTTGCCAAAACAAAAATACACTGCTGTAATATTGCTGTGATCTGGGCACGGTGTTTCCGGACAGGGGGTGACCTTCTGTACCTTTTATCTGGAGGAATTTGGCCCAGAGAAGCAGAAATCAAACAACATGTGATTCAGAGCTGCTGCAGAACCTGTCAGCTCTCATCAGCTTGTGATTTAGTGTAACCTGAACAGGGACAGCCCTGTTACTTTGTATAGGAACCAACATGACATTATCCAGAGCCACGAGGTCATTGGTTTAAATCTCAACTAATCTGATGTGTCAGACCAAAAACTCAGATTAGGCAGTTGGAGAAAATGGAAACATTCCCCTGCAATTTAATATCATAATTAACTATGGACAAAGGATTCGACTACTTCAAAAGAAATAAAGCTTTAACAAGAAAAGATAATGGGTCAAATCCACTGTTGGCATAAACTGCCAGGACTATGCTCATCTCACAGATCTCTGTCAGCTTTCACTAGTGGCAAATTAGGCAACAATTAATGAATTTCAGCGATCAAACTCCAATTAATTGTTCATTGCTGCAATAATCCAGCTGGAGACGTGTGTGCGTGCAAACACTTTACAATATCACTGCAGCAGTGCTTCTGTTATCAAACAACAACAGACAGTAAGAGGCACTGCAGCAAGAGTTTACAATAGCCAAATTTACCTATTAATTTTGGTCTAGTTAATATTTTAAAAACAGATACTTACTGCTAACAGAAAAATATTCTACATACAGGGGAGAGAGAAAGGATATGGATTGTAAAGTTTTACCTAAAAGCCCAAATATTTCTAATAAATGAACGACTTTTATTGAAATGGGCTGGACTGCTTCCATCTGCAGATGAATATTGGCTGCATGTGCTTTCCTGGAGAAAATGCAATAAAGTGATTGAAGTGGTGATAAAAAGGAACACATTAGTAAAAATGTCTACCATAACTTTATAATGTAAATTTTTACACTAAAATATCTGTGAAACATTACAAACATCATTAAAAAGTGAGCAGTGGGACCAGCTTCAGGATACTTGCTCCCTTCTGCTGCAGACCTGATTAGCTGAGCTCCTGCCTGCTCAGAATGGCCATTAGAATTTCTTGGAGCTTATCTGTTAGAAATACATTATTTGGAAACGAGGTCTTGATTTAGGAAGGTGTTTAAACACAGGCTTGAGTGGTCTTTCCAACAAATATGAATTCTACATTAGGACCTTGATTTGGCAAGCATTTGTAGATTTGTAACAAAAAGAGTTCACTCGACTTCAATTCAACAGCTTGAATACTCCAAGGTAAGCTTTTATGACAAGTGTTTGATTGGAGAGAGGGCTAACACACATTTTTTCATCTTGGAAATGTTTGGGCTTTGAGGACATGAGCAGATAAATAATAATTGAAACTTCAGCAAGCACTAAAGTCAATCTGTATGAAAAGATAAAATCTAGTGCTCTGTGGAGCTCCCCATAAAGCTGTAACTCAATAGCCCCTTCTGTTCAGGGGAGAACCTCTGGACTGATGCAAATGTAATGGGAAGAACACTGACATGCTGTCCCTACTTCCTAAATATATTTTGAGAGGAAAGAAAAACACACAACAAAAGTATCTGGGGCTGACGAAGGCTGATTGCTTCTCAATGACCTTAAATGCCTCTTCCTAATGCTACAGCCTTGCCCCCTGCTCTGAACTACTGAGTTACCTCCAAAATTCATTCTTATTATTTGCAGCAGCAGTCTTCTCTGTCAATTTATAACCACACTTAAAATTTACCCCATAGTGTGTAATTTTCTGTGCAAAAGACATGGACTACAAAGTAACCACAGAGCCAAAACAACTAGTGAAATAGTTTCTACTCATGGTAGAATTTAAAACACTGTCACCCTAAAGCATCTTTTTAAAATAAAACAGAAGGAAACAATATTTTCCATAACTTCTGCATACAAAGAAATACAATTTAAAATGCACTGTGGAAACGAATGAATCCCATCATATTCCTATTCATTAAATCCTTATTACCCCAGGAGCAAAAAGCTAACTCTCCACCACCTCCCTGATGGCAGCCAAGCAAGATGGCAGAGCTACCCATTCCCTGAACTACCTTTTGTGGATTACTGAAAAAAAGGAGACTGTGCTTCCCAGGTAAATGTGTGACAGGACAATTGTTCTCGAGATGAATGATATTAACTGCAGCACAAGGCAGGGAAGAAAAAGTGGATTTTAATGCTGTTGAAAATTATGGCCTTAAGAAATGTAGTGGATGACTAAAAGTCCTCTATTCAATGAAGAAATCATTGAGAAGTTCTTGGCAGGATGTCAAAAACTGCATTTAAGAGGACAATTAAAACAGTATAATGCAAACGCTATAATTAGAACCATATCTGGTTGAGCAACATACTATTTGTCTTCCAGGCTGGAAGGATTTTTAGAAGAAAAAAATCCCCATGAACTGCTGCCAGTATTTATTGGGGTATTTACCAAATAATATGGACTTGGCCAGAAGATGAATTTTGTTACCATAAAGATTAAGTGAAAAATTGCATCCACCTTTGTATCTTGAAAGATTCTTCTCTGATACTCATTTACCTCCCACAAGTAACTTGACTCACAAACCCGTATGTTTCTGTTATTCTACAGGGACAGTGACCAAGGCCCCCTTCCAATTATGCAAACTCAGGCCTGCTCCCACTAAGGTGTCAGAGTTCTGTGCAGTTTAAGCAGGCACAGCTTAATTTGCACCAGTTGAGAAACAGCCCGGAATTTAAAGTAGAACATGGGAAACCTGCCAGAAGTGCTACAGGGAGCCCAAATTTCATCTACACACAACAAAATAGGGCATCCCTGTCATGCATTATGATGCAGACATCTTGGAAGTAGTAAAATGGTAAGAATTTGTCTCAAAAACAAAGTTTGCACTTCCCAGTTAGTGAACACAAACATTAACTGGCATTTCCACGACACAGGAAGACGTATGAGGAGAACATTTAAAAGCAAAATGCAAGCTACTCTCAGGACAAACCTCTCTCTTTGGGCAGCAGTGAAGCCCAGACTGAGCACAGCACTGAGGAGTGAACCAGGTGGCTGAGCCAGTAATGAAGTCAGGGACTCCCAAACGGGAGCAGGGTCCCTGCTCAGGCAGGACCTTCCCAGCTGCTCCTCTGAGCAGTCCCTGGGGGGCTGACACGAGAGGGGCTGGTGCTGACAGGGAGCAGGCAGAGCCATCCCTGATGGAAACGAGCTGGCTTCTTCTCCCACATCCAGCCCTGGCACATGGATCTGCCCAGGGCACAGTGGCTCTCCCGTTACTGCCAGGCCAGGGGGAGATCAGTTCCACTGCCCTGTGTGAAATACCTACAGGAGCCCATCAGCCACTGAAGCTCCACGTGCCCTGGGGCATGACTAATAAGGGACTTCAAAGCTTTGAAAAAGCTGAAGTTTTTGACGATTATCCCCACCAAATTTCAGAATCTTTTGAAGACGGCTTGCCTCCACTCAGGGGCTCTGTTTTACGAGGCAATGGGAGAAGCTGCAATTGCTTAACCTCATTTTAGCATGCAGCAATTTTACAGTGTGCTTCCCCTTCTTAGTCCTCTTGTTCCAAGCCCCGAGGTTTGGGATCCCAATGTGCTGGATATCTGACATGGGGGGAACATGAGAAACCACATGGAAACCATACGGAGAGACCAGTTTTCCATGCTGGGTCTGAGAATCCTAACTCAGGTACACCTGCCTTGTGTTCGATACTGCCTCTTGGTGGAAAAATGCTGTCATACATGGTAAAGTTTAACTGTTCAGAGAAGCTTTGGATCTGCTTTTGCAGGACAGTTTCTCTGAATTTAAAACAAAATCTCCTAATGGAGGAGGATCTCCTAATATGGAGTTTTATTTCCTGTGGGAACACTTCTGTAGAGGAAGAGGCAGGGGAATACATGAGATGTGAATTCCAGTGGTACACATAATCATAATGTTCAGCACAGTGATTATACTGAGCACAATGCCAACTCCAGCAGAGAAAACCCACACATATCCATTTCTCCTACTGAAGAAAAACTAAGTGTAACATTGAGACTTAATCCTTGATGGTTTTCCTCTTTCTCCCACACTCTGGACTGCATAAATTCTACTGCTTATTCTACTTCACTTTATGGGTCCTGGTTAGTCTAGGTGAGATAGAGGGATTTTTTTCCTAAGGCCAAGAAATCCGATGTAACTCTCAGCAGTAAAACATTACAGAATTAATTGGCAGTCTAATAGGAATACATCCCCATAATAAAGAGTGTTATCCTACCACTCTGCAAAGAAAGCAAGCAACAAATTTCACAGTTACTGTAACCATCAAACTAAATAATAAGTCTATTATCTTCAGCAATGTATTGCCTTATACACATGAAATATAATAGGTATTAGTACAATACTTCTTTTGGTACATGACAGATTACTTCAGATTATTTCAGCATTATTGAGATCTCTGGAACATCGTATCAGTTATAAAAGAAAAAATATAGCCCAAATTTGCAAAGGTCAGCGAGTAATTGTTAACCTTGGAGGGGAAAGAAATCAGTACTTTTACTGACAGCACTCAGAGCCTCTTGTAAATCATATTCATATTCATACACTTAAGCATTAATTTACATAGTTAATTTCTGACAGGTTGACAACTGCAGTCCTTCTATCCTCTTGGTGTAAAGTAAGAAGTCAATTGTTATTCAGTGTATCAGTTACAGTGGTAGTGCCACTAACTGTATTTTATATAATGTGCTATCTGCAGAAAAGCAGATAAGAATTTGATTTAACATCCAATTAAAAGCCGTCATTGAAAAATTACTTCAAATAAGCCTTTTATTTTCTTTAATCAGTCCTCAATTCAAGCCTTCCTCGGACCTACTGAACCAAGCATCAGGACTCATGAATTTTGATTAAAAAATTTGAGCCCATTTCTAACTTAAGCAGATTTTTTTTGTTGCACTGTTTGATAGAAATTTAATAAATCTATGAATCCTTGCCAGCGTCATTTATCATCTTTTTTTCCGCAAGACTGGCCTATTATGCCTCGGCAGTAAATTATGACGAAGCCAGCAAACCAAAACTTTTCAGCCCGATACTGAAGAAGAGATATAATCACTTGCATTGAACCATATAATTATAGTAGAATATGAATCTCTGAAACATTAGGTCCTGTTTTGAATATGTAATGCCCATGCTTTGAGAGCCTACAAAGATTTCTAGCTGATCTAATATAGCTCAGTTTAGCATCATATTGAACAATTTGCTGTTAATGAAAGTGACAGCAAAAGCCATAAACAACAAGCTGAGGGACTCAGAAAGAAGGGTTAGGGAAATTTCCCTGTCTTTGGAATAACAGAGCAGGAAATCAAATAGTCAGCTTTTAGGGTCCCAAGTCAACCACTTCTAAATGATCACAAAGAGCTTAACCTGGGTTAACCAAAGGTTTGCTGGTTGAGGTAAAAAGTTGGGATGTGGCTGAGCCTCCCCACCTTCCCTAGAGAGCTGTAGGAAGAAAGAGGCCCCTCCAGGGAAGAATTTGGGTAAGGAGTTGAATTAGCTGCTCCAGTTCACACTGCAGAGATGCCCATCTCTATTGATACTGATCTATGGGAGCAAAGGACACTCTTCCTAATTGAGCCCCTAAATTAGGGGGTAAGGGCTCAGCAGTGCAAATGCCCCACCCTCAGCTGCCCCCACTTTGTGTTGGGATCCCTAAATCTACAGTGAGGGACACCTTGCCCAAGGAATACAAAGAACTCATGTATGAACACCTGAACAGACACAGGAAAGGAACCGTGTCTAGGAAGAACATCCAGCCCAGGTTTTCTATTCTTTTTGAACAGAGGTCCTTCCTTTGTTCAAAGTATTTTTTTTCCCCCACCCAGAACACGTTGTTCCATACGGTGTGGAAATGCCCAGGGCTGGGTGTGTGGCCCACAGTCCTTGCACAGCAGAGCAGCCCAGCCCTGCACACTCATGCTGGGCAGACAGGGCCCATGCAGCACCCCTGGCTAACACTGAATGTGTGCTACCAAAGACATCACACAGCTGCTCCAGTCCCTGAGGCTTCCCAGAGGGTCTGACAGTGCCTCACCTGTCCCTTAGGAAAATTAACCAAAAAGAACTTTAATTTCTTCGGCCATCAACAGAAGGTTGGGTTAGGTCCATTTTGGATCATACCCAAACTGGTTCTTCCACCATCACTTGGAAACAGTATTCTCAGACTATCATAAAACTCATTTTGTAGAATAATCTCACTTGTCCAGGCTTAAAGGTTTTTTATTTTAATATGAAAATAACCTGGGCTCTAGTTTGGCTGATGCAACGAAACTCACTGTGTCAGAAATGCTGTTCTCTGCTGTAAAGCAACATCAGTTTCTTATTTTACTTTCAAACCACATTGGAACTTCTGTGTGAGAGTCTGATGATATAAAGTATTCATTCAACAAAAATAAAAAGTCTCAAAAAGAAAGGTTAGGCTGAGCTGTAAGAAAATTAAGTACTAATGCACAAACAAGGACAGATATTCAAAGAGGAAAACAGAATTTTAAATGAAAAAGCCTGTCAAGTATTCAAGAATTAATTAAGAATAGATCTAAAGTACATGAATATTCTGCTTGAGTGGCTGTAGTATCATCAAACTTTTGCTAATAAAGCAGCCATTTCTTCTGACACTATCTCCTAAAGATTGATATTTCTTACATTATAGCTGCTCTACCACTTCTTAATTGAAGAGATAGTTTGTGATCCTGCAGTTAGGGACGTGAAAATATGTGTTATTTCAGCACTGCCCTGTAACATAAAAGACACTGATAAAATTGATGTACTTCATTATAGCCTGGAGATTCTTCAGACTACTGTGTTGCAGGAGAGCCAAAAGGTCCCCATACAAAGCTGGTTTCACAAATTTGTGATAGGACTTTTTTGCATTCACATATGTCAGACTTCTGTGCTGAAGACACTTAGGTGTGAAGTTGGTTTTTAAATATATTGCTTATTGCAGGCAACCAAGTAAATCTTTGCAAATTCAGCTGGTGCATGGACACTGAGGGTAACCAGATCCAACCTATCTTAATGAGACTCCTGACATAAATTGCTCCAGCTACCAGGCTATTTATTTTACAAAACTTTCTGATCTCTCTCCATCAGCTGGAGCTAGACACAACCACACAGCCTTGGAGTATGTCTTAGGAAAACAGTGCAACAGTTCCAGGTTTCACAAATACCTGTGCAGGAAAACATGCAAGTATCTGGCTGGTGTAAAGCTGCCAATCACCTCTGCAGTTTTAAATCTTTTAAAAGCTTCTTGAAGTAAAAGTAATGTGAATTGCCTTTCCTCCGATCCATGGCAGAGGAAAAAACCTTTTTTTTTCTTTTTTTTTAAGCTTTTAATAAGCTTTGTAAATGAAGTGTAACCATACCCGCTAAATTACCTAACTGATGATCTCCTGGCACGGAGAAGCATTTCTGTCTAACAAAAACAAAACTGCCCATTGTGGGATATTTTGCATTAGGCTCAGAGGAGCGCAGGGAGTAGAGTTTCCTGCCCTGATTTTGATGCTCTCTACAGGAGTTGCCCTCTGGCCCCTTGGCAGGAACTCCACGACCCAGCTGAGCTTTCTACTGAATAGCTCAGCAGGGTGCAGGAGCCAGTTGCATGGCTTCACATGGTGCAGAAACCTGTGGAGATTTTCTCCTGAACAGCACCTCAGCCATTTTGAAACATCTGCAATAGCTACTATTCAGGGGATGGAGGGAGTGGGGAAGAAATTCTCCAGCTGTTATGTCTCTGCTGAATTTTTCTTTATTCCCATCTACTGCCCTCGTGATGATTTTGAAGGACACCAAATGGTTTCCATTATTTAGAATGAAATAACATCTGCTCAACAAATATTGTTACTCCTTGGGAAGCACCTCATTCAAGCAGCAGCTCTCTTTACAACATTACAGCACATTTTGGTTTATATTCTGTTTAGAAGACACAATCTCACAGACACACTGGAGAAAGGAAGGGGGGAAAGTAGAAAAAGCTGCAAACAAAAAAATGAAGATGGTGTTTGAAGAAAAGATCTTGTTCTGTAATTGAAGGGGGTGGATAGACCATGTCCCCCACTTGTAGGGTAACTCAAGAGGAAAAATGACCTCTCTTCACTGCACCAGCTCATACACAAGGGGGAAAACTGTCACAGGGAGGTGACCATGCTGAGAGAGGGTATGTGAACAGATGGACATGAGGTCAGTAGCATGGAAAAAGTCCAAAGAGATCAGTTTTGGCTTTTATTTAGACTTGAACTGAAAGCTAAAGAAGAGAAATGGAAGTTACTGAGCCTCAGTTTCTTTGAGCAGAAAAAGAAATCAGCTCAGAGCACTGAATTGTAAAGATTGGACTTCACCTTTCTCATAGCAAAGCTGCTACTGAAATCAAAATGTTCTTTTGGGCTGCTGAGTCTTTCACAACATTTTTTTTGGAGCAGACTAGCTCAATAATCCAAAAACTGGGTGGTACTTAACACAGAATCTTGGGTGCTGACAAACCAGAACCCAGATACTTGCTGGACTTCACCCCATGGCCTGGTCAAACACGAATTTATTTTGGCAGTTTAATTAAAATGATAAAAATCACATGAGGATATGCCTGCCTAGCATGTGGACACCAAGATCTATTTCTTCTAATTTTGACACTATCAGCATCATTTGGATGAAGAATTGAAGAAAGAAATGAGATTATGTGAAAGAATAATCCAGCATTAAACTGATCTAGAGGCATACTTTTCAGCTTTGTAATTTCTTTTTGTTTAGCGGACAAGTGAATTTAGCAATATCACCAACATTTCAATTTACTGAAGCTCCAGTAATCCTGCAGTTCCTCAGCACCTGTCAGAAGGGCACTGAAGACTTCCCAGGACCTGCCTATGGAGATGCAGTCATCAAATTACAAGAAAAAGCACAGACATCTGCACAGATGACCTCAGAAGAGATCTTTGCAACAGATAAACCCAGGAGTTATTTATTGTACTTCTGCTGAATAACTATTTGACCAGATTTAGGGTAATTTTTGGACTAGAGATAACATCTAGCTAATGCCTATACATATAATTTCTGTGTGATCTCAAGCTTTATCATTTGTACATATTTGTACAGTCATTATAAAGCTTGTGTGTTTAATGTTATCTGCACCTCCACGCAATGTGCCAGATGACGTAACCTGTAGTATTCAAAGGCATCATGACATGGAAAGGTCTATTTCCACAGCTATTAAAACTGTTTAGAGGCACATAAAGCAACACAGTCAGATTGTTAAAAAGAAGTCTTTCAAAGTTTATGTTTTTTAAATGTTGATTCTATAACACTGTGCCAATTCTTACAGATCTGGATTACTGAACAGGGAAACACTAAGCTTTTTACTTGCTAATTCATAGTGTTTACAGCCTCCATAGAAAAGCAGAAGACATTCTCAGCTGTTTGTAAACCACAAAATTCCTAACAGAGAGTTGAAAAGTTGTATCTTTAACAGCCACCTCTAGCTCTTGTTTTGTTTGCACATATAAGTTCTTTTTTGAGGGAGGTAAAAAGCCTCAGATGCTATATGAATTTTTAAAATAATACCTCAAAAATGCGGATTTTACATTTCTGCTAGCATTTCATAGTAATAATTTACTTCAGAATACATTAGAGCATATCTACAGATTACATTATTTTACCATTACAACTCTTTTTAGAGGAATAGCTCAAAAATAATGCATTTAAGGACAGCTTGCTGCAAAGGAAGAAACTTGGCCCTGTGAACACATAACAAATTAGGCTGTTGGTAACCTCAGAGTCAACACCTAAAGCAGCTCGTTGGCTGCTGGTATCAGGAAGGGATGTGCCTCTCTGGGCTCCCTCTCCTCCTGCAATGCACCCAACAGCAGAGGAACCTCATTAACAGCAAAACCTGGGCACCCTCTTGCCAAGGTTCATCCCGTGGCTCCTGCCTGTGCCAGGACACAGCCTTCAAGTTGAGTACTGAAGATTTTTCGTGGCCAATGAGTGTTTCAGGAGAAGACAAAACAGAAGTCACAATGACTGAAGCGAGGGCAGCAAACACAAAAGCCCCAGAGAGCAGCAGGGGCAGCAGGCACAGCAGAGGTACCAACAGACTGACGTTCAACTCTGCCAGCCGTTCAAATTAATGAGCTCTGCAAAGGTGGGGTCCCACTGCATTAATACCCATCCCATAATGTGCTTCCTCCCCCAGTAAATAGAGGATGCAGGATGCCTGGGGTACAGACAGTCTCTTACTGAAGATAATGGGCCCAAACTGATTTTAGACACAGGTCCCTTTCCCTGGAGACAGTTCCTAATGATCTTCAGTGTTACAAAGGCATGACAATAATATAAAGCAGTCACATTAGCCCAGATAGATCTTTTACAATTACCTTGACTCCTGAAAACAGTCCATCATATCTTACTCACAAAATTTGTATTTTTCTCTGTTGCACTTACACACCTTTGGTTCATTGTGCTACAAATGGAATATACATTTCTTGTTCATGGGCACACCAAAATGCCTCAGATAAAAGAAGAAAATGTTTCTCAAGGGCTGTTCTTTACTTTTCTTCCCTAATAGTTATTTGTACTGTGTTTTAGCAAGTTTTACTACTGGAAATTGCTAATATTATAAATGCAAATTAAAATGGATGTGGATTTTTTTTTTTTGCTAATACGGGTTCCAATCTGCTATTTACTCATGCTCTAAACTCTGGGAAGGCTTTCTTTCCTCTTTGCACTTTTCTCCATTGCAAGTAGGTGAGGGTCTATCCCAAAACAAATTAGCATTTTGTTGGACGTATTGTCAAATTAAAACACTTCTTTATGCCTGTGAGACAGCCACAATTTTCAAACATTAATTACATTCACTGGTGGTAGCGAGTGCATACATACACACTGATACATTAAGAAGCTGTCAGCTTTCCAAAAACGCCTAGAAGCCCAAAAAATTTAAACATTTGTAATTTATAAAGAATGATTCCGAGCTTTAAGAAAATAAGAACTTTTTACTGAAATGCATTTTTAAAATGCAGCATGAATAAAAACCCCTGATCCTCCTGGCAAAATCTGCAGCAGGAAATGGGGCTTTTGAAACACCCAGGAATATGCTGGTTTTGATAGCTGCCATGAAACCATGGGTGTCTGAAGAAGGCACCCAACAAAGACATTATGTTTTTCTCTTAATGACCTTCCTCCCCGCTGTGAAACTCAGCTGGAGCTCTGCCACGTCCCATGGGTGAGCTGGTGATGCTGCCTGCAGGACACCTGCAGGACATCTGCTGCAGGACTTCATGGACAGGCACCCCGAGAAACCCCAGGGCCAAGCAACCCCCAGGTCCTCCATCCTCACTCCTGGTTCCCTGCTTATGCCTGTCCTTTTTCCAACATCCCTCAAATCCAGCTGAACCAGTACAGCCATGACAGAAACAGGCAGAGGGGTCTGATGGAGATAGGAACAACAACAGAATCTGTTAGGTCCCCGCTGTTTGACTAAAATATCTGGTCATAAAGCATGGAATAAATGGAGTCATGGACATGGTGTCTATCTGCCCAAGGTGCCTGGGACATTTGACAAGCAGTAGAATAAAACTTCCCTTTGGACAAGAGCAGCCAGGGCGTGCAAAGTGCGGGCGCTGTGCAGGTGTGGCTGCTGGATGCCCGGCTGCCCCGGGGACACCCAGGTACCTGCCAGCTTCCCTCCTGCTCACAGCTCCTGGGGCAGGTGAGGCACACAGGGAACCCACAGTTAGCACCCACCCTGGGTTGCAGCTCCCCTGGATTTGGGTGTTGGTTGCCCGTGCTGCAGGCAAAACCCAGCAGCAGCCAGGCGGTACCTGCCGCAGCAGCACTGGTGTCTGCACAGAATTAATCTCTGCAGCAATTAGTCTTGGCCTCTAATGACTATTTGATTGTAGGGCAGATCTGGATTCCCTGCTCAAGCCTGATTGAGTCAAAAGCATTAATATCAACACGGAAAGATTTGGCTGTGTGTTTGTATATTTTGCTCTAATAACGCTCCAGGACAAACTCAGACAAACGACATCTGCAATATTTACAGTGACAAAGTGCTAGCGTAATGTGCCTCTCTCTGCTGAACAATTTGTAAATATCTCATTAAAATCTACTTTTTGTTTCTTCCCTCTTCACCTTAAACTGGTTCATCTCCTTGGTTTTTACCACTTTGTGGGAGAAAATGTCAAACTGCACAGTATCAAACCAGCCATTCTAGTTTGGAGTTTTTTGGTTTTTAAGACATCCTCAGATGCATTACTCTGACACATTCTGTGGTCAAAGAAATGGTTTTGAAATTCACATGTTTAGAAAGATTTGACATTTCCATTTTATTTTGTTTATTCCTAGGACAGGCTACTTATAACAGCTACATTTGTCTCTAATGACACAAACTAGATATAAATTAATATAAGCAAATTCTGTACCTACAGTTTGCTGTGATAATATACTCTATTACTGCATGCTTACATTTAAAATGTGGGAATATAGTGGAAATACATCTTCAATCTATTTCAAAACACTGAGAAGAAAAATGATGTCCAATGGAATCTAAACAAGCTCAAAGAATACTTTAAAAAGCTGTGGAGGAGAAACATACATGTCTGGTATTGCACGTCCAGCAAACATCATGAAATGGCTTTATTACTTGCCATCTGTTCTGCCATTTTCCCTTAGTGTTTATATACTTTTATAAAAATTCTGCTTATATATATGCAACAGATTAGTTTTTACAGGAATGAATCAAATATAATAGCAAAAGGTGCTTTATTTTTATATGAAAGGTATGATCAGAAATACAGTGTAAGAAAGGTACGGATGTAAGACTGTTCTTGTCCACTGAATAATCCTTTTTATATGTCCAATAAATTGACCAAGGAAACTGAGCATGCCTCCAGCCAGGCAAAGTTTTACTATTCTCCCATGAAACATCCACCCACTCTGTTCCTGTTACATTTCTTTGCAGCTTCTGATTGCAGGAGAATATAAAAACTGTAACTAGGTAAGACTGAAATGAAGCAGGGATAGAGCAAAGCCATAAAACTGGGATACGAACTTTCCCAAAGTCTGAAGGTGTTTGAACCCAAGATTTTGGCTCAAAACCATCCTTAATTTGAAGCAGCATCTGGCAGGCCAAATGCTCTGCAAACGCTGGCACTGTGAAAGATGAAGTTTCATACGACACAGAATGTTGGAAGAAACACTTCCTTCACGGAGGAAGCCAGGTCACACGGGGAGGGTGAATGCAGGGAAGCTGGGATCTGCAGCTGCACGGAGGGACACGGCTCCCACCATCCCTGTGGTGCTCACTTCAAAGGAGAACGGAGCTCCTGACGGGATTCCTGTAGTGCTTGCCCTCCCTGCTGATCCTCTCGTTCCCACCCTACTCTTTCAGGGACTGAAACAAAGTCAGGGACACGGCTGCCAAGGAGACAGCCTCTGGCACTGAGGTCTGTGTCACTGCACTCCTGGCCCAGCTCCTCCCAAGCCAAGTGCTGTGTCCTGAGCCAGCAGAGCCCATTACAGCATCCCAGGAGTCCTTCCATGACAGGTTTTCACAAGTGTTTTGGTACCTAAGGATGCACAGGGATAAAAGAAATTTCAAAGACACCTTGATCCTGGTGCTCCCAGTGACTTGGAAAGTCCTGAGCATTTCTGAAAACCTCACTCAGCATTAACCACATCTTCCACATATGCACAAGCCTGGTCTTCTGGCCTTAAACTCCCCATTTCCCACCCAAAACAGGTAGATGCTCTACCCAGGTATTTCTGCATTTCATGTTAAATGATACTTAATTATAGTCACAAAAGGTATCTGTGTATTTTAACAGTTTGGATGGGGCTGAAAATAAGTGGCTTATTAGCTGCTGTGAGGAACATTTCACAATAGGATCTGCATTTTTCTAGAACTCTGTAATTAAAGTATGCAGTAACGTGACCACAACGTTTTTAAACAGCTGGCACACGGAGCTGAAAAAATAATTAGTTTTCAATAAAAAAAAGTTGCTTTTTATTACCCAGGCAAAGTTCTCCAGTGACTTTTAAGGATCTGCCAAGTGAAATTCAAACATGAAAATAGAGTCTCTATGTTGGCTGTTATCCAAGCTGAATGAAACACGAATACACTGATTTGTGCCAAGTATTAGACATGCTGAACTGAGGCAAAGTGGTTAAGTATCTCCCCAGGTTGAATGTTACACAAAACAGTGTATCTGTCCCCCCAAAAATGCACCGCTGTGGCTTTCACTCGTAATAGCCTTCTTCCAGCAGTCAGGAAATGAAAAAGCAGTCCAGGAAACAACCAAAATATTCTCGACAAGGAGCTGAGGCCCTTGGCAGCAAACCCTTTATATCTGGGCTTAACTGTTCCATAATTTGGGGCAGGGCAAACGGGGTGGCAAGGGGAGGTTGGCAGCAGCCAGGTGAGCAGTGCTCTGAGCTCACCTGTGCCACTGCCAGGGCCATGGCACAGCTGGGGCACCGAGGGGCTGCAGCAGAGAGCCCCAAAGGCAGCCCCAGAGAGCCCCAAAGGCAGCCCCAGAGAGCCCCAAAGGCAGAGCATCTCTGTGTCACCACCTGCACGTGGCTGATAACAAGGGAACCTGGGAGACCTCTCATTTCCCGTTATCGAATCTCTAATCCCGACAGCCCTACCTGGGAGTGAGCCCATGGATATCACCCACTCAGATAATGGGGTTTGAGGTGGTCCTTCCAGCAAACTCCCTCTGCAGTTATGCTCATGATAATGTCTTGAAATACAGGCAGCCTACACAGAATAAGGCAACCATGAAAAGCAACTGACTCTACTGGTATGTGCTAAAACAAGAGGTTCTATAAGGCGGCGAGCCCTTTGGCAGAAAAACCTATATATTTGGTTTTAACAGTTAAATAATCATGGGTAGGGGAAAGCAAACTCAGTAAAAAATAAAAGATGGCACTCTCAGACAAACAGGCACATGAAAGCTGCAGCAATTTATGGACATACTGAAAGTCTTCCCAGACTTGCCAGGTGTTTTCACCTTCCACATTGCTTGACAAAATGTAAAAGGACAACAATTAAGGGAAATTGTGGTGTCTTCCCATCTCTCATTTTATTACCACTATTTAATTTACAAATACTCAAATGACTGATCACTTGAAAGCTTATAATTTATTATTCACAGCCATTGGGAACTCACAGGGCCAGTTCTTCCAAGTTATATGGTGGAATTACAACTGGCAATTGAGTGCTTATCTGAGAGCACCAAATATGCCCTGATTCAAGCCAGGACCTAAAGGTACTTTGGCCCAGTCCATCCCACAGCTGCTGTAAGAGTTATTTTCACAGTGCATTTTGTCTACTGATTTACCACTGCTGTTAAATGAATTCTAAAATTTGCTTAAACATTTGCGTTTGAAGTTGAGGGAAAAATAGCTTTGTTAGCAGAGGTTGAGTCTAATAAAATGGAAATAGGCCGTCTGCTCCCCAACACCCCCACCTACCAGCTCTTAACAATTAGGCAAACTGTGGTAGATGAGTTCCAAGGACAGGGGAAAACGAGGCAGATTTGTATTTCATGCTCCAATAAGGATAATTACCATGCTATTGTTAATTTCATATATAAATAAAAGCAGAATGGAAATATAGTTCAGAGTTAGAGTATTCTATAGGGTCCCCTTTCACAGCGCAGTGTTAAAGAAAGCCAAACCTGGAAGCAGTTATTTCAATATATATTTTAATTAAAACACATGGGCTATTTTCAGGTGGATAAAATCACAGTGGATTCAATGGCAAAGGACTGACTGAAGCTGCATTTGCACACTGAGCAAACCTGGTGTTAAATCATTGCAGCAAAGGTGCTCTGTCCACAAAGCTTTCAAGTATCACAAGTAAAATAAGTCTGGGTTGCTTAAGTTCTTACAGCTGATCCCCTTTCATGGAAAAAGCCAATTACAGATCACAGATGTCTCGGCTAATCCTTTTAAATATCACAGAGGCAGGAAATAATGTGAAAGTGCAATAAATGACAATTTGTATAGTTTGAGTAGGGGTGGAATAAGACGGCACATGAAAAACAAACAAAAAAAGGCTCAAACGTACAAAGGAAAAATAAAGGCTTATATTAACATTCAAGCTCAGTATGGCAAGACTGGAGACCATGGGCTAGATCCTGTTCTGATTTACAGCCTGTAAATCCCTTTCAACTGCATGAAGAAAAATTAAGCACAGAATGTCTGCCTGCTCTATTGAATTGCTTATTCCTCCTCCTTTCACCTCCTTCCCCTTTATTCCAACAAGCATTTTATTCTAACTTTTCTATAATTTCTGCAATTGATTTTAAACCAGAGAAAGGAAAATTCTGCTTTCTGATAGTGCCTGCATCTTTCCAAGGCATATGTCTGGTAATTAGCATGGTGGGATCATTAGCATAAATATACAAAGAAATTTGATTTTAGAACACAAATACCGTTTTTGCTACGGAGCAGTATAGGACAGGTGACAGGCCCAGCTGGGAAACCTCTTTTTCATTTTTCTGTGACCACAAATCAGACATCTTGGGCTCACAGCAGGACAGGCTCTACTGGCAGTAATTGGCACCATCTGTAGCTGTCAGAGCAGTGCCTGGCATTCCAGCATTTCATCTTTCCAGTCAAGGCATTCATCACTAGTCCAAAACTCAGCCAGCTGACACTGAAAGATTAACTTGCATTGATTTGCTTGGATAAGCTCGCCTGTGCCTCAGTTGGTACTGAGCGTTCCTGTTAAACAGCCATCACCATCACAAGATGTTTACAAGGTGATTGTCTACTCAGCTTTTTTCCATTTCTTACTTAGCCCTAATGTGTTTTCAATTATTATAATTTAAGAGATAGTGAATTAAAAGAAAGGAAAGTGAACGTAGCCAGCAATCAGGGAGCGTGACTTAATGAAAGGATTGGAAATTCACAGCAGTGGCTGTTTACTGGTCTTAAATGAGCAGTTTCTCCCACCCCTGTGTGTGTCTTGAGAAAAAAACTTGTTGATGTGGGGGTTCAGCAACAGACCGAGTCTCCTCCAGCTGTCAGTCTTGATGATAAAACGAAATGAAACCGTTATTATTTTCAAATGCAATTTTCCAGTACTTGGGTAATTTGGTTTGCATTTTCCAGGAAAGCTTTATGGCAGCTACACCAGATGCAAAGTTCAACCTCTCTCTCTTAATCACCTAACACTATAGCTACTTAGCAGTGTTTTTAAGACTCTGATGTGTTCAAAGGCTAATCTTTCACAGTCATACAAGGGTCATTACTATTTCAATTTAGAAACCTAACATATTCTGTAGAATGTTTTTGGGTGAACAAATTGCAATTTGAAAGTTGAACATTCACATCTATTTTAGCAAATGACAGACAACTGTAACGACCTCCCAGGCAAATCTAAGACAGTGAAATTTGTGAGTTTCACCATAAATGACAACCCTCTTGCTTAAAAATGAAAGCAATGATGTTTTTGTGCGTAAATAAAGGGGATTATTGGGGGCTTTTAAATCTCCTATTATAGCTTTATCAAAATCCTGCTCAGAAATCCTTATGACTGCTCTCTCTTAGGCATTTCCCCAGTAATGACTTCTTTCCCATAGCACAGGTGTTATGTCACAGCCCACACAACATGTCCACATAGGGCTCGTTGGTGGTTTTAGTGGTTTGGAGCCTTCTCTGTGCATCTATTTCAGACCAAAAGCTCCATCATCTCATGTTTCATGTTACACCCATTATGGGAGGAAACCGTAAGGGTCGCCAAGTCGGAATTAACACTGAGAAGCCCCTGAGCTGTTGATGGAGTGTATCTACAGAGCACAGCAAAAGAGGATGGAGAGATACCTGCTAATGCCACCTGAATCAGCTCACTTGGAGCAGGGGGCACACCAGCCCAGGTCAAGCACTGGGCTCACACCCCTGTACAGCACCCAGCACCTCCCCTAGCCCCGGGCTGCATTGGGCACAGCTGGCTGACACGGCACTGGGCTGCACAGATGTGCCTCCAGGGTGTCCTGCTCACCTGGGGGCACCCGTGGAAAGGACAGTCAAAAAGCAGTGTTTCTCACAGAGAGAAAGCACTGTGAGGGTGCACGAGCTGCTGACATCAAGCTAGAGTGTCCAGGAGGGCACAAGGATGGTGCAGGGTCTGCAGGAGAAGCTGCGTGAGGAGCAGCTGAGGGCACTTGGTCTGCTCAGCCTGGAGAGGAGGAGACTGAGGGGAGACCTCACTGAGGTTTTCAACATCCTCATGAGAGGGCAGGCACAGATCTCTTCACTCTCATGACAGGACTCAAGGGAATGGCATGAAGATGAGTCAGGAGAGGTTTAGGTTGGATATTGGGAAATGGTTCTTCACCCAGAGGGTGGCTGGGCAGTGGAACAGGCTCCACAGGACAGTGGTCACAGCCCCAAGGCTGACAGAGCTCAACAAGTGTTTGGAAAACACTTCCAGGCACATGGTAGCATTGTTGGGGTGTCCTGTGTAGAGCCAGGAGTTGGACTCTGCTGACCCTGCTGGGTCCCTTCCAACTCAGCATATTCTGTGACTCTACGATGAAAGAGAGCAGGTCAGAAATGGCTGCAGAGTCCAGCTGCAAGATCCTGCAGGGTGAATGGAAGAGCAGACCCATCTATCAAAGCCTGAGGTTTGGCTTTAGGGATGGCAATCCCACCTGGGCACAGGAGCTCTGCAGGGTCAAGAACTACCAAAAGCAATTTCAACTTTGCATGAGGTACAAAACACAGCGGAGAAGGCAGTGCTGTGTCAGGGAACATGAAAGCAGAGCAAAACAGAGGCTCAGTCAGGGGCCTACAGCTCTCACAGAGCTGAACTTGTGCTCCTGAAGGTGATTCATTTTGCCCCTGAAAACAGGGTATTTTGGATAAAAGGGAATATTGTGGCTATGATTAGTGGCACCTGTCCCAGCTCTGCCACAAACTGCCCTGAGAACATCTCCTAATGTTAGAGACCAGGTCTAAACTAGGCTCATAACTTAGTGGGGTTTGTCTTTTTCTGCACACAAAAATAGCAATTTTCTCTCTTTTTCCAATGAAGATGTACAATACTTCATCAAACAGAAATGAACTTAAATAGCTTACATAAATCACATCTATTTTCAACTATCTTTGCTAAAAACATTTCATCTACTACAGAACACTCGTGAGTGTTTGCAACACATCTGCGGAATAAAAAAGAGTTAAGCATGAAAGAGTATTAAGTCATCTGGTTTGGAGGGATTTTTGTATTAGATCTTGTTCATTTATTAAGTGTAATGTGATAGTGGCCAGATGATTAATACAGTGTGGCAGGAGTGATGTAACAGGAAAGATAAAAACGGGTATCATGAGCAGAGCAGAGGACGGGGATGTGGAGGGGGAACACAGAGAGGCTGGGATAAGGAGGTTGGTGTTTACAGTGTCTGAGTGTGACTGACTTCCTTTGGAATGGGCTTTAGGGAGGATTTACTCTTTTGGATGGTGATTATATTCCACAGCATTTCCCAAGTGAGGGAAGACAGTACAGCATTACTTTGCTTTGAGAGAGTTACTGACCCCAGCCCCAAGATGTTCAAATCATTTTTCTGAATCCATGGGGAGGGAGATTTTGGTTGCCTCCACCCGTTTTGATCAGTTCCCACCAGGTCACCCCACTGCAAGCCTGGCAAGGACTCAGGGCAGAAAAGACAGAAGTGATGGTCTGTGGATAAGAAAACTGCTGAGAAGGCAGTGACTGCAGGATTTCTAAATCCCTGCTATTAATTAATGGGTCCAGTTGCCTTTGGAAGAAACACCTGGAGAGCAACCTTAGCTATCAACAGTGTTGACTGACAAAAGATCTAAAATGGTGGCATTTATGCAGAAAGTCTCATTGCTTTCAGATATGTGTTCTACCATAGCTGTTGAGATCTCTTACATCTACCTGCATTGGGGATGGATCCTTTAATTAGCTTGAACCAGAAACTCTGAAACTCAGTGTTGAACCAGGTGCTCTGTAGGACAGCCCTACAGAATTCAGTTACAGCTGTGCTCACAGTGGGACCTGGGTCTGGATGTCACTACCTCAACATCCCATTACAGAATCCTTCTCCTGCAGGGCCCTTTCATCAGGGTCAGATTTTCAAACACATTCAGCACCAGCACATTTCACTGGCCGTGTCTGGGCAGATTTTCAAAGAAGGCCTGATCACCCAAGAACAGCTACTGAGAAACTAAACCTGAGGGAAACACAAAGGATTTTATAAGCTGACCAGATTGTTCACTTGCAATTTTACAGTATGAGCATGGCAATTCAGGTTGTGTAAGGTGATGTCAACACACAGGAGAAGCAAAGAAGAAAGTGCTCAAGGTCAGCCATGGCCACACAGCAGTGATGTGCTGAGAGCCACAGTTCTATCTCCAGTAAGCACACTTGACAGGTTTCTCCAGACCAGCCAGGGACATGAAACCAATGCTGAGTAGAAGGAGGATTTCCCTTCAGAGTGGTAACTGCTCAGGGGAATCAGATTTCTGTATTGACTTTTACATATACAGAGGGTGACTAAAGGAATCAGGCCAGCCTGCATTGCTGCAAGGGGATAACAAGCCCCATGGTTAGACGGAAATGCATGTGGATCACTCTACACCCTTCTCTAAGCACTCTCACATACTGTTAAAACAAGCTGGGCTTTTGTTTTCAAATAATGGCTGTCTCGTTACTGCAGTGGCAGCTGGGCACAGACTCAAGGAGAAGACGCAGTGCCCTGATGACAATTCCATGCAGAACTCATTGCCTGAGCCAGGGCAGTGCAGGGTGTCCCCTAAGGAGAGCCACCAGCTGAAGGACAGCCGTGGTGCTGTCCACGCCAGGCTCTCTGGCCACAGCACTGCAAGAGGAGAAGCCAGAGGAGCCCAGCTGGCCACTGACCCAGGAGAACCAGAGTGACCTGTGCTCTCGCTGATGCAGCTGGCACACTGCTGGTAGTTCAAGACTTTTTACCAACTCAGCTAGCAGTAATGAAGGTAGCAGGACAATAGAGCCTACACAGACGAGACATTCCAGACAGCATGGAGTGCTGGGAGCTGTCAGCCTTTCTTACAGTCTTCACCAGGTCAGGAGGTATCTGGGCGAGCCTCCTCTTGCACTGCAACACCGAGGGCTCTGCCACTTCTGCTCCCCTCTTCTGACCCTTCCAGATGCAATGAGGCAAAGCCAGGGCCTCGTCTTTATAGTGCATGAGCAGAGCTCAAGAGCAAAACTGCTACTGACAAGAAGTCAGCTATGTGGAGTACTGGCATAATGGTTCTAAAAAGACAGCTCAGTGAGACACTGAGTATGGGCTCTGTTTTTATGAACCTCAGTATTTATAGCACTGGGAAGTTTTATACTCAAAATCTTTGTTCCCATTAACTAGCAGATGCTTTCCACACCTTGCTCTCCATGCGTGTGCGTGTCCACCCCCTTCAGAACAGCTGAGTGTACAACAGCTCTTGAGTTACACAGTAAAACAACTATTGTCATTAAGATTAAGGTAATTACAGAACAAAAGATGCATTCTGAGACCCTTCATAAAACAAAACACCTTATTTATGGAATCAAGCAGAATCTGTTTGCTATCAGTTTGACTGCAGGAATAAGTAAGTTTATTTTTAAGACAGACATGACATTCTGTTTTGAAGGTATTTGCCTTTACCCAAAAAGAACTAGAATAAATCTACCAACTTTGAAGAAACAGTGCTAGCCCACCAGATTTACACAGAGTTCTGAGACATTTGGCATTTCACCTAAAGCCTAAGCTACTACATCATTTATTCACATGAAGAACACAGTTTCAATTTATTTAAGAGCTTTCTAGCTTACACAGTCCCAAAGAAAAGCTTCTGAATGTTATTCTTACTCGTTTGGAAACCAGAAAGCAAATAGGAGCACATAAGAACTTATTACATTTTAAAATGTCATGATAACGACACCAGCCTCATGGTTTTTTGAGAAACAACCTTTGTCTTGGGTTTTTTCTTTTCCTTTTTTTCTTTTCTCTTTTTTTTTTTTCCAACTGTGTGTCAGTGACAACATCCAGTTTGATAAATGGTTGGTTGGCAAAAGCAGCATAGGACAAATGGCATCACAAACCACGTTTTCCAAAATTATTATTGGTCTGTGAGGCTTAATTAGAGGAAGTCCAACTTTAATTTCAAAATTACTGAATGTTTTCTGTGAAACCAAAGCTCTTTTTATAATCCCTTAGGTTGTTCCATTGCCCCCCAAAACAAGCATTTGAAATTGCCCAGTGTACCCCAATACATGAGACAAAAATGTGCACCAGAATGGAGTGCAGCTCTCAATCACACAGCTGTGAATCTCTGGGGGGAAAAAAAGTTGCCTGGAATTGGTGAAATCAACTATTTCAGAACTATTCTCCAATAACATAGCAGAATTTACTTCTCTTCCAGCAGCAAGATTCTACTGATAAAAACTGTGGAAGGACAAATTAGGAAAATCTACAGCACAACCCTAATTTATAAGAGATGGAGACTTTTCTATATTTTAAGCACAGTGATAATTTTAAGAAAATCTGTGAAATCAGAAAGTCTGATATGGTGTTTTACATGCTTCACATTGCATAACTTTTATTATGGAGTCCTGCCTGCTTTTCACTCTGCATCAGTGTTGCCCTCATTAATGTCAGAAGGATTTATGTGTGCACGTGGAAGCAAGAATGTATGCCTATGTGTTTGCAATCTCACCTGTTCTCTTCCTCTTGCCATTATCTAGCAACTTCCCTTTCAAAGGACAACATTTATAGCTCACTGGTAAATAAAAGGCAGATAAATTTTATGTACTGAAGCAACAGGAGTGTGAAGTTGGTCTGACTCAATTGTATCAAACCGGCTGAAACAGATATTGTGTACACAACAGACACCTCTCTGATTTCAAAGTTTTCATAAGGAAAAAATCCTCTGGGCAAAAGAAATCAAAACATTGGGATGAAATACATTGGATCTCATGAATTTCCTTCGCAGCTCTTAGGATCTGCACAAAAATGAACCATTAAAAAGCAATCCCTACTTTCCAATCCTATCAGCTACAGCACATCATCAAGAGTTTACATAATTCTTAAAATCAGACACAAAACGTCAACAGACTGCAGCTGAATGCATTATGGATACAGAATACTCTTGCAGAGTTTTCATTAAGTCTAACATGATTTACAGGACTTAAGACACATTGCTTCAAGATTTTTATATCACTGCAGTAAGTACTCCAGGGATGTTTCGACCCACTCGAAATTGTTTTAGCTGTGCTTTTACCTGGGTCAGAACTGATGGCAGCATGTATCAATTAGACTGCAGCAGTTTAATACCTGCTCCTATGCAGCTGGTCACTCAGAGATTCACATCTAAGATTTCCATACCCTAAAAAGAATATTACAGCAGAGCCCTGCAATGGGCTAAGGTTACCTCATTTATTTGAGAAGCTGCCTTCAAGAAAAGACCTCAGGAGCCTATACCCATTCAGATTGGAGATGTCCCTTCCATTCACCACAGAGACTGGTCATACTTCTTTTTTCTGATTACTCCTAAAGTTTGCCTCGACCATTTTGTAGATTATGGTGCAGCACTGTATCTAATTGGGAACAGTGGAGCGTAGACTTCCTGAGAAACTCAACTAGTATCATTGACACTGATTGACTGCAGTTTAAGATCTGGATTCTTTATTAGTTAACCCTATTAAATACAGAACATTTAAAAAATAGTGCCACCTCAGTATTTTGTCATACCTAGAGTCAAAAATGCATGGGTGTTACTTCTGTCTGGAGAGGTAACTATGGTTGATGACTGTGTCAGTGATGATCACGGGGTGTATTTTATATGACATGGCAGCAGTGTAGATCTCCTTTGCTGAAAATTGTTAACAGACAGTTCTACTGGCTGTGGATTTGTCCCTGAAACTTACTGAGTTTAAGTGCCCCTGTGACATAATTTTATCATTCAAGGAGCAGGTTTACCAACAGCTTTTTTCACCTATCCAGCACAACATGGTTACAGCTGCCTTGTTAGTAATACCTGACAGGCTCAGTCTCTCAGGGAAGGAATTTTGTCTGGTGCCAACAGGTGAGGCACTTGAGAAACATCTGTTGCCTACTTCTCTGCTGTAATAGTGTGAAGTTTTTAGGCTGCTGGAAACACTGGGTTTACCTGGTCTACACAGCAGGAGAGCTTAGCCAAGTGACTTCATAATGACTCAGGGAAAAACCTAAGGTCACCAACACGTTATTTGTGGTTATGTCCTTAAGGTCTGTCCTTTGCTGCTCTGTACCTCTTACCCCTAAGAGTATTAGCATTATTGTAATTCCATTTTAGCATTAAAAACCCCCAGGATATCAGCAAAAGACTGTAAAGTCTCTACAGAGCTCTTCCCTGCCTCTTCAAACACTCAGCACATCTCTAACAGAGGGCCTTACTCTACCAACACTAACATGAGCTTTCAAGACCTCTTGCTCCCTACCTGTGAGTGCCAAGATGTGAAACAGGAACAAAGACAATTCAGAATAAACACTAAAAATATGGTTAAGCCCCACGATCAAGACAAACATCAGCCTTAAAAGTATTCTGTTAGTGCAAAGGACTGCACATATAAACCAAGTCAAAATCTAACTTGCACATTACATGGCAGTAGCATTTTTACAATCAAGCTTCTAAGAGTTCAACAAAACCTTAATAAAAGACAAAATTAGGGCAGAAAAGATGAATTAAGGGTAGAAAGCTACAGGATTTGCCCTCCAAACTTTCCAATGGGGGAAATCCATCTCCTTTAGCATAAATGTGTGCACTTTTACAGTGGTCCTGCTTCTGCATGAATTTCAGAATACATTTACTAGAAAATTCATTACATGAAACATTTATCCCATGAATAAATTAGAGACTCTGAATTACAGTGCAATAAAACTTTTGCTGCTAGAAAGATTTTTATGGGTGAAATAATGTGAAAATTAGTAACATTAAATATGATTCTTCTTAACCCAGAATAGTCACCACACAATTATTTTGACATGTTCTGGCATATATCATCATAGATCTAGTCAAATAGTGTTATAGAACAGATTTGGAACCCTTTTATCAACCATCAAGAAACACACAGAAAAGGGCAATGGAGAAGCAAGTTTTCAATCCTGAACTGCTGAAGAGAGCAATTTTTTCCAACACATTCCAGATAAGCAGGATGACTTATTTTTTTCAAAAGGGGTTTTGCTCAGTCTTTGAGTGGATGAGCAAATAGTTTCACTTTTGCATCTGGGGTGTGTGTGTGATGCTCTAGGATGGGGTAAATGCACTGAGGGCAAGCCTCCCATGGCATTAAAGGGGAAGCCTGCTGTGCTGGGGCACGGGCTCACCTCTCTAACAAAAAATTCTGAACTTAATACAGATACAGAGCTGCTCTGTGCCAAGATTGTGTGCTCTGTTTGTCAGGTCAAGCTGACAAACCCACTAACAAGGTGTCAGTGCTTAGCTTTTTGGGGGCTAGATCCACCAACCTTCTTCATGCAGAACAGGTATCTGCATGGTTGAAAGATGCTGCTACTTCCCGTGAATAAACTCATCTAAAACTTTAAACCCTTACTGGAAGGTATAGAACCAGGTCAGTGCACACTGAAATGTAGCCTAAAGCTACACAGACAACACAGGTGAGATCTTTCACCTGCACTTCTCACTCTAAGACAACCTAACCCCGGACAAAATGCTCAATATTTTAAGTGACAAAAATCTGCTGGGGTGAAGGATAATGATAGAATTTAAATCTAACTTTAGAAAGCAGAATTTCCTTATCCTATACTTTCCAAAGGCTGATGGAATCGCCATGTGTCACAGAGCTCCTATACTGTGCTCAGAGAGGTGTCCCTGCTTCAGAATGCTTGTTTGTGAAAGAAAATAGGTTATTTTTGCTTTATTGTGGAAGGTATTTAAGGGGAAGAGAGATGGAATCCATGTATTTTCTTTGGGCATTTCCCTATTCATAGTTGTTTTGGTTTTTTTGTCTAGTTATGTGGACCTTGGGTTTTGGCAGACTCACAGCAGGCTTTGTTTATTGCCTATTCTGGAGAACAGACATTTGTGTGGAACCTTTCTGGAGGTGCCCCTTTCCAGACTCAAACGATTAAATAGATGTTTATGAGTATTAAAGAATGTCTCTTTCTTAGGAGGGAAAAGCCACGGATGCAATGGAAAGTGCAAGGCTGCAGAGCACTCTGTGCACACCAGCCACTCCAGCCCAGGAGTGCACGAGCATGACTGTGCTCAAAGGAGGTAAATCAGACACCCTTGAATGCTTTATCTCCTTCTCTCTCTGTTTGGTTTCCCACAGCATAGCTTTACACATTACCTCATGACATCTTTATAGTGGTGGAGAAAATGATTAGACCCCAGTCCTTGAAAAATCGCAAACACAGACTCATTTGTAGCATTTGGCTGCTCTAATTAGCACATCACTGAGGGGTAATGAATAGAAGTCTGTGAAGAAACCTAAAAATTAGTACCACTAGCAATGTTAGAGTAAAAATCAGAACTGTGAGTAACAGTACTCAGAGGATTTGCGTAATTACTGGATACTCCCAATATAAGGTCTGTCACTTGATCCTAAGGGACTCTAAGGCTTCAACAAGCCCCAGAGGCCCAATATTCTACCCCAATAAATGAGGCTCACAAAGTTCACTCGGAGTTAAAGACAGCATTCCGAGTCTATTGTTCGTGTCTCTTTTTTTAAAGGTGGTTCTTAAACAGCATGGAATTAGACAACCTTTTTTTGTATGTCAATCACTGGAGTCCTCCATGTGTAACGAGATGTTATAGCTTCCATGTGTGGGAAAGCATGGAAATGACATCACTCCAATAACCAAATGTGCAAGGCCACATGGATTCCTAAAGCCCGGCAAACAGCTGCAGAATCTGTGCTAAGGTTCTCTAAACATTTCAGTGGTCTCCAAGCAATTGAGAGGTGGGGAGGGAAATATTGCTCTTCAGGGGATGGTCAAAGACCTTGAGTATGTAAAGAAAGGGCAGTGCCTTCACCTGCTCCTACCTGAGCACTCAGGCCACCCATTCCAGCAGCCCGTGAGCAGTGGCACAGAGGAGCAAACACGCTGCAAAGCAGGTGTGCTACCCCCTCCCCAAAAAGAATGACCACTGGCCAGGGTACACCAGCCCACACCAGGCAGCCTGGGGCAGCCTCCAGAAAAGACCAAGCTGGCTCTTCCCAGCCCTGGGAAGTGGTGCCAGCCTGGCACTTCAGAGAACCCTCCCTCAGCTAAGCAAGGGCTTCCTCCTCCCCTACGGTGGGAAGCTTTCAATTCTGACCCATTCTCAACCTGATGTAAAGGGGCTCCAGCCTGTATTTTATAACATATATTTTTAAAAAGCCCTGTAGGATCAACAACTTTTATTGCAACTTTCAGCTGCACCACACTCTTGTAAAGCCAGATTAAGCTGGGGTCTAAATGTCATGACCCTTTCCTCTCCCTCCCCTCCACCTTTTATTATCTTTTGGTTTGGTCCTAAGTGATTTCACACAAGATGAAATTTAAAAAAAGAAAAGAAAAATAGGAAAGAAAGAAAGAAAAAGAAAAGAAACAAGAACTAAATTCTGTATATAAACAAAGGCAGCTTTCAGGCTTGCTTTTCATCCTGAACCGAGCGGGCAAAGCGTCCGTGCATTTGCAAGCTTTTCCAAGTGAGCCTAGAGGGGCCTGTTTACCAGAGATCAAATCTCTGGCAAACAGCTCATTGCAGCTCTTCAAACAAGCTGAAATTATGACCTTATGTTATTGTTTCTCAAAAACCCAAACCTTTGATGTAAACTAATGTTGACCTTTCCAGCATAAATTTGACATGAAGCCACTTTTGTTTCAAACGCCCTATGAAAATTCAGCTACAGTCTTATTGGATAAAGCCTTTTTGTGAGATAATAAATAATAGATAATAAAAAACTGCAGCCAATTTACTCATTGAAGTATTTTCTTTTCCTGACTATCATAATGGAAATTGTCTACCTTGGCTTGTTTTGGGCTGTCTCACACCACACTGTGGGCCCATCCAACCTATGCTAAACCCTCGTGAAGTCAAAGGAAAAACCTCTCAAGAATTTCAGGTCCTCAGCCTCTGAGTGAAATTTAGATTAAACTAAGTTAAAGTTCGTAATCCCCATGGATCTGTGGAGACATTCCTACCATTCACTTTAGCATTAGGTGGTGTCCAAGGCGAGCTGGTGTCTCCAGGAATGGCCTCAGTACAATTTGGGCAGAAAGGCTCCTCATTCAACCTCAGAAAGCATGGAGAGGTGAGCTCCCAATACAAGCACCTCTGATCTATTGAACTGGTGACTCTGTTCACTCTTGTTCCACCATGCCCCCCCTGGTGATCTGCACATCTTCCCACTCTGCCCAGGAGTCACTCATGACTGGTGTGTGCAGGTATCTGCACATTCTCTTCCAACAACAATTTTATTCGCCATAACTAACCTCTATCCCTTATTGTTCTGCCTATTAACTTTTAAAGTAGTAAAAGAGAATCAACAGGCAAAAAGGAAGATAATTCTGTTAATTTTTCAAAGTGCTGCTATTAATATTTAGTGCTCTCCTTACCAGCTTAGCAGTTTTAAAAAACCAGAAATTTAGTTGGAGAATCCAGATAAAAAATGAGCAACCTTTATATGGAGTCCATTAACTAATCCTAAATTAAAGTGGCATTGAAATTGAACTAGAGGGATGTGCATAAAAAGAACACGTGATGAGCACATGGATACCACATGGATCCATTATGATAAGTATTCTTCCAGTAAGAGCAAATGAATTCTTTCTGACCACACACTTAAAATGAAGCCAAACTTGTTGGGTTTTTTAATAAATGTCAAAGTATTAAACTAAGCCTATCTTTTCCTGGGCCAAAAGATTTGCAAGACAGTGCTTCAGAGCAAAATATCAGTATATACATATATATATACACACACACAAAATATATCAGTATAACTCACTATAACTACATATCAAATAGTAAGAAGCTCACTTTCTTCTTTTGCACTCCAAATTGGGGATTCAACCCTCAGCTGAGCCTGCTACAGTAAATCTGTGTTGCTGTGGGAAACACACCTCAAGTGTCTGAATTCTGTTTTGCAGAGAGCTTCTTGTGCTGCTTCCCTCCATACCTGAGTAAATACAAGGTGCAAAACAAAGGTGATGAACTCAAGCTTTTCAGGTAAGCTCCACTGACAGCACCTCCTTGCCTAACGTGGTAACTACTGTCAGAGATCACCTGAAATAACTTTCTCTTAATACTAGAAACATTAAGCCTTGTGTCTACATTCTAGTTGGGGCCAGACTAAGAGGCCATGCATTTTTTTTGAGATATGAGGTCCATGCAAATAAAACACACACTTGTGAATTTTGCTTGCTACTCATAAAGCAAGTTCCATGCAAATCACAGAAACAGTAATGGGTTGGTCATGGCAAAAATAGCAGATTTCACAGCATGACACTGATTAAAAGACAGACAGGAAAATCACAAATAAAGACATTCAAGCTGCCAAGAAAATGATGTTTTAAGTACTGAATTATTTCTTTATTAACACAGTCATCCTGGATGGATATTATCCAAAGCAGCAAAACCATCACTAAACATGTGTAACGCAAAAGTACTCTCAGCTTTAGGAACTGTTCAGTCTTCCTAATTCTTAGTTCAGATACTGCTGAATAATGAAGTGGACAAGAATCCAGGATGACACAATGAACTTCACAGGAATGTATTTTCTGAGCACAGGCTCCCCTGAGCTGGCGGCTCGAGTCTTTATGCCAACATCATAAAGGGAGCACTACACCTCTCTGCACCAGGAGAAACCCCAAGGAAAGCCAAGTGTCAGATCCCAGCTATCAGATAAGGCCCCAGCTCTCCCTTATGGACTCAGGCTTCACGTTTATTTTTAGAAGCTCTGACTCATCAGTCATTGCACTGATGTCCACGTCCAACTGGTTGCCCAAAATGTAGGAAAAATTCAAAGCCAAGACAGCTGTAGTGCTCAGGTCAGTGCAAAACCCCTCTGTTTTGGTGTGAGAATGGAGTTTTCACCTAACCTCAAAGCTGAACCCAGGAACAAAAAGTTAAAGCTCAAGTCTCAGTTGCAGTCCAGAGACTCTGGTGGGAAGGCAGATTTTGCACAGAGCCAAGTGGTGGTCTCCTGCCCCACCCTGCTCCTTCTGCACCCCCAGCTCCTCCTGCTCTTCTCCACACTCTGTGCAAGAGGCTGCAAAGGGAAATGACGATTCTGGAGAAAAAAAACCCAAACTTCTTATTATGTCATCATTCTGTGCTCTGTGACCTGGTTAGGAACTAGAAATTGCACTCAATTGAAAACTTTGCTTTCAAATTAAAGGAAAAAAAAAAGTCAGAAAGGAAAAGCCATAGCCAAGATCAAAATAAAAATTCTTAGGAAACCATTATAATGTCCATTACTATTATATACAAATTCACAAATACTATGATGTTCCAGAAAAAGATTTCAGAACTTGAAACATTTCTATCCTAGAATGAAATGTGTTTTCCTTCAATTTGGAAAACACCAATCTATTCCATTTCAGTGGTTTACTCAACCACATGTATTCTGTTACAGCTATTTACTCTATCAGTTCCTAAATTCTGGCCTTTCAGCCCCTCCAGCAGCTCTGAAAAGCAAAGAGGAACAGAGCTGCACAGTTCCCACAAGCACACCAAGTGACAGGTAGATCTCCCCACAGCACCATTCCAGCCTTCATCTGAATGTGGCCCTAAGCTGCAGGCTTCTTTTAGGACCAGAAGGACAAGGTCTCCTGTGAGAGCTCAGCACTCCCCAGGACCACGAAGACAGTGCAATCAGAATTTTGTGAGGGAAGCTTCAGGGATCTTTCCATTTCCATATGGAAGGATCCATATGGATCCTTTTAAAATAAGCCTCTTATGGGGCATCTCTGAGCAGGGGAAACTCGGATGTCCTCCCTTCTCAGGAATGTGGCACGATGCTCTCAGCTGAGGAACGTGAGTGCAGCATCTTTTGTACAAAGAATAAACCTGAGGCTCTTGCCCAGGAAAGTACAACACAAAGTATGCTGGTTAGTAGTTTTTTATGCAAGTTCTTTTCAATAAACAGTGGCAAAAGTCAAAGACAACTTCATAAAAATGAATGGTTCTAGCATTTCCTGATGAAACATCACTCCTTTCTCAGAGGGAGGCAGCAATTTCACGGGGTAGTAGCCACACAAGGGACAAAAACTAAGATCATCTTCATTATTATCCACCTCCTAGTTCTGCTCATCTGTATCTGATCAGACAGCAAAAATGTTCAAATGTATTTAGAACTTTAAACACCTGCTGAGGTTTAAGACTTTAAGCTAAAAGGCCGTTGACCAAGAGTGGAAAGCCATACCTGAGATGGTTTTTGGTCAGGAGTTGGAAAAAAGCACACTTTCCTGGAGCTGAGTTTTCTCTAGTTTTTTACACAAGAACAAGGGTTAATTACTATCTATTTCACATCATTATTTCATCTGTCAGTCTAATGCTCTGGCTTTTCCAACAATGCACATTGGCCTCTACCAAGGTGAATACAAGAATCACTTCCAAACACCAGCGGCAGACAATATGGCATGATGGACATTTTTAAAACCTACTGCACCCCTGCATTTTTCTTGATTGCTCAACACATTGGTAGTCATTACTGTAGCAACTTATTTCAAGCCAAGAGATATAAATGCCTGTCTGTGCTGACTGGCAGGGTGCTGTACAACAACGCTGCCAGCCAATCAAACACACACTCTCTCTTCCTCCTTGGGGTGACAGTAGATATTTTCAGGGCTATAGCTGAGACTGATTGCCATCAATCAAGACTTGGATTCCCAGTCCATCTCCACAGCATGCACATGCTGAGTGAAAGGCCAATCTAACTCAGTATCCTTCGGTAAACTCCTGAAACTTAATCAGATTAACGTTTTAGACAAAATAATAATCAGTTCATCAATGCAGGAAAAGAGCTCAAAAGTCTAAATGCTTCCAAAATTGGATCTTCTCTGCTTTTAAAGGTAAGCAGATGGAAAACATTTGATTCTTATTTATTACCAGTTAAATTTATGTCCCTTATTTCACCATAAACTACAAGAATTCACAAAAGTGTATCTTATTTCACTGATCTTTAATAACCTGAAAAGCAGTAACAGAAACTTATAATGAAGCACCCCATATACTGTAAATTAAAAATAAATAAGAGACCTCAAAGAGGTTTTCTTCAAAAGCTGCTTCAGTTTAGTGTTTCACTTTATATATACACTAAGAGAGAGACATCTGTAAACATTTCTAAAGTATAATGCAAAGGAAGTAGCTGTGCTATTATCTATTCTAAGCACATGGTTCAACATTTGTTTATGCAAACCATATAATTGGAAACTCTGTCCATTTTCTGCTTGTGCTAAGTATTCTGTGTATAAATACTTTTCATAGTAGATAAATAAGGTTTTTATTTAGGTCTTATCACCTTCATATTACATATTCATTGATTTCTAAACTGCCTTAAACAGCTCTGTAGATGTGAAACATTATGAATTCAGTTTTGGCACCTTGGTATTAAATTTGCATATCAGGTCACGCACCGCTTGACATACATGCAAAATTGCACTGCGGCTATTTTATTACAACCCACAAAATATATTCAGAAACTGCATGCAGCATCAAAATAAATTAAAATGGATAAAAGACCCAATAGTGAGCCACATTTTTTTTATTGTTTAGTAGCGCCTAAAGCCATTTATATGTTCTAGTCAATAAACAAAAGTTAGACTAAAACAATTTTTAGTCTTTCTGTTATTATATTTTAATTGCAGGGGTAAATACATTTTTTTTCCCTTTACCAATTGTATCCTACTTAAGGCTTGAATTGTTTGAAATGGTATGCTATAAAAAGCAATGTGTATGGATCACTGGCAAGCCTTCACGTTTCTCTGCGTATGTCACAATGTATATAGACACCGTGTATCAAAAGCCAGACATACCAAGCAATATATTTGTCTAGTTGATTTTGTAGCTGAAATGTTTTTGTAACTTACTGTGTATGCCAGGGCTGCATTTGCATGGAGACTGCATTTACACAAAGTTAAAAGTGCATCAGTCAATGCTGCTCAGCCATTACAGTGCCCTCAATATAAACCAACTAACTACCTTCGGTGCTTCATCTACAAATTGCCCTCTTTATATTCAGTAAGCTGAGGCAAAGACATTAGAAAATTAAATAGTAGGGGACACATTTTCCAATTGCCCCTCACTAGGGCTCCATTTCAATGTCTGCAACGCTTCAGGATAAATAATTTGGCATTTCTATTCATTTGCTCCCAGGCCACGCTCACTTGGCTGCTCAGGTACCTCATCGTGCCTGCAAGTGGGGACTCAGGTGTCTCACAGACTCTCTGGGGGACAGAGGGGTGCCCACAAGGCAGCTGTGCCAGCCCAGGTGACCGTGGCCAGCCTGGCCCGTCTCCCAGCTGCACTGCAGCCAAGCCATGGGCAGTGTGAGCAGCTCCTGGGAGGGAATCCCAAAGAGCCAGCCAGGGCTTGTGCTGGGAGCCTGTGCTGCTCAGCACCGCGGCTGCCTTCCTCACCCTTGGGGAAAACACAGCTCCCTTCCACGTAAAGGAGCCACTGTGAGCATCCTCTTGCTCTGTTATGGCTAACAAGTGTCTGTGAGCACAGGGATGGACCTGTCTGCCCCAAACAGCCCAACCCTGAGCCAGAGCACTGCTGCAGCCCCACAGACAGATGGGTTCAGGCAGGAACCCCTGCCTGACCAGAGCTGTGCACACCCCATCACATCCCTGCTCCTCCCATCTATGCCAGGGCACGGGGGACTTTTCCTACATCACCTGCTCTCAGCCATTACTGGCTCTTAACCTTGGGAGATCTGTTAGAAAAAAAGGCTGGGGGGTGGTTGTTTAGAGATTCTAAATGGCATCCTCCATCAAATCAGAGCAACAGCACAAACAAGGGAAATCCTGTAATTAACACACAGCTAAATTTAGAGTGCATTTTACTGAGTCTAGCTCACACTAACATGGAAATTACACGACAGAGCTCCCCCATTAAGTCAGCAACCAACCTTTGGCCACACAAATGAAGCAGGTGACGACTGCCCCAGCGAGTACCTGCACTTGGGCCCTCAACCAAAACTTCTGCCTTCTAAGTTTGCTCTGTTTCTTCTCAAAACATCACAAAAGAAACCCAGACATCATCATTCCACACCAAAAACACTCACTGAACTCAGGGGAGAAGGATCAGAGCCTCATCTGCAGTAGCTGGTGGAGACAGACAGACCCCTTAAGAAAATCTGCCTGACTGCACTGAAAAGCTAAGCTCATCAGCACCACTCTGTTTACAGCAAAAACCTTAAAAAATCGACATAATGTAACAAATTGGTTCAAAGCATTGCTACAGACCACCGTGCTAAATTCCCACATCCTTAGCAGTTTGTAAAAATGTTTAATTTATGTTTATGTATTCTTATTCAAAATGTTAGTTAACAGCCTGTAGGGACCTGGTAATAGGATCCTTTTTTCTTTTTTATGTTTATTAGCTACATTAATGACTGTTTCTGCAATTCTGCTACAAAGACTTGCGTTAATGAACGCCAATTAATTCTGAAATGATTTTAAACAAAGGGTGATGAGAATAACCAATCAACCATGACAGTGTAAAGAGCAAGCAAGCTGCTGTGACCTAATTTTTCTGTGTTGATTCTTTGCTGTCAGAGTGCATTGTTATTCATCAAGAGCACCTATAGATTTTGCATATACATCCTACAGTATTATAATTTTGGAAATGCTCTGCTCCTTTTCAACATGGAAAATTACTTCATTTAAAGGAAAGGTTTCAATAATACCAACTCACAAACTGCTAATACCTCAGAGGTCAGGCAGATCTTCAGCAGCATTAGAAGGACCCTACTAATTTCAGCTTCTTAAAATTTAAGATATGAACTGGCTGGCTCAAAAACTTGGAACATCTGTCCTTTAAGTCAAAAACATAACAAAGAGTCATCTCCCTGTTTCAACCTGTTTAATTAGAGGCATATCCATCAATCTGTTTATTGTCCACAATAAATTAATATTTTAGCCATATAACACAATTCACAAGGACGTGAGTGTAAAAGAATTCCCTGAAACCAGCAACAAGTTGAGTGATTACACTCTTGAAATAACACATATATGTGTCAAATCTGACCTAAAAAGTAAATACACCATGCAGGCAGATGTGACTTATACACCTATTGTGTGAACAAATATCAAAAAAGTCATCCAAAACTGTTCTAAATTCAAACAAAATATCATTTGCTGGTGCCCCCTTTGTGCTTCCACCACAGCCTTGCTAATAACAAAAGACAGATATTTTAAAGCTAAAATTTCTATAAATGCTGGAGTGTACAAACAGACCAGATTCCACCACTTCATTCTGTAATGGACTTATGGTAGAGAATGGACCTTCCTTATGAACACACCAAGTGACACAGAATTTATCACACAGCAAAAATTCATTTTTATTGGTGGTTTTTCAACTGAAGGTAATGCCATTGCCTGGCAAAGCTGCAGAAAATCATGAAGCCTACACACTGAGAAGGCCTCTGCCAAAGAAATTCCATGACCAATCCAATGGCATCATACCACAGAACACAGAAGAATATGGCACAGGCTACAAAAGGCACTACTGAATGACAAAGAAGTAGACAGAAAAAGTTCAGCAGTAAAAACAATTTTTTTTGAGTTTATTAACAGGTGTCATGGCCAGACTGTAAAACTAAATTAGTGGAGGTGCAGAAAGGGAGCTCCATCTCCTAAGGACAACATGAACTCTGTGATTACTGGCAGGTGCCTATCTGTGGTACTAATTAACAGAGGAGGCATTGGCACCATGCCTGTGCCCTGTGTCACTCGTGGCCTGTTCAGGACCCACAGCCAGCCCCTCTCTCCACTCCACCTGTGCAGTCACATCCTTGGGGAGCTTGTGTTTGTGTCCCCAGCCACGCCAGCATCCCTCCCTGACTCGCAGGTACTGCTCCAAAGAGGCACCTCCAAAAGTAAATTCTGACAAAACCTAAGTCCGTGCAAGTACTTAAAGTCCTTAAGGACTTAAGCTTTGGTGCTGGAGCTGAGGCAACTGCTCCTTCCACGCCTCATCTCAGGAAAAAGAGGAGGGAAGTGGATATGGGCATGGACATGACATTCTGCTCTCAGAGGGTGACACTTGAAGGATTCTTCGTGTGTCCACTAACATATTGTAAATCCAAATCTCAGATCAGCATTTAGCCTTCTCTGTGCAACAGCAGATGCTCTCAGTTTACCACGGGGATGCCTTTTATCCCTCAGAGAAGCACAGCTGAAGTAACTTCCTTGGAAAAAACGGGCAGGAAAAGAATAAGACAAGGAGCTCTGGCATACAAATCTTTTTGTTCACTTCTCTACATGCAATCCAGAGACTGCTATTCTCAGCACAGTATGAAAAACATTCTCCTGGAAGACAGCACAAAGGGCTGTATCAGTTTTACTGGGAAATACTCATTTTTATTGCAGTAGGCTTCACTTGAGTAAAGACAGAGGGCTGGATCCCCAATGCCAGAGGCACAAGCTGAGATGGGCTTTGGTGCCTGTGTGAAATACAGGCACAGACTGGGGCTGCTTTTAGAGGACAGCAATTCAGCCTCCTGCCCTCCAAACACAGCAGAGCCAGCCAGTCCCAGCCTAGGGTGCTGCCTGATCCATCAGCAGCATTCCTCCCTCAACCAACCCACCAACAACTGTTCTCCAGTTGTATCACCCTAGCAAACATTTGGGTGGCAAGATGTCAGGGCTCTGAGAGCCACAGTGCCATCTTTCAGCAAAACAGGTTTTCCCATGTCCATTCACTGAAGTCACTCCACATTGTTGCTGACGGATTCATATTTATAATGACAGAAGTTTTGCATTAACATCTAGCCCTCCACAAAGGGTTTATTACTGAAATGCCAATTCAACCATAGCTGTAACGACCCTATTTTATAAGGCACACATTTCAGGCACTTTTGCAAATGGTTTAAAAAAATGGAGCAGTTAAATTATGCTGCTAACATTATATGAATGTGTCATCACACCCTATCAAGTAATTTCATATCAAACAAGGATGTGATATGGGATTTTGCTGTTAGGATGCAAAAGAAGGAACTGGGAGAAAAAAGTGCAGTATTAGAACAGTAACACCCTTCTCCACCTTACAGTCAGCAACCTGTAGTGTCTTTCAGTTATGAGACAGCCTAGGACAGCTGAAAGATAAAGTTGGACTTATTAGATTTGTGTTTGGTTTGTAAATATTAAATGGAGGGTCTCAAATTCACTACGTGATATCAACCAGAAAAACTGCGTGGAACAACAGATATCTCAGCCCTAACGAAGCTGTACTTTCAAACCCCGAGTCCTCAGGCCTTTCATCATCATATTTCTGCATGTATTATACCACTAACAATGCCATACACAAAGAGGACAAAATGTCAGCCCTCGATGGAAATGAACTCCCCACCCTTCAACATTCAACACCCAGGCCTTGCTTAATTTAAATGTGTTAGATCATCAGTCTATTATTCTTCCAGCTTTATATAATGATCTCTAACACTGGCCAGACATTGTACACCTGGCTGGAAAATGTTTCTTTTTAAACAATGCAAGAACTAACCAATATGTAAACCCAATAATTAAATTACATTTAGCTGCTGGCCATTGTTATTCTGCACTCCTTTCCCACCGAGGGAGCTGCAGTGATCTGATTTAAACAGCAATCTAGCAGAACATTTTTCATTGCCCATGATTGTTGTGCAGAGTAAATTGGCTCACATCAGATTTGACTCTAATTTGAGTTTCAGAACAGTTAATTTGAACTTAAGCACTTATGGAAGGGCTGTTAACAAGAGGTGCCTGCACTGGAATTCCTCTCATTGCAGTGCTGTTATAATCCAGATCCTTACAGATCATATGTGTGTGCTTTCCAGCACTCCACTTGCAACGTTAGGCGTGTCAAAAAACAACTTACCAGATATTTAACAATGTCAAAGGAAAATCACATAGATGCACACAACAGATTCCTGCTATATGAGTGGCAAACAGAAATAAATCCGTTTGTTTTCAAACACGCAGCTACCCTGTGACTTAATCATCCCAGGATTAAATCTACCTTAGTCCTTTATTGTGGTGTTTTGGTGTTTCAGCAAAGAAAGTAGGGTCAAGTTCTGCTCATTCATAAGTTACCAAGAGATCCATGGAAATACCTAAGGGCTGAATTTTATCATCATTAGCTGTTACATTAATAGCACTAATGTCTTAAATCTTAATACTCTGGCTCATTAGCTTAGGTAAAAGACTATTAATATAAAAGGTGTATTTTAGCCAATCAACAGAATTTATAAAGGCTTTTGTTTTGTTTTATAACATTGTCTCTCTTGCAGTCCTGGTGATTAGTACAGACATTAGATCATAGTAATTCCATAATTAATAATGAAAATACGATCTAACAATATAAATACAAGTTCTACTATCACTTTAGCTCAGACAGCTTAATTTAATTTTACTCTATCATAAATCAAGTCTGTTACCCCTATCCATACCTAATTGGTTGATGATTTTTTTTCGCCAACAAAAGCACAACACATTTAGAAGGGGCTGAAGGGAATCTGGGGTTTGAGTTTGGATTTGCCTGTTTTCAAGCATATATCCACAGAGAGATTATTGTAAGACAGGCTCAGAAACTGGACTTTTAAGTGGCAATGCTGCCTACAGAAAACAAGAGTGTGCAGAACATATCTTAACCACCAAGATGGTTCAGTGGGCAAAGGCACACTCCTGATATTTTGGCTTCTCATTAGAAGTCTCCTGCCATCTCTGCTGCCTAAATGTGATCACAAACAAGTGGCACAGCACAAACTTAACCAGAAATGACACAAAGCAACTGTCAGAAAGGAGAGTCCTTTGTGAAAGGTCTGGCTCATGGATACCCAGAGTCAGGGCCCACACTCTAAACCCAAATGTAAATTCTCTATGGGTATACACAGAGAACACCATGGATTATGATGGGATTGAAAACCTTCAAAGAAGATTCCAATTACCAAGTCAAGCATCATTAGAGCACCAGTTACTGCCTGGGTCCAAGTGCTGCTTCTGCAGTTTGAGGGGGCTGTTTTCTGTTCAGAATAAAGAGACAAAATGTCCCAAGTCCAAAGTTGTACTTGAGTGAGTGGGTGTAGAAATGCATTTAAGAAATATATACTTAATTTTATTATCCTTTTGCATCCTGCATTGAATTATGAACGGTATTTTTAAGTTCAGATACAATTAAAACAACTAACAATAGCAACACCAACTATTTATTACACAATTAAAATACATTCCACACTGTTCTTCACATGTACTTGTTCATTTCCTCCAGACATAAGCAACGTGTAGACAGATACATTGTTTATTTACGACCCCAGTGACAGTAAATGTGGCACATGTGCCTACAATGTTTGACAGATAAAATGAGTTATTTACAGAAGCTGGGTTTGTTATGTATGAATACTGAAACAGCGATAGTATTTGGAAACTTCCCCATTTATTTTCCCAAGAGCTTGTTTCAGTGGAAATTGTGTTTTGAAGTGCTACATAAAAGGATAGCACAAATAGTCCAGTCCACTCTGTAATGCAGTCATCACTGGTATCTGCTAATTTTAGCATGGTCCTTTCTGACTTTATTTTTACAGGTCTTGATTCAAACACTACTGAACTCAGCGACAAGTTTTCTATAAGCAACTGTGGGTTTGGAATTCAGTCCTTATAAATAATATCTCTGCAGAAGGGTAGGTTCATTTCTGGGTCTCACTGGCATAATGTGGAGAAGGTATAGATGTATGAGAGGAGGGAAATGGAGAGCACTTTTGATCTATTAAGCTTAATTCTAAAGGGCTAAAAGTTGTTTCCAAAAATTGCTTCCACGAAGCCAAGAACGAAAATTACACTGATGTTGGCAGGAAAACAAATGGATCCTCCTGGAGAAAATGCATTGATTATTCCTTTTTTTGGTAAAACTAATAAGCTTAGACACCAGATTTTGAAAAAATTACATATATCTCTTTTACTTGTACAAGACTGATGTGTAGTGGGGGCTCCTTTTGCCCCAACAATCTCCTCTACTCCATTTTCTGCCCTTAGCTTTGGAATGGCTCAGGGCATTCTCCCAGAACACTGCAGCAATGCCAGTGGCAGGGAGCACTGCCCTGGCTCTAAACCTGCTGCTGTCAAGTGCTGCTTGTTGTGCAAGTGTGTTATGCAAGATGCTGCAGTTGGAGAGCCCAGTGTCAAAGGTAATCCCTGTGGAGCCTTGCATAACAGCCACATGCCAAATGACCCTGGTGGCTTTTCATTGTTTCTGCACGTGGGTTGTCTTCTTTTTTGGTTGCTGTTTTAGGTTGGGTTTTTGTCTTTTCAACTGAATCCTGCAATTTAACTTCCCCCCGCTCCCCAAATCTTGATTGAGCTGTGTGCACATTTTGCTTTATTTTCAAGTGTTTTTTACACAACCTATATGGCACATACTTTTAAATACACAAACTCTTGCCACAGCTATCCAGGCCTCAAAACTTTTGGAGCCCTTTCAAGGAATATTTGTGCTGTCTGTTGTGGGCAGACCTGAGTTATCTCAGTCTGTGTTTCAGGCTGGAAAAAAATAAAGTGTAAGCCTGAGCTGAGGCTCTCAGCAGTTTATTAGCTCAAACACAAAGCTGTGGTAAATGCAGTTCTGTGGCTTTTTTCCCCTCCTTCCTCAGAGCAGAGAGAAAGCAATAATTCATGAAGGAAAACTGTTCCAAAATATCTGCTACGTTCTCTGCCCAATGTGACACTCAATCCAAGGTGAGACTTTGCTACAAGGATGTAGGATTACAATAATCCATATGCAAAGTCCAGCCTTCACCACTGTAAAAATCCACAAAAAATGGTGGGAGAACACATCTGAATACCTTCTCTTACGTACATAAACACAGAAGCTTTGGCTCGACACCTCATACACAGGTATTATTATCACCTCAGGGTTTAAGAGCAGCCTGTTCATTCAAAGCTCCCTAACAGAAGATATTGGATTGCTTCTCAGGTACAAAGCACTCAACTTAAAATGTTCAGACTTTTCTGTGACAACAGAGTACATGTTGTGCTGCTGTCACAACACCACAGCTATTTGCAATCTGCATCTGATGGTTTATAAGAGGGAAACAGGGTAACAGTAAGTCCCAAGAGTCATGGGACATCAACATTGTGGGCAAAGTGGATCTTGCTTCATTTGGAAAGGGACTAAGTAGGAAAGTAGTTGTGGGAACAAAGAAGAATTTAAGAAATAATAGTATGATCCCACTCAGTAAGAGACAGAAAAGCAATGCCAGTAAATTAAAGCACTGAACAGAACAGAAAACATTCAGCTGAAAACTGATTCCCTTGGGTCTAATTTTTGGTGGAAGGACCAGAAATGACAATTGTTAGGACCTGTGATATTCCTCTGTTCAGGGCCAAAACCAGATGCAGTGAAGATCTCCATGTAGCTCCATGTCACAGGAGACAAGGCAACAAACTCTGTAATTGCTCCCCACTGTTATCACGTGTGATCTGTTGTCAAACCACAGCAGTGTACCAGGAAAAGCCTTTCCAGCCTCTCTAAGTGTGGATGTAGATCTAAGTGCTCACCTGTAGACTGCTTATCTCTAATTTTGGATTTGCACAAACACAGAGAACACAAATTGACTAGATCACTGCCAGAAAATTAATCATCTATGAAGTCCACAAAAGCTCAAATTAATACAGTGCAGAAGTCAATTTTACTTCCAGTAGTTTGAAGAACCAGGTGCCCACAATCACATCCCTCCTCACCATGCAGTGCCCCATGTTAGCTAACAGGAAAACAAATGAAATTAAATACAAGGCCTTCCCACAGCCAGGATCCCAAGTAAATTTGGCTTCATTAAAGGACAGTCCTTACAGTGGTTCATCTGGGAGCAGTATTTCCTGTGTATTTGACACAAACAGCCTTTTCTTCAGCATCAGAGCTGCCTGTCTTATTTCAGCTATTTGTTCTTGAACAAATGTATTTTTTTTGGTTAATGAGAGGGGAAATCCCTCTCTCTGTTCATGCCTCTGTTCCCCTCTGTCCTTCAGTGATCTGCCATCTGCCTTGCCCTAGAAACTAAAATGACTGGAGCAGCCAAGAACATGGAGAATTGTTCTGAGCACCCATTTCTGAAACCCCATCCAAGGTTTGTTATGGAAAATCTCCCATGCTTGGCTGTAAAGATCAGTTCCCTTCTAAGGTGCTCAGTTATGAAAGCTGCCTCTAGCACTTACAGAAGGTTTTCCCTTCTCAAAGAGCTGGGGAGTGCAGCCCATGGTGAGGAGAAGGCAGGCACTCCTCCCTTCCTGTCACCTGCTGATACAGGTGTTTATGGCTCTTACAGGGAAGTTGTAGAAGTCAGGTGCCCTTTCTCTACTCCTAGGACAGGTAATTTACCCCAGGTCACTCACCACCTGTCCCAGGGCCAGAGCATGAGGCTGCACTCCACTAGGAAGCAGAGCAGCACAGCAGAAGTCACCCTGCAGAGAGAGTGCTAAGAAGCCAGAGAACACAGGTGTGTGGCCTGGGGGAGAGGAGGACAGAGGAGGGGCTGTGTGGCACTAGTGTGACTTCTCCTGAGCACCAGAGAGCATCTTACTGGCACCCCTGCAGAGCTTCTCTTGTTTTCCTTTCAGCCTAAAAAGCTTTACTTCACATATTCAGAGACCACACCTCAATCAACCAAAAACAGCAAATGGGGAAGCTCAGATTTCCTTCCAAAGTGTGCTCCTCACAAAAACTAAAATGCTAACTGAAAGGCAGTATTTTTCTTTCTAGCACCTGGCTCTTGCAACCAAGCAAAGTCAATAGTAATATGATATTGCTGATTTAGTTCAATCATTTAGCATCTGAAATCTGGTTGCTTATCTGAAGTCTTCATTATAGCTAAAACACTGGCTCTGGAAAAGGAGGATGAAAATTATAAGTAAATAGGCCATCTCTCACAAAATCTGATACTTGGGACTAGGGACTTTTAGAATGTAGAATTCTAATAAAAGCAGAAAAAAGCCCCATTACGATCAAAATAAATCAAATATATTCAATATATCAAACGATATTAAAAACTGTAGCAAACAATTTTCTTGATGAAATGCAGGTGCAGTTACATCTTAATAAAATGTGTTTATGAAAACAGCATTTGCAAATTTTAATTCTTCTTCTCCTCTGAAGAGCAATAACTCTCTACATCCTACTCTTGCTTTCAGTTCTAAGTAAGTTTAATTCAGACTGTCCAAGCCTTAGTCCTCGTGTGGAATTACTGGGATTACCCACAGCAAGACTATCACAAAAGGGCAGGACAGGTCTAGCCTGGCTGTATTTTACCATCACCTCGACACCTCACAGAAAAGGGTCTGCTTCTCAGTCTGGTTTATTTTGTTTAGCCTTAGCACAGTGAATTGGGTATTTTATGTGTCAAGGAACTGGCAAGAACCAGTTTATCACTACATGGAGGGGGAAAAGCAATAGCACTTGTATGTAAAATTTAGTGGGATTTAAATGTACTTCTTTATATTCAGGATGCAGAAACTTGGTGAATGCAGCTCTGCCTCCATTCCACTCTGCCCAGTCATTTTCTCTCTGGTAGTGGAAGAAGTAATTTATGACAATGAAAAAATGTCAACCATTGGCACAGGCAATGCATATCCCCTTATTGGCTTTTTGTCACTCCACAGACCTCAGGAAACTTTAATGGTCAAGTTTTCCTGCTCTCAGAAACACTGGCAAAGCTGGAAATCCCTGATTTCCAAACTTTGGATCTGCAAACCATTTGTGGTCCATGACACCACAGTGCGTGGTGCTCGCCATAAACCCGTGTTCAGTGGTGACCTTTGTGATCACAGCACTGTGGCACAAGTGATGTGGTTGCTAGGATAATTGTTTGGAATAAGAAGTACCCTTTTCAGTATTTCCCCAGCTGAATTTGTGCCATATTTCATGTCAACGTGGAACTGCATGTGTTGGCGGGAAGGAAAGATGTTACAATCTCTCTTTATTCCAACGCAAAATAAACTGTGAAGTTTTCCTTCACAAGGAAGCTGCTTAAGAAAGCTACTCCTGGATGCAAAGAGAGGTTCAAAATTAACCATGTTCAAGTGTAAGTAGCATATGCTAGTACCAGTTATATTTTGGGGGGAAGTTTCAGGTTTTCTGAAACGATGACATTAAAGTTTGGGTTTCTTGACATCAGAAAGGATTAAACTGAGTTAAGGTTACCAACCAGGATGTGAAGGAAGCCTTCATTCAGGATGAACTCTAAGTAATAAAATGCAAATCCTGACTCCCTCAAGCCACCTGAGGATTCTGATGATTTTCTAAGTTTACAAAGGATATATTAGTGTTTTAACATATTTAAGAAAGAACTATCTCAATGTTTATATTTAAAATATTGGCAAATATAAATGGATGCCTGGGTATTTACAAACAGAAGTGATTGCCAGCTTGTCGTGTGGATTTAAGCATCACAGCTTGCAGTTCAGTGAAATATAACCCAACAAGTTTACACATCTGGGGGATACAACAATGGCAAATTATTCTGAGGACATGTGCAAGGGAAAGTAGCATCTATCAACTGAAGTATGTTTAAACTGGCAGTATTAATTGGCAGTATTAATGGGGATTGAGGCTCAGACCTATGATCACTGACTTCTCACAGAGATCTTTGTGAATCCAAGCAAAATTTGCAGGCTCATTAGCCTGGACAGTGACTGAATCTGTACTTGCCTCTTCCTCCCTGAGCTCCCCAAACCTTTTCTTTAGGCTCAGTGGTACAGGACAAACAGCTACGTGAGCAGCACCCATAGAAAAAATGCAAATCACCACTTGCCTTTTTTAACCATCCTGAACTGAACGTACATAAAATTATCCCTCACATCCACTAATGTGATTGTGGGTGGCCAAACCTAAAATGCAACTCGAAGAAATCTCTTGGAGGTGGTTTCTATTTGCTCTTCTGTCATGAAGAAGAACAGTCATTCCCTCCCTAGGAAGAGAAATGGATACTCTGTGGGCCAACCCTGGCCTCTTCTCCCCAGTTAGGAGTTTGGTATCTACAGTGCTACCCCAGGTACCCCTACCTGCCCTGCGTGTATTAATTAAATGGTATGGATTCTCTTTGTTCCATTTACATGCTTACCTAAATTTATGGTGTTCAGCTGCTCTTAAGATTCGGGATGAGAGAACAGAAAACAAACTTAGCAATGACCCAGCAGGAAGAGAAAGGCAGAAGTGAATTCTTCTACTCACAACAGGAGACCTGGTGTTGGTAGTTGCTACATCACACTGATTTTCAAAGGAGAGATTTAAAAACTTGCTTTGGCCTGAGATGAAGCTCTCAGAATTTTTGAACTGTTTTTTCTCTCACTTTATTATATGAGGGAACAACCCAATGTTTCTTTTAAAACGGGAAATGGTATCACTCTGCCATGACAAAAGCCTGTTTTAGATTGGTTTATTGCCCAATTTTAAATGCACATTGCCACAGCATTTCAGAGGAGTGTATTTACATTTACCTTTCTAAAACACACACTATATTATGCTGCAGTTAAAAACCCACAAACTCAATCTGATATTTCTTCACTAATTTATTCCCAAGCCAATATGTATTTTAATGTTCCAAACTGTTGCTAATTAACACATGGAAATATTTTAACATGGATTTTGATTAATTCCATTTAACAGTCTAACCAGTGCTAAAGCATATGTGGTGTGTCATTTCTTTCTTTTGAGGAAGGCATTGGCATTAAATCTTTCAATCTTCCTGAGCACCAAATGCTAATTTCAGGAAGATTAAATAACAGACTGCAGCTACAGTTTCCTTTCTTTACTTCCCAGAAGGTGAAATGAACATATTTATGTGGGAGGAATTTCTTTACTGCACAAGCCAAAATACAGAAATTAGATTTTTTTCCCCCAACATTGCTAATACACCAGCAATTGCCTGCCAACTAAATAACTTTAACCTATATCTGCAGTTCATGGAGCATTGCCAAGTTATATGTTCAACTTTCTTTCACTGTGTTTTTTTTAATTAAAGTATTCCCATATGATGTTTTCACTTGCAGCTCCTAAATGCTTTTCCATACTTGAATCAGAGACTACAGCTTATAGTGGGGTGGCTCTGGCCAAAACCCCAGAAATGCTCACATAAGACCTCCTCTGATTTCCACATTTGGAAGGTATGTTATACATGTGATTCATGTTGTGCTGCTGCAATGGTTTAAAATCTGAGTGTAATTCTGCATGTCAACAAGGCAAAGGACAGAAAACACCCTGAGGTGTGCCTGTGAGTGAGCACCTCACACCTCTGAGATTGCAGGAGACACAGCAGGAGGGGCTGCCTGGGACCAGGGGTCAGGGACATCAACCCAGCTTTCCATGAGGTGGGGTCTGATCAGCTTAAGAGCAGTTAAGCACTTCTGTTCTCGTGATCTCCGTCAGAAAGGGGAGCACACCTGAGCGCTGCAGTTGCTCTTTCCCTGTGAGTGCAGTTTTGCTGTGTTTACACCCACTGTCCATGCCTGCCCTTTGCTCAGCGTGCTCCCCCTGGGAGCTGAAGCACAGTGCACTGTAGTTCACATCACACCTGCACCTCCTTCATGTCCTCCTCACCTCTGTTGTCTAAGTAACCTTTCCTTCTGATTCTTTCCCTAAGTCTTATTTCACTTGTTGCAATACTCCCTGTAAATCTTCACTCAGCTTCTAATACATGGTGCTGTCCCTCCTCCTTTACCTTTCGCTCTATTTCTGTCTCAACTGCTCATGTAACATCTGAAGTGTTTTGTGTTTGATTTCCCACTCTGTCTGCAATACCCAACCACATTCTGCCCCATTCAGCTGTCTGGATTCCTGGCATTTGCAAGGAGCATTCCAGTTGTTCCTGACTGATCTACGCCTGCCAGGTACAACAGTCTCATTTTCTACTTGACTACAGTTTTCATCAGGATGAAAGCTTTCTTCTCCAAGACTGCATTTACACCCCCTGATTTTCTTTATGCTTCTTTTTACACATTTAACAGGTGTGTGTTGTATGCAACGTTTTTTTAATCATATTCAGTAAATGAGTGGCACTGGGAAAAAGTAAATTATAGCTTCTAGGGAGAGTCCCTGCTGTCATCCAAGAAGCAGAGGCTGTCCAGAGAAGCCCCAGGTTCAGTCCCAGTGATGATTCACAACAGCTGTCACTGCCCATGCAGAAATGAGTGCACACTCTCCTGCCTGCATTTGAAAGAACATGTGACTTCTGTGTTCTCAGACTATTTAAAACCTTTGTTTCTCTACAAAGAATAAGGGTTGTGGAAAAAAATATCTGAGAGTTATGACAGGAGTGAGCAGTGAATATGTAGGTAGGTTTTTTTAAACTAGCTGTGTGTTACTTTAGAGGTTGCATCAGCTAAAATAAAATTTAACACAGCTGATGGTAAAGTTTAAAAATGGCCATTCATTGTAGTACAGAAGGCCAAATGCTGATACCCAAAAATCTGCCCATCTTGTTCTCAGAAAGAAGCGTGCATGCTATTCAACACACATCATGAAACATTCCACATGAAAATGGCATTTTCCCATCTTTTCTTACATGAGCGTTGTTTATTTCACTGTTCAGAGAGAATATTTTTATTAAAGCAGGTTATGTTCCAGAAGAGTATTAAAAAATAGTGCAAAGGCTTCAACTTTGTTCCATCTGTTAGGCTGGTCCTAAGAGAATGTCCTTGTTAGCTGACAGCTGAGCAGACTACTAATACTAAGATCCAAGAACATCCTTCCTTATGCATTTGCATGCTGGATAGATGGATACAAGGTGCTGAAAAATAAGCTCTACCAAGTCCTGGTTATAATTCAAAAGGTACATTTAACAGTCAACATTGAGATAACATAACACTTAATGCTAGTTTTACACAGCTTGTGATGTTTTCTTTAAAAAAAGTGATTGTTCCACAGTCGTACATCGAATTTATTGTCAAAGTTATGAATACACTCTACAGTCCCCCTGCAGCCTTTGAATAATGCCTTCAGATCTTTGCTCAAGCCAAACAAATTCTTCTACTGCTCTCCCCAAAGCCTTGGAGGTCATTTTACTTTGTGACATTTCGTAAGACACCAAATGAGACAAGCAATTACTCTGGCACTGGGAATTTCAAAAAGGTTTTAAAAAAAAATAAATCACTCTTCAAGACACCACAGGTCAGACTCTTCCCAGAGTTAACTCTAACTTCACTCAGACTCTTTTTCTTCCTCAGAGCAAGTCAAAGTAAGAAATAACTTACAAAACAAAAACCCACTAACGAGTGAACAATGGGAAAGAAGAAACCTAACCCTTCTTTCCCCAAACCACACACGGTCAGTTCTTTTAGCCACACTCATTCAAGCGACTTTAAGTGCCCTGTTTGGAAATGCAGACTTCCCACTGGTCACAGTGGTTCAAAATCAGGCCCTAAATATGCTTATTTATGTTTGATTTTAAACAGACAAGCTGTCCTCTTGCTATCCCTGCAGAAGAGCTTTGCTAGCCATTGTCCAGGCCATCGGACAGTAGCCTCCAAGAGGCCACAGTAAGAGGTCTTCAGTCGAGTGGTGTCATATGGTCTTCATTTGGAAGTATCATAAGAACATTACTTCTCACAGTATTTACAAATTAAAAACATATGGCTGCAACCTCTAATACTGCAAGAAATACTGCTCTTTGGGTTTGTTTTTGTCCTCAGACTTTTGAAATATGAACCAAGCAAAGGGATTTCATCTTAATGCGTGATTCAGCCCATTCTTCTTCCAAGCTCAAAGTCAGGGGGACAGCTAAAGCTGGCATTTGAAAAAAGTGATATGCCCAGAACTATGGTAATGTACTACAGTTGGCAACTAGAGTAGCATGTATATCAAAAAGGGGTGGGGCTGGTTAAAGGCATCTACTTTCTATTAAATTAAAAAAAAAAAGGTATTATGCTGGCTTTGGTTCCTATAGAGAGTTTTATAAGTCGTATATAAGCCTCTTGCATTTACTATTTAGGTTCAATCAATATGGTTATCTACCTGTCAATTTTTCTTGCTCTTTAATGCAGAAGGAGAACAGCCTTTTTTATAGCTAGCTCAGAAAGCACTGAGCAAATCAATACATGCAGCGATAACAGAATGATTTGAAACACGTAACAGAAGCTTATCACTTTGCAGTATACTGAACCCGTCAAAATATTTTCCTAGAAGTAAAGCGAAAATAGAAGTTCTTCATTTTTTATTCCTTAAGTGGGTGGTGACATAGATGTCGTAGGCCTTTTGGATTTGTTCCTAGCTTTGTATTTTCGGGAAAATTTCGTGCATGAGCATTTGCTACTTTGCAGGAACATGAAGCCAATTCTGTAGTGAGATTTAAAAACTCCGCCTTGAGGATCAAAAATTATCTCAATTGCTCTGGAGTCCCCATCCCCAAACATTTATTGGAAATCCATGCACTGTCCTGGGGAACTGGGCATAAGGTTTTCCAGGAATGCAGCTTCTGATGCTCCCACAGACCTTAAAATCCTCTGCTTTCCTCAGTGCTCTCAGTAATTTGTGCTCGAGCCCAATCTGAAAAGTACAGGCTTCCTTTCAGCTGTCACCTGCTGCATTAGTCAATTGGAAATAATTTGTAAGCATCTGATTCCTGGAGGTTTAAATATACATACATGTATCATGATTCTGGATTTTAAAGCAGCAGAGAGAAGATCAGCTGTTATTGTGGTCTCTAACATCTACTTTTTGGAAGAAATGCATAGGATTTAACTGTGCAGCTCTCTTCAAGTGGTAAGTAACAATCATCTGCCACCATAGGATTTAGGTAGGTGGAATTCTGCATAATTCAAAAGCACTTTGCAACATTCCTGGCTTGCTACAATTTATCAAGTGTTAAATGCAAGCTCAAAATTAATACATACGTGTGCATACGTAAGTAAGCATGAAAATACATACTAAAGAGATGAGAGTTAATAGGAAAGGAACAGGAAATAACATTTACAGGTTGAGGCATTCCATCATTTTCTCTCCCAGTTTTATCTCCAAGCCCACTGCTGTCGACTCCATGTCACGAGATCCAGGGGATTTCTGCTGTGCCCCAGGAACTCACATGATGTCCCTAGGGCTTCCCAGTTCATGAAGATCTGCTCCACAACTTCTGGACCTCAGGAGCTGCCAGGCCTGGGCACTACTGGTTACACTGGGTTTTGCTCAAGGCACCAAACCATAAAAATGTTTTACCTTCATCCTTAGGAAACAACACTGATACGAAAAACAAAGCAAAAAGGTAAAAGAAATCAAAAGGATCACAAAAGCACAAAGAAACCCTTCCATGACATAACTAAAAGTTTACAGAGGCTCTGCTGCTTCTATTTCTCTGCCAGAAATGGCCACTCATGGTGCAGTCAGAGCTGAACTAGCTCTGTGTGGGTGAGCCAAGGTCTGGAAATCACACAGCAGCACCCACTCAGAGGCAAGGATTAGTCCACAGGTGTATAAGAGCTGCTAACTCCAGCTCCTGACCCAACCTGGTGGGTCTGTGTGAACTCACTGAGAATCTCCATGACCTTGGAAATCACTAACCCACGGTCCCTTGCCTGGCAGAGACACTCCAGCAGCGAGGCATTAACAATGCTGTCTGCTCCAGAGGAGCTGAAAGATGGATGGGCATCCCTGATGGCAGAATTGGGCCCAGAAAATGAGCAAAGATTCTTAGAGCAACACCTCAAGTGACACAAATTATGTTATAAAATTGATCACTTCCTTACACATGGCAGAACGCTTCCAGGGCACTCAACATCTTATTCCATTAAGCCATGATAAATGACACCATATTTCCACATCAGTCTGAGCACTTCTTTTAAATCTGCTTGTTCAAATATTTGGTTACTTATTCCCCCCTCTCTCTGTGAGATAGCAAGAACAGTCTTTTTCATTTCCAACACTGCATGCCCTAATGGGGGCCATCACTGCAGGACCATCACCTAGGAATTCCATTTCTTTAAAGAATTCCTCATCTTAAGAACAGGCAAAACTTTAGGAGCATCACTAAAACCTTTTGGTGTGCATTCTATCTTCATACACTCAGCAACTTGCAAAAAATGGACTCAGATATACAGGAAAACCGCAGAATAAATCATGGAGAAATTCCCCAAAACAGTAACTCTCCTATTGCTAGCTTGAAGAAGATCACCACGAGCACCTGGAACGGTGTTAAGATGGAAACTTGTGGAGTAGGAACAAAATTGTTTCGAGCAGATCACTATGGCTCGAGGTGGCTTGGGAAGGTTCATAAATTGATAAGCACCACCAAAGGATCATAAGCCTCCACATCAATTGTATAACGATTACAACAGAGCCACTCACTGCAGTCATTCTGAAAAGGTTATGGGTTTCACAGGTGTGCACTGTCAGTTCTGATTAAGCTTAAACTAAACCAGTTATCTATAATGTTGGATTGGAAGGAGTTTTATAGCTGAACGCAAGCTAAATCAAATTCAGGATACACATCTGTGGAAAAACACAGAGGCCCAAGGTTCACAGTCCTGACACAGGAGAAAAACTCCAACCCCCCAAACCCAGGAGGAGATTTGCCTGTAAAAGATCCATCAGTCTGGCTATTGTCCTGTCTTCTGTCTCAGAAAGGAAAGTTATTTTGTCACAGCTTTGGGTTTTCTTTCCCTCTTCAACTGACTATTCACTCTCAAAATGCAGACTGCTTTAAGATTATTATCTCCTTTACTTTCTAAATTTCCTAGAGTTTACCATTTATCTGAACATACATGAAATTAATTACACACCTATGCTTTTCACTACTCAGGATATAAACTAAAGTAGCAACAAATTCATAATGCAATTTTTCATCTTTGCAACTAGGAATGTTTCCAAAAACAACAGTTCATATCAGAGGCTGCCAGAGCTATGCAAGAAGAATGTGGGTGAAATTCTACACCCAAAAAACATTGTTAACAACTCAATCAATTTCATAGTGCCAGGATTTCACTCAGAAAGTAAAGAAATTAAAAATACATTCTTAATAGTTGACACAAATTGCAAAAGGTTCATTTTATTTCCAAAAATACTTCGCATTAATGCTGCACTTTAAAGTGCTTCTATTGACTCATAGCCTTAATAGATGGCAGGAGCAGAAAAAAGTATCTGCTTTTGCAACATCATTATTTCCTTTGCATGCAATTATTTACTTGCCAAACAATGCTAGCGACAAATCGCAGCAGACTCTGAAGTCATCTACACCAGCAGATTTTTAACCCAAGGTAAAAATAAACAGAAACATCTGTAAAGTAATCTTGCAGAAAGCTACGTTTATTAACAAATACATTTTCTAATAAAACACCATCTGCAAGCAACCCTCAGCTTCCACTTGATATAAATAGGCCTTTTACTGTTTTCAGATGCAGTTCCCAGAAAATTATTCCAAGCTCTACTGCAAAACACATCAGTCTTTGTTGCTGCCTGGAATGTTAATAAATAACATCAAGTTTTTAAATAGTCAAACAAATTATTGGCTTGAAACAATCATTCCAATAGAAAAAGCTGACCTTTTGCAATAAAGTGGTTTAAGAATGCTTCGCTCCTCATTCCTAGGATAAAAATATTACCAAGCAGGGAAATATTTTTGGGAAAACAGAAAGCTATGTAAAACCCATCTTGCAATTCTGCTCATATGTACACTGCACACCTACCTTCCAAAGGTTACTGGTTTAGTGAAACTCAGACTAGGAGAAAAAAATACACAGAGTATAAATAGCTCAATCCGTATCCTTATTATACATTTGTGCTTGGAATGGACATGAATATGAACCAACTAAAATGTTCCTCACAGGGCTACTGTTCTGACCAGCAATACAAAATTCAACAGCTTAAACTGTTGGTTGCAGAGACTGGGACTGAATCCCAGTATTAAGAGCTCTTCAAAATGCATAAAAGCTTCAATGGGACACATTTTCATAAGATTATTCACAACTTAGGTCACATTAATTCCAATAAAAAGAAAAAAATGAATTTAGCAAACTCTACAAATAAACTCCTTACTGGCAGGACTGTTTAGTACCACTGAAATTTGAACACTGCCATTTTTCCTTAGAGTTTGAAACAGCAATCTGTCTATCAAACTACCTACTAACTGATAATTCAAGAGTGAAAATTGCAGATGAACTGAGATATTAGAGTTCCCTGTCCAGAACTGGTATTGCTGGTATACATATATAACACCCAACAGAGATCTAGCCTTTTAATATTAATCATAAACAAGAAATGTTAGTATTCCAACTGTGCTTTAAAAACTACATTAGATATTGATACTGGGACTATCACAACAAACTGCTGAAAGAAGTCATGCACGTTCTAGAAAAAGGAATGTTTTATCCTGTAATTCCAGTAATTGCAACTGCATATTTCCAGAGAAAAATATTTAGTGAATGTAATACTCAAGCAGTACTAGACAGAAGATATTTTAAACCACTTACTTCACTAACAGGAGGAATGTTGAGCTTTGGTACTTTGTTCTTCGAGCTAGGTGTGTTCACTTTTCCTTCCAGCAGTGTTCCAAAGGACTGATTTCCATATCCACTCTCAATTTCTACTGGAGGTTTCAGCTCAGGTGAGTCATTGGGTACCTGGTCCTGACCGTCCATGGGCCTGACATAAGCTGTAGGCTTTTGCTGGACCATACTGTTTTTACAGTGAAGTCCTGGTGGGAAATTTGGAGTCGAAAGACCATTGTTTGCAGTTAACAAAGAAGTGGAAGGAAGTGGAGATCCAGGACCATGGCCTACAAACTCGGGCTCTGCGGGTGACTTCGAATGACTGTTTTCTTTGTACGTGTGTTCTCCAGGTGCTGCCTTTGCATGGGCGTGCCTCCTCGAATGTGAAGACGTTGCCAGAGCATTTGCTTCCTCAGTTCCCCCACTTTTATGCTGCTCGCTCTGGCAATTATAGAGATCTTCATACCTGCCCTGTGACTGCTCGTGAGAAGAGCTGTGCTTTGTCCGGCTCTGCTGACCACTGGACTGGCCTGGCTGGGCCCCACTGGAGTTGTGACCACTGCGTGACCAGTCTGTCCTTGACTTCCTGCTGCTCTGGTGGCTGTGCAGCAAAGCTGAGTTAGATGACAATGAAGGAGGCGGAGGCATTGATGTTGATGAGTTGCCGCTGATCTGATGAGATGGGATCATCCTGTTCCTCGGTTCCGGGAAAAAGTTCTGCTCATTTTTGTCAATGGGTGTCTGTGGGACAGAATTCTTTGGGATTCCTACAAGGTGGCTCTGGTTGGAGTGGTTGGTTAACAGATCCTTCATCTCATCATAATTTCCCAATGTGTTCTGGACACGGTTTGCAAGGGCGTCGCCTTTATTTGTCTAAAAATAAAAAAATAACAAAAAAGCGTGAGTAAACTCCTGATTTACAAGTTACTGCTCAGAATAGTTGTCTTAGAAGATGGCAAATGTTAGCTGTTTAATGGTGTCATGCTGACATTTAATTAAATTTCAATTACATTTTGCATATGTTATGTAAGAAAAACCTATCAATAACTGTGTTCAAAGAATCTCTTGAAACAGGCTTGCATCAGTAACACTTGTCTACTGCTTCCCATTTTCTTAAATATGCTCTCAGAGAAGTGTTTAAATTGCATCAGTTATGGGTGTTAGGCGCAAAATAAGCTGGGTTTATGTCAGAGAGGTTGGGTTTGTGCATTTCATATCATGCAAAACATGAACATACAATTACGGGCTGGTGAACATTTGAATTGTAATCACACAGTTGATAGAAGTGTTATTGCTCTATCAGCCCCTTGACCCACAGTCCTCCCATAAATAGAAGCTGGGTAGTCTGTAACAGCACCAAACTCTTCACTCCAGTTTAACTTCAATTACTTTTCCGTAGAAAGCACAGTTTGACCTGAAGTATGTACCATCTGAATCCAGAGAAGAAAAAGCTTTTACCACATGCTATGGTAGGTTCAGCTAAATGATCATTAAAAAATATTTTCTCATAGAACATAAACAGACATGGTTGCCACATTCCTAAGCATCGGGATTCTTCCGCTGTCTGCAGGCTGCTTGTATTTCTTAATCCTGCCCTTCTTTGATTTCCAGTAATTATTAAATAAATACTGACTCATCTTTGCTTCACTGCTGTTATACTTTTTCCTTTTGAAGCATGAAGTTTCTTTTTCCTTTTCCCTTTCACTTGTAAAAAGCAGGACAAATAAGCTGGAAGCTATAATTAACACACAGCTGATTTCCTCTCTCTTCCTGTCCTAACTCACCCCACAGAGATGCAAAGCAGCAGCATTCCTACTGACCCTTCTGCTCCATTGAAGTGACCAGCAGAGAACTAAAACATCTTACTCCCCATGCTCATGGCTTTACAAGACTCAAAGGATAAAAACAAAGCTGAACTACAGTTCCTGTTTCAAGCAGATGGTTCACTTCTACAGTCTGGAATTAAATGACAAAGTTATGTCATGATACAGCCACCTCTACTTCTGTTTCAAGGGGTTTTTTTCACTCAATAAAACAAGTAGTGCCACAGTCCAATGGTGCCTTAACACCAGGCCATGAAGATGGAGAAAATCAGCATCAGGAGCTTGTGCTTGGTTAGAGAGTGTCACAGTTCTTTGGTGAGGGATCCTACTATGCCCCTGATCCCATTTTCCTCAAGTATTAAAGAGAAGTTTGAGTGATGAAAAACATTCATGCATGGATTTCTCCTGAAATATCTACTTATATTAGCCACTGCTGAACTAGTCAGAGGATGAGAAGAGTACTGAACATGCCATAAAAAATGCTGAAAAAAGAAGATAATAAATGCAAATTTCCTGTTGCTCATTCACAGGGATTGTAACATATATTAGCACTGCACTGAGGCAGTGATTTAAAAATTAACTGTTCAACGTTGTTCTCATCTCTATACATTTTGCCAGTGCTCCTAACTGACACAGTTAATAATCCCAGTTGTGGAGAACCACGAATCACTTTAATTCACTAAGTCCCCAGGTTGGTCATTTTAGTGGCAAAAATTATATTCTAGCTAAGCCCAGAATAAGCTCTTTGTATATGAGCAGTCTCCTTCAACTGGGTTGCACAATGAGCTGTTTGGGCAGCAGCCAAAACCAGGCCTTCTCTGTTCAACCCCCAAATTTAAAACAAGGAGATTCCATTGTGCTTAAGGGCCCAGCAGGAGTTATGATTGGAAGTCTAAACACTTACATACTTGTTCTGTTTCCTCCTTACCCAAACACTTTAACTCCTTGTGGGATAGAACATGGGAAATAACAATATCAAAAAAAGCCTGACCACCAACCTTCACCTCTGTGGTTCAGCTACACTTCCAGGGAGCATTTAGCTTACTTTCCAGAAAGTACAAGTTTTAAAAAAACAAGGTACTGACAATGTATCATAACTGTAACACCTCCACATCCCAGCATACTAAATGGCTCTTGTCTAGATCCTCACAGAGAAAATGTTTTAACTTGAAAGTAGATATTTTCAATAATTTTATGCTGGAGGTACCTAATTCTCTCAATGTATTTTCTTTTACATGTCACATGATGATAAATATAACTTTGCTTGATATTAACTCTCTTTTACACTGAATGTTCACATCCTGGGGGTAAAAGACATTGTATAAATGTTAGGTATTATTATTATTATTCATAGTCTTTTACAGGGAACATTAATAGAAATATATTTACTGAAAACGATGGAGATTAAATTATTTTAAACGTCCTTAGTGTATTTTAAGTATGCTAAAGCTCATATCCAATGGTAACTGAAGTCAGTGGAAAGATAATTACTCTCTTCAGCGGCCTTTGGACCAGACTGCAAAGCAAAAAAACCCATAATTAATGGCAATTTGGCTTACACTTAAATAAAATTAGAGCACACACAACTAAGATCAGACTTAGGCATCACACCACAATGTGAAAGAGCTCAGGAATGTAATGCACTGTTCTATCTGTTTTTAACACATAAGGCATAACATTAATGTTTTTATTTTATCTCCACAACAAACTCAGGGCTCTCACAAGAAGCACAGGATTCTTGACCAGCTCAGATACCAGCAAGAGAAACACAAAATCCAGTCATAATTTCTGCTTGCTCTTTGTTACTTCCACACTGGGGACAATTTCTACCTTCATAAGCTGGATAATTGGCTGATGTCTTAAAGAAAACCTCTGTACAACTTATTTTTTGAACAGCATGCTGAATCACAATTTTGTTGCTATCAAGGAAATGCTGCATTTTGAGTATTCCAAGGCATAAATTATATGCCTGGTTTATGACTCATGGCTAGTAGCATCCCCCTTCATTCCAGGCTTCTGTTAATTTAGGAAATGTACATTTTCCTGCATTTGCTTCTATTTCTTTCCAAAGCTATCTGTAATAGAATCCTACTGGAAGACTAATTTGCTAGCTAGCTATTGCATTAGAGGTATACAAAGAAAAGAACTAATGCACTCAAACTTATAGACCCCATTTACAAGTGTTTTGTGAAAATTTGTGTGAAACCTGAGGTTTCGTAATTCATTCGCTTCCTTATGCCTCATAGTTGTGCCTCTAACCTCCACAGATTAGAAGCTGAAACCTTTTTTATGCTAAGCTTGAAAAGCGTGGAGGGGCTTTACCTGAAAAAGGTAAATGACTTCATGGAAACGCTGCCCATTGGGTTCTCTTTCTCAAACTCAACCCTTCTGAGGCGATTCCTTTGAAAAGCAACAAAAATACTCCTACTGTTTTCTTTTCAAATACTCATCTCTGAGTGATTCAAAACATTGAAAGGTATCAACAATTCAGTAGTAAAATTACAGCTCCTCTCAGGAAAACTCCACCATTGCTTTTTCAAACGTCTGTTGCTGTTACACTGCAGGCCCTTCTCTGATCCCTTCTGCAAAATCAAGCATGAGCAGCTTGCACCAGGGTTTGAAGGCAGGACCTGCAACCCACTTGCATTAAAGAGCAACACAACCCTTCCTGCCTGACCTTCCCAAAATAATGCTGGATGTCATCACATTGTCAAAGGCGTTGTTTTCCCACATGAGACAGTGGGGCTTCAAAGGGAGACATTTCTCTTTTAACAGGCATGGAAAAATGTATTTTATACACCCACAGAAATAAGTATCTCTTTTCATGTAAGTGCACACATACATAAACTACAAACAATCAATGTAGAAACATGCATTTGTCCAAAACTATAATGAACACCTACGTTTTATTTGACAGAGGGAAAGAAAGAGGCTGTAACAGCTAGAGCAGAGAGAGGATAGATGAAGGCAGATACTCCACACATCTCATGATACACAATGGCAGTAGGCTCCAAGAGAAAATCTGAACTCCTTTCTCTGTGCAACTTTTAATATCCTCAATTTCTTAGTGCAGTCTTAAAACAGCTGCCAGTTGTTCAGTCTTTAAAACTGCAGAAACAGCAGTGGTGGTGTGCCCTGCCCTGACAGTCCCTGCTCTGGATACTGCTGAAGCAAATGAGGAAGGAATGATAAACAAGGAAGGACACTATGTCTGGGAATAAAAGAAAGAAAAAGAGATGTTTCCTATGTCCTGAGACCTGCTATTCCCAACCTCCTCTTTGTCACTGTAGTGCCCATGTTAGCTCCCACCCCCAGATCCTTCAGGAATGTACCAGCTGTACCATGAGCTGATGCCCATCAGCAGAGCCAGCCCAGTGGGGATGTGGACCTCGTGCCCATCACAGGCCACAACACTTTGCTGGGCAGAGTTTTATCTCACTCTGCCCCCACTAAGTGTGACCAGAAGAGACAAGTGCAGCTTCTTGTGTGCACAAGGCCTTGAGTCTCATGAACACAGAAACATCTGGTCATCTCAAAATAGAGAAGGAATTCAAACTGCACGTGCAGGATATTTGTTCTCACATCATGGTCTCTTCATTTTGTTTTAGAATAAATGCAAACAAACCTCTGAATTTAATTCTGCACTTACTTAAGAATAAAAATCACTACATATCCACTTTGCTGTATGTTAAGAGGAAGAAATCTTGAACTGGACTGTAACCAAAACTCCTGATTCTGCCAATGCAACCTGGGCAGCACATTCAGTTTGCTCTGCTGCCACGTGCTGATTTGGATAATCAGTGTAATCAAGAGTGTAAGTACCAAGGCAGATGCAATACTTCCATTTCTTAGAGGTGATGAGAAGCTTTATTTGTATTTGGGTAAAACATTTGGAAAATGCAAAACATAACAATGTAATTTACCTTGTAGGGTTCCCCAAAGAGGTTAAAACCTGAAGCAAAGAGATCTTCATCTTGCTGGACTTCCTGGTTTCTTCTCTCCCATTCCTTCCGCTTAAGTGCACTCCGGTCTTGCTCATAGTGACTGGAGAAAGATAAAAATGACAACACATTATTTTCCCCATAATTTTGCCACACGTTTATTACTATCAGTAATAGCAACAAAGCACCAGAAACAATGCAACTCCTGAGGACAATTCTGAAAGAAACAGCCGCTGGATAATTTTCCCGAATTTAAATCTGGAATCATAAAACCACGCAAAAACTGGGCAGAAGGGCAGTCAGTACACTTCTCAAATGGAACGTGTTTCAATGAAACACTGAAAATATTGTTTATGAATTAACAGAGCATTATGTAGAAGAATAAAATACATTCTGACATCCTTGTACTACCAGCCTGTGAACACACGTGCACCTGCACACACATGTGCCCACAAAGCATGGGACTGTGCAGGGAAAGCAAATGTGAAGGCAAGGAAGCACAGCAACATCTACAAATCCACTCCACCAAACATCCATCCCAAGTTCAGCCTCGTGTGATTTAGACCACCTAATTCTGTCCCACTTGTTAAAATTTATGTATGGCTTCATTGTAGATGTCAAGGAGGGGTTAAGAAGCGTTTTACAGAAGCAAGCTGCTAGAAGAGATTTTAGGATAGTTGATTCCAGTATCAGATAATTCTCCACACAAACACAGAGAAGGATCTAGCACCTCGGTGCAGCGATGGTGAGTGGCACTTATCTGTGTGTCAGCTTGCTTTGTGCACCTGCCACCTAGATGACAGGCTGAGAGACCACATTCACTTCTCCCCTGAATAACACTGAAGTGCTTTGGTCTCTTGGCTCTGCAAACTACCTCCTGCTCCTCTGAGGGAAGAGATATAATTAAAACCCTGAAGGAGAGGGAAAAATAGCAAAGGGAAGAGGAGAGGAAAAGATGCATTCTTCAACTTGCACTGACAACCTCTCATGTGACAAGCATTAAGGGACACTTCTGTGCTTTCAACCCGCGTTTGATTTGTTAGGAGGCTTTTGGCTCTGCTTTGTGTCAGTTAATTAGCTCCCGAATTCCAGATGACAATTGGAATCGCAGATTCGGTGCATGCCCTGATGTTATCTGCAGCAAGCACAACCTCCCCGACAGATCCCGGCCATACACACACACATCCACACACGGCCTGTATGTACAGATGCTGACATACAAACACACATATTCCAGCTGTAACAAAGAACAGTTAATTCTCCTGTCTCCGGCGAGAATGAATTAAATCTCCACAGAGCTCCACTGCACTTGGAAGATAACCAAATACCTACAACTTTTGCCTTTTTAGCTCAGCATGGTGTTGTATTGAAAGCTTCACACCGAGAGATATAATGAGGAATGAACTGCACAGTGATGAGGCTTTAACAGTGTATAAAGTCACTGATTTCTGAGTGAAACCACAATTACTAATTTGAAGCACCAGCTAATTAAAACCACAGCTATGTATTTAGCCTCTTGTTATACCTACTGCAGTTTATAATTATGAGGACCTCTTTATCTACTCAATTAAAGTTCTTATGATTCAGGCAGGTTGTGTTTGAACCTGCAAGCCCTGTGGAGAGCACAGGAAAGCATATGTCTGTTGCCTGATGACTCCACGTAGCCCTACACTTATACTCTTGTTTTTGTACAGGCAAGGAAAGAAAAAAGGAAAGACATGTCACAATGAGATTTCTAAATAAAAAATATGAATTAATAATTGGTTTAAGCAACTCAAGACCACTCAGACTTGGATTGAATAAGGCTTGATTATGGCTTGTAAACTGAATGCAAAGCCACCTACATAGGCTGAGCTGAATGATTTCAATCCACATTTTCCTTCTACAAATTAGAAGGCTGAAAATATGCCATGTTTTGTTGTATTTAATTTAATTGTTTATAACACCTCCTGATGTACTGACATCACTAACACTGTTATAATCAATGCTGTATTCTTGCAGAAGGTATAGTACTGTTTGCTGGTTTCCTGAGGGAGACAGAAGGGAAATTCTTGTAAGGACAGTCACTTTACTATTCTACACATGACCACATTGGTAATGTAACACTGTAAATCACAAGCAACCTGCTCACTAAAAGGTGAAGGGGGAATGAGTATCCCTTCCTTTCATATCCTAAATCAAGATTATAATCCACAAATGTGGGAGTAAGTGAATGCAAGCTTTTCCCAAACTGGTACCCAAAGATGAGGCCAAGGCTGATCCCATCTCTCCCCACAGCTTTGCTGGAGTAGGGGGTGGGGTTAACCCAGAAATAATCCAGCCCAGGAGCAGTAGGAACACACTATAATTATCCCTCTCATGGGGGATCTTTCCAGAGATTTCTCTGGCAGTCTGACCCAGAGACTCTGTGACTCTTCAGCAAGATCAGGTCACGATGAAACTATAAACCCAGTCTCACACATCCAGTCTAAGCAAGATTTTTCTATCCTGCATAAGCAATGTTTGCTATGGAAGCACTCCCATCCCAGGACTGCCAGCATTCACTTCAGAAAGAATTATTCATGAAAGTTAGAGCTGCATTTTACAGCTTCCCAGTGGCTTCCTCGGCCTGGGGTTTCAGGGTGAAATACTGGGCACATTCAAATCAAACAGTCTGGCCACTGAACACAGAGATCACAGGGTACAGCACACAACACATCTCACCCTTCATGTGAGGTTACAGCGTTTTGTTATCGAAAAGCCAGCTCAGGTCACAAGCATGTAAAGTATTTAGGAAACTGAGTGAGGCATTATGCCATATCCTAGCTGAGAAAAGGCAGCAAAGACCCCAAGATGACTAAGATATGCTTTATGGCACATTACAGAACCACAAATTCAAAAACTATGAAAACACCACTGGTATAATTCAAAGTGGCAGGATCACTTTGAAAGACATTAACTTAGGCTAACCCAGCGTTTAGAATGTCAACATTAAAAGTCTGAAAACACAGTATTTTCCAACACAACACAGCGAAGTATTTCTCTTTTATTGTGTTTATTTAAGATTTCTATTTTAGGCACCCAAGAGGTGAGGACAAAGCCCTGGACCCCAGCAAAGTTTACTGACCACAAAACTGTGAGAATCCATGCTACAACACAAGCAAAACCCTAAGTAAATTGTTACCTCTGCTTCAATCCAAATCTCACTCTCATATATTCTCTTGTGAGAACAACAACAACAACAACAAAGAATTAAAGCTGCATTTTGAACTTTCTACTGGCAGAGTCACACGGCAACCTTAAGTGTGCAAAGTATCTATGCAAAAGGAAGTGGTTGTTCATCCTGTCAGGCCCATTACTTGGTTTATTTCTCTGTAAATGTACTTTTGCTATGAGAATGCTTGACACGGTGCTGATTGTGGCTACGGGAAGTCAAATATTGTAAGATCATACACAGATTAGGATAACTTACTTGGGTTCTGTGTAATTCAAAGGGATGCTGATTAGATCTTAAGGCTGCAGTGCACTGAGAACCTAATGGGATGCTCTCCAGAAATTCTTAATGCGGCCACAATGCAATCTCTGGGACTTATGTTTAATTTTTAGCTTAACTAATGTTCTGTGAAATACAAATATGCGATTAGTGGTGAAGGTGTCAGTGAAAACTATAGTCAGATACTGTGGGGAACACCAGAGTTCAGTCTGTCTCACTAGTATGAGAAATAATTCATGACTCCTCTAAAGGCAGGAGAGCAGGATATCACAATACAGACTTTTGTAAACATTTCATAAAAATAGTTATAGAAGAAAACAGCTGTAGGCCACAATATTCACTATATCCGAGAGGGCAGCTCCCCAGACAAAACTACTACCTGACAATGCAGTTTAAATATCTGAGCTCTATTGTTTGGTTACCACTTATTAGATTAATAATTGAATTCAAATGGGGAAGCCTGTACATAAATCTGACAAGATCAGGGATGGTGAGCAGCAAGAATAGCCCAAGAGCACATGAGACCACCAACCTACAAATTACCAGTGTGCTGGATATGGCAGAAAGAATAGCAACTACATCTGTCATGTTGTTTTGTTATGTTAACATTGGGGCAGGCTGCAAACGCATTTTGAATAACAGCATTTGATATTTAACACTTTGCAAGCAGAGCAGCACACACCCAGTTGCCATTCCCCTCAGGTGTGGGCACCCTAAGGGACAGTGGTGAGCTGCTGCCCTGTGACAGGCCAGGTGCTCAGCCTGTGTGGGTGTGCAGGGTGTCACCAAGGACAGAGCTGCACCTTCACCCCCACTGCAGCCCTCAGCAATCCAGGGACAATCCAGCCCAACCCCTGGAGAACAGAGAGGAGGAGGTGGCTGAGGCAGAAGGAGGGCATATCAAGGCAAAAGATAACAGACATGCACGCATGGTTTTGGACTGGAAGCTAAAAATGTGGATCTGGAGATAAGAGATGAAAGTCAGATGAGCGCTGGCTACAAAGGGAGAACTGGAAGGAGAATAAAATTTGGGGCACTGGAAAGTACAGTGCAGTCATCTGTGGTGAAAGTGAGAGGATGGGGTGCAAAAGATCTGCAGGAAAAAGAAAAAGCCTTTTAGGACAGACTGCAACAAAGTAAGAGGTTATAGGGAAGAGTTAAAGGAAAGCTGATGAAATGAGACCAACAGCTAAAGGCTGAGCCCTAGCATTTGGGGTTTATTTTCAAAGTTGTGCTAACTAAAGCCACAGAAGTCTCCCAAAGCGCAGAAGAGTAGGAAAGAGCCTGAAAGACTGGAGAAGGAGCAGAAGAAAGAAGTCAGACCAGACAAGTTTGAAGGAGTAGTCTCTGTGATATTAAGAAAAAAGTAGAAGAGAGAAAAATGATCAAACACCTCTTGTTGCAGACGAATCATGAATGAGAACAGAACACGGCTCTGTTGATTCAGTCAAAACAACAAGAGCCCAATAGGGAAAGAATCAATAAAAAAGCAGGAGCAGAGAGGCTTTATAGCAGCGACAGATTACATCCACGAGAACAAATGAATGACATTCAAAAAAGCCAGCATTTATCCACAATTTAAGGAAGAAGTAGTTGCTGTTCTCAATAACGTCTCAATTCACAGAAACGTACACTACATCAAATCAAACATTTCCCTGTACTAGTTCCACCCCCCCTTAAAACATCAGATATGCCTAAACGATGAAAGAAGTTCTCAAACTGAAATGTTTGTAATTTGTGGAAGCAAGAAATAAACACAAGCTTCTAAACTAAGACAGAGTGGATATAAAATGATACGGATTTGAGAACTGAAAGTCCTTTCCCAAGGCTGTTGCTTCATAGTTTTTACTTTGCCCACAAGTACTCAGGAAGTGGGAGAAGTAAACTTGGAAACTGGGCTTCCTCAAAAACTATCTCAGATGCCTGCACAAGATATTAAACATCCCAAATCAAAACTCACTCATGAACATGTTTAACTCACAGGAGAAATCCAACTGAGGTCAGTGAGGGTATCTCATGCTTCAAATGCATACTGCTTTTCCACACCTGTGCAATTCTTCAATGTGACTTAAAAACTTAAGGCAGAAAGCAATTCACCTGGAATCAAACTAGGTGAAAGGCTACTTCTGGTGAACACGTTACAATGGGAATTCACCTCTACATAACTCCAGTTTTATCTCACCGTAACTCCACTGATTTAATGTAAAAGCAAAGTACCACAGCTCTGCACAAAGGAAGAAAAACTGCCTTCCTTTATCTATGCAGGTTCTCCCAATATAAACACTGGTATTAATGCATTTATTCCAAATGAAAAAAGAAAGAAGAGAAGAAAAAGCAGCCTCGGGTCTTAAATTTCATCGCAGGTCATAAAGTGTACCAAGTAAATGAGAGGAATTTCAGAATCTGATATTTGGGCAGAAATATGGCCAACTTAACATACCTTCCCTACTGATCTGAGGTCTTTGTTTCACTAATGATAAACAATATAAGCACTACCACACTTAAAATAGCAAAATTCTTCGTCCTCTGTTTATCACCACTGAGCTTACATCTTTGTCCTGGTAACTTTCCTACTTGACAGATACAAATCAAGCCATAGCAAGAATAGCTTTACAAGTTCTTAATATCTTTCATATTTAATGTTTACTTTAATGTTGTCTTCCTTTTCATAGCATGAATAGTTACTGAGAGTATCTAGCACAGAACATATCTATCACTGCACTTCAAGATAAATGATTTATTTTCAAATATAGAATATTCTGTCTTTGATGTTCAACTGTTCTGCAGAGAAACACTTGAGATGGTCACTGGTTATCTATCCACATGAGCTAAATCTCTTCACAATTTGCATTAAAAACAATGCCATTCTTGCAGCAGATTTAATAGAGAGTACAGAGGATTAAATAGAAAAGTAGAAAATTAAAAAGAAAATTAAAAAGAAAATAATGCCCAAGAGAACCCTGGGTGAATTACTGAAATATAAGTTAAGGGTTTGTCTAGTATTTGTCATATTCCTCATTCTTTTTAGTTATTCCCACACATACCAAGAACCTAGAAAATTTTATTTTTACCTCAGTTTTCCCCTGTTTTAGTACTATGCAGCCCCAAACCTTTCCTGAACATGAATTTGGAAGGAACCATTTTGGGGGAATGGATGGCAGAGATAAGCTCCTGAATAGTAAGCATATAAAGAACAGCTGAGGTTTCAAAGGGGAGCATTTATTGTTTCCTGTATCATAGCACATTGTCTTTCAATATGATTAGTTATCAGTCTGAGTTATCAAAAAGTGGGATGAAATAAAGCGCTTACGCAGTTATGCTTCATTGATGTCAGCTAGGGGAGCATGAAAATCTCCATGAAGTTGGGTAATTGATGTGTAAATCAGAGCTCAATCACTCTGTAATAGAAATGGCCCCACTGAAAGTATGGTTGTTGAACAGTATTGTAGAGGAGTGGGGAAGAAAAGAGAAACAGAGTCAAGACTTATTTATTAAAAAATATAATAACTGGCAATTTACACAATTTTCTCTTCAAGGGAGAAGTGCTGTCAGAGACATTTAAATGCAAGCTGCAGATCACTGTATTTGGGTACCCTTACTCGGCAATAATTAACTTTTTCTGTTTTATTAAAATGCTTGGGGACACTGTTATGGATATTTAAAAAGCAAATTAAATGAACATGTTCATCCTTTGAAAGGCAACACGTGTAAATGACATCAGCAATTGTAATTTGTTTAACAATGTGTGTTCAAGGTATGTTTGGAGTCCTATTACAGTCTTCTTGTCAGTTCAAATTTGCTGTGTGAGAAACAAAAGCAAAACTGAAAGAAAAGAGTGGGGGGAAAGAAGCCTAAAGAGAAAAAATGGTTATAACCACATCTTCAGAAGGACATAAAAGACAAACAGTCATTAGAACATCAGTCACATAAAACAGCTTTCCAACATGTGGTATTTCTAAGAGTAAACATCTGATTCATAAAGAAAAGAGCTAGCTAAGATAACGTTATGGGGTTATTTTTGTTGTCATTTTTTTTTCTTTAAATGAATGAATGCACATTAAGATGTTGATACCAACTTCCCAGAAACAACTGGAGTCCTGCATTCTAGTTATGACTTGTAATAAACCACTGATAAACCCTAACAACCTTACATAAATGTGAAATTAAAGAGCATTTTTGGCATCAAATGAATTACATTCAGGACACTGGAGCTGGATTAGGAAGCTTTATTAGATGGATAATGTGCTGTGACTCTAAGGGGACTGATTACTACCACGGGGTTGAATAGGAAAGGAGGTTCAACCTTAACTCTCAATTTCATTGCCTGAGTTTAACAGAATACAAATGAATAAATATATCAGAATATATTAGAGTATATGGAATAAATATTTCTAAACTTTTTTTTTTTAGAAATCTGAATATATTAGAATAAATATATTAGAATAAAGATTTCTAAATGTTTTTTGGTTTGGGGTTTTGGTGGTGGTTTTTTTGTTTGTTTGGGGGGTTTGTTTGTTTAGTGTTTGGTTGGTTGCGTTTTGTTTGTTTTTGTTTGGGTTTTTGAGGGGTTTTGAGGTGATTTTTTTTTTTGGTTTTGGGAGGGTTGTTTGTCTGTTTTGTTTTGAAATTTTGATCTGTCCTGGGATTTGACATTTCTACAAAATTCACTGAAGGCAATGAAGCCATGAAGGCTTTGCCAAAGCATATTCTGAGTTTCAGAGACACCTGGTAACAACTTCCTCGCTGCCATCACACTCCACCTGCCCAGCAGCACCAGCACTGTGTTACTGCTCTGAGGGTGAATATAGCTGTGTTCAGTTGCATGCTGTGCATTATTCTTCATACACATTAATAGCAAATGTGGCATAGTACTGCCACAAAGAGTATATTTTACATATATTACTCCCAAGACATAACAGTAATTTGAATCAATAAAAACCTTCTGACAGTGCTTGTTACAATCTGTTTTCCTTCACCTGAACACCTCAAATTGTGAAACATTCCTTGGAAATGTCCACTTATTTTTGTACATGTACCATTTTCAAAGATTAAAATCCATTTTAAAGTATAGAAACTCAAAATCTTGAACTTATCACTTAATGTGTACAGATTGAATTCTTACACCTGAGCCAAAAACCATTTTGGAACTCTAGTTCTGCCTTTATCTTTTCTCATGACTGTAATTTCATGTTTTTAATACTGCCACTCCAAACTTCCTGGGGACCTGTAAGGTGCTTCCTTAAAATTGGAGTCCACGTTTGTATTTGCTCGACACTTTGGCAATGATCTGCAAGAGATGGCAGAATAGACAGAAATAAATCTTGTCTTTTAACAGAGTCACAAAGCAATCACTGATTAACACAACCTTTGGGTACAGGTGAATCAGCAGAATCAAGTGCTTGGGTCTTTTATTGCAGAAATGCTTCTGTGTGCTCCTACAGCTCTAATAAATGCATTCATTTACTAACAGGCACCTCTGCTCCCTTGAGCATTTTCACATGCTGTGCTGCTCTGCAACCACATGTTCTTGAACTTAACATGTGCTGAAGAATACCACCACAGGAAAATTAAGAATTCAGTAGGATGACTGTTTCATTCATCACTTTTAGACTGAGGGAGAAGTTCATGCAGGTCTTGGTGTGCAGTGCACACATACAGGCTGATGCAGACTCCAGTGCACAAAAAATGGTCCTGTAAGCCTAATTTCATTTACTTGCTTCTTATTTAGGACATTGTCTGGCTAAAGAAATTATCATTTACATAAATGATTCTTCTCTCAATTGAAATCCTATATAATTGCCTCCATGTGTTTTGGTGGAACCAGAGGAAAGGACAGAGATGATCAAATAAATTCAAGGTCCTCTCAATTTGAATTCAAGTCCACCTGCATCCCCTTTTCAACACTGTTGTGAAATAAGTTGCTCATCTTGGGCACTACCAAAATGCAGGAGATGATCTTGTAGCTTCATAAGACCTAGTGCTCATCAGGATGGAAAGAAGTTAGAACATTTCAAACTCTGAATTTTCAGCCTTCTTCCACCAGACCTTGAAAAGCCTCACAGAAACCAGGTGCCTGTTACACACAGCTTAGAAGAGAATAGTAATATTTTCTGCTTATTTTTCCTAACTATATTCTGAGTCAGCAGGTCAATGGATTATCATCACCCTTGGCTTCTAGTGAGGAAGATAATCTAGAACAAATACTGTTCATGCCTTCAGCAAACATATAATGTTTAGTCCTCATTTATAAACCCAGCATAAAGCACGACAAAATAATTTAACCAAACCAGCACAAAGTTCATCAGCATTGCTGAGGTTTACATCCTCTGTAAGGGCATAGTTCAGCTTCAGCTGATGCTACTGGCAATTTTCCCAGTGAATTCAATGAGGGCTGGATGGGACCAAGCCATTTAATGACAAAAAAGCCAGGTCTCAAAACACAGCCAGCTCTAAGCCACAGCAAATTCTTGGTATAAACTAGATTTTTCTGTTATATTCCTCAAGCTAAACAGAGATTTTTTTATCCAGTGTCAAGAGTTTAAAACTCCTAAGTACAAATCAGCACATACCAGAGCTACAGAACTTCCATGGTCATTACTTAAAACTGATATTGACTACGGAGATTTCCTGGTTGACGAAAGTAAATAAACAAAATGTACAAATGTCTTATTAAAAAAACCAAACCAGAAATCAAGTGAGATACCAACTAAGTTTCCTAATCTACCCCACAGGCCATTATCACCTTGACCTAAAGACCACTTATACATACATATTTATTTTGTTTTTGTGGTGTCATAGACTGTACACGTGAAACCTCAACCAGCTGACTGGGGAAAAATCAAATTTGTACCACAATGAGCACTGACAGACACACACACACCAGGCATCAGATCACAGACCCTGTCACAGAGAAAAAGTAAACCACATGTAACATGCTCCCTGAAAAAAGCAACACCCTTAAATCTAACTCGACAAGGGAACGCTGTGCAATTAGGGATATGGCATGTAGGTGTTCCAGAGGTTTGAAATATGCCCTGGGAGTTGAAAGCTAAAAATGAGCACTTAATATTATAAAATACTTCTTCAGACAGAGCAAAAGCATAACAAAAATGTTATTTAGACTGGCTGAAACTACAAACTCATGTCTGAAATTACTTGAATTTTTAAGGTGGGTGTGATGCAAATGATTATCCCAGTACTGCAGTTCCCCAGAGCCAAACAGAAACCATACCCGTCTCTGCAATTATGTTTTGAATATGTTTGAAACCTCACTGAGTGATCTAAAACTGACTTCATGAATGACTGAAATATCACAATGAAGAAAACAAGGCCACTTAAGGCCAGACTCCCAGAAGGAGGTGAGACCAAAGCTCTGTTTAACCCATGCTGCCTCTGCCAACAGGCACCAGGCCCAGTAAAGCCCCTGGGAACAGGGCAAAGCAGTCTCCAAAATACTGCCCTGAGAAAATCCGGGCACATGAAGATGTGTGTTAAGTGCAAAGGAGCAGGTGTATTTATATTTAGCACCTCTAGAAGACTCTTCTCCCAAAAACGCTCTCAAAGAGAACACGCTGTGGCAAGGAGTTGCACAACTCGACTGAAAATCACTGTATTAACTCAAAGGAGGTTTACTGCTCACATCAGGTCCAAAAACATCACTGATTAAAGAAGATTCTATTATACTGAACACGTGAGAAGACAACTCAGGTATTTTTGAGCAGATCTGACACTTATTACAAGCAGGGAGGAAGCTCCTGTGCTCTTTAGTCTCTGGAGAACCTCAGGTGTACATTCCACAGCACTGATGACACCCTGCACTTTCAGGAGCAGACATGTTACTGCATCCTGAATAACAGTTATTTGCACTCAAAAAACCTATTTCTGTCCCTCCTGCTGTCAATCAGCAAATGAGTATCACTTATTTTCACAACATGAACACAATGTGATACTTAATAAAATGCATCCTTTTTTAATTCCCTACCATCAACCATTTGTCTAATAGAAATACTATCCTATGTAACATGCACAGATTAAAATGCAATGTAAGTTGAATCATATTCACTGGAGGCTGGCCAACTCCAGCACATTTTAGTATTTAATAATAAAATAGTCTAGTGTAAAAATATGTAAACTAGCTTCCATCCTGCTTTAATATTCACTTAACATGAGAAGAAAGGGAATGCAATTTTGTTTAAATATTAAACATTACATTTCTTCTTTTGATTATTAAAGTATTATTAAAGTTAAATGAAAATGTGTTTGCAACCTCCTTCCTCTGAAGTCTTACAGGTCACTGTTATCACTAATATTTTGTCCCTCTAGCTGGCTTCTTTGGGGATCTTAAAGCACTTTAGGAATCAGATCGAGCCATGCCCAATTACACCTCTGGGATGGAGCAACTACTGTCAAGCAAAACAAGTGAGGGAATGAAAGTTGAAGCGAGGTGATGACAGTCATTCAAGAAGAGATGGCTAAGGAAAGAAAACTGAGGAGTCCCAGCTCCCAGACATTAAACTTTACCCTAAGACCAGCTGTAACTTGCAACCCTTCATCCACCCCTGAGCTCTGAGATGACAACCACCGAGTTGAAATTTAAGACTATCTAACACCACCACGTAGCAAGGAGGAATTATCTTTATGTGCCTTTCCAGAACAGCGGGTCATACACTGTGAGACAAGTTTCCTCCTGCTGAATGTCACTGGGAGAGGTCAGAAAGGATGTTCTTATTACATCTGCTGGAAGGATGGAGTATATCAAATGATTTAATTTTGTGTAGTGCCCCACTTACTTTGACAAACTGATACTGCACAGGGCATAATGTCATTAGGTGATTAAAGTACAAGAGCACTCAGCTTCCCACCTTCTTTCATAACAAGAGCCTGCAAGAGCTACTACAGCAGGCTCTGGACGGGCAAAACTTGTGGTTGTGGAGGCAATACTGGCCCAGGGCCATAGAACACCCAACTCCTCCTCTCAGCAGGAACTCCTATGCTGGCAGCGACCACAAATAAGCTTTGTAGTCCTCCAGAGAGATCCCACCTTCCCCTTGGGATTCCTGCAGCACTTTCAGCCCTACCAAGAGCCCAAAGCCACGTGTGACCTTCAAGCACCCTACACCCGGCCCTCTGATCCCAACTACTGTAAAGCCTCTGAGCTGCACCTGCCATAATCTGCACATAAAGATTTTACAGGTGACTTGCAAAGGCCATTTTAATTGTATTTCCAACTCCTCCTTTTTCCCCTTGGCATGATAATAAAAGCAGCCAGCGGGCAGATTTGTGATGCTCGCTGTAAGTTTGCTGAGAATGTCTGGAAATGTTAAGATGCTTTCCTTGAGCTCTCATCCATTAAAAGGTGCAGGAGACTGAGCCTTAATTAAGAGCTTCTTTCTAACAGTGGCTATTTCTGACAGATGAAACAGCAAAAGGACTCTGAGCTCAGCAGAGTGACGTGACACAATCATGAGGATGTGATGTACTTCACTTTCCAGCTGGTATTGCCTTTGAAACTAACAAATGTTGAGTTCCCCTCATTGTGCCAAATGTGTTAAAACCTCAGAACCCACGGTGGGAAATGTGTGTTTTGTCGCACACGCCCTTTAAGTTTATGTTTTCTTTCATACAAATATCTAATGGGGTTTGAATAAAATAAAATCTGCACATTGCCATGTGGAAATTAATTTTAAAGAACTGTTTGTCAATTTAATTTCACCGACAGTAACAGACAGATTTATGAGGCAATTAACTAAATATTTGTTTTTTTCACATTTCAATTCATTATAGTAAATTAACAATTTTCCACTTGAAAGTCTTGCACTGCTACACTGAAAGCCTAAAAAAAAGTGTGTATTTCTGTTGGTCTAGGAAGGATTTTCTCATTTTCACAATGTGGATTATCCTCCTCACATCAACTTAACATACTGTATATGTAATTCAACCCCTCTCATTTCTGTATTACCACAGAACCTGTCATTCTCTAAAATGCCAGTTTCAAGCAACCAGACATAAATAAAGAATAATTACAGCTCTAAAGCCAGTCTAACTTCCGCTCAAGAAAACAATCCTACAGAGTGGATTTTACAGCCACATAACACCCACCTGTGGTTCAGACAATCCCCAGAGACAAAACCAAGGTGCTGCCAGATCCAGCCTGACCCTGAGCCAAGATGCCAAAATCAGAGCACGAGCCTTGACAGAGCCAAGGGAATGAGCAGAATGAACAGAGCCTAACGTGGCCTTAAACACCAAGTAAAAACTTCACCCTTTCCTCTGAGGGGTATGTATAGCCCCATTTCACTTCTACCTTTACTTGTTCTGATGATTTAAACATCTGAATTAATGATTTCAGCTTCAAGGAGGTCATCTGGCCGTGGCCATGCGGGTCTCTTTGCCATTGCTGGCCAGACATTAAACACATTAAGGAGCAGTCATAAGACAGAACTACAGCTTTATGTTCTTTTAACTGGTATTGTACCAAATTAATATCAGGAGGAATGTGCTCTATAAATATAAAAGCATCTGCTCATATGGCTCCTTGGATTCTTTTCTCTCTGTGTCAGTGTTTCATTACCTGAAGAGAAATAATCTTGGTCCCTCCATAACTCAATTGCCCTTATGGAGAGCAGGATGTGTCAATTCTTACTGATCTCGTGGGTTTCTGTCAGGTCAGCTCATCAAGGATAAACCCACTTGAGGAAACTCTACCAACTGCATTCCTCAATTCCACACAGATTCTGGTTAAGTATTTCCCTGAATAAAACATAGCTTACGTTTTGAAAATCATCCTGTTAATTCACTGGATTACAACACAATCACATCAGAGTATTAGTCTAAATAGGATTTTGTAGTCAGATCTGATCTAGAAGATTTAACATTTTACAGGCCTCCATCTCATAATGCTGACAGAAATCACCAGGCAAAGGGAGAAACTGGGACTGCATGTCACACCAAATGATGGAAACCAACCCTGGAAACTACCAGAAAAATCCCCCAGTTTTTTCCATTGTTAATATTTACAAATTTGGCAACAAAGGCTCTCCTGACAGTTACTAGTTCAAAACAATATGCAAACACTAGTCAAGCAGTTAATTGCCATTAGCAACATGCATTGAGAAACCAAGGCAGGGAGAAATCAAAGGATTTGTTCACGGCCATAGGATGCATCAATGGCAGCAGCAGGATTGGAACCACTCCCCATTGTCCATGTCTTAGTCCTGGTACCTACAGCTCAATTAACCTCCCTTTTCAACAGCAAGGACTTACTGTTACAGCCTCTCTATCTGCAATACCTGCCAGAAAACACACCCCCCACTCTTCCTGTTGTAAGGGTTTAAGCATAAACTGAATGTTACCATAAATACTCTGTTTGTAGTGGTTTTCACTTTTTAGTTGTATTATCACTGGCAGCAAAGTAACACTTCAATTTTAGCACTCAAGAGGCTAATAAATACCAAATTAATAAAATACTAACAAATGCAAAATACTTAAAGTGGCTAGCAGAGAGGCATTAATTCTTGATAAATGGTCCATACATTATTATTATTTGTCAAGGTTTTAAGCACTGCTTAGTATGTCATTAATCTACCAGGTTAAAACAGATTAAATAAGTATCAGCACAGTGCTGGAGGATCGTTAAAAACACAGACAAGAAATTGGTAAGGCTCTTTATCTTTTTCACTCAAAAAAAAAAAAAAACCCAATCAAAAATATTAAAAATAAAAAAGATCAGTAAATCAGTGATCTGAGTACAGGGCATTTTCTGGAGACTAATGATGGGCTGGGATAGATGGCCCTCACTTCTACTTTAGGTTATCAACTCCTCCCACACAATCATTAATTCCCCAGGAAATGCCTTTTGCTTCAATAACTTTTGCTTACATAGATCACCAGTGAGAGGAAAAAAGTCATGCCACTAGAAATGAACTACTGTAAAGCCTCTGAGCT
>WAAE01002142.1:0-61798 GCA_013400495.1 Nicator chloris
AACTTTCTATGCTCCAAATATTTTGAAGCCTAAAATTCAACCCAATTTCAAACCTCTATCTGTATAAGCTTATTACAACACTGTGAAAGTCCTCTACTTTTTCAGTTCCAACACCTGGGAGCTACTGAGAACCTCCTGATCTGGGCCAACACACGGCGGCAGAATGTTAAAGCAGGAAATATTGGGATGTCCCCTTTGGCAGAGGCTTCATAGAGTGCATGTGAAATCCTTTTGGGCAGAACTCTCTCTGGGAATCAGGCATGGTGGATGTATTCCTGGCTCTGAGGACCTCTTACCAGTCAAGGTAAAAGACAAGCTAAGGATGAAGAGGGACATGGGGACAATTTTGGACACATTGCTCCTAATGACCAGGACGACCTCAGGGGACACAAATATCCCCTTTTGGGTATGGTGCTGAGGTTTTCAGCCAGCTCTAAACCATTGTGTGACAAGTGGGAAATTGATTTTTCACCAGCCTCAGTGAAGGGGTGCACAAACCTTTGTCCTTTTGCTCTGTGAGGGAGCATTCAGCAGGGCCAGGTGTTAACAAGTTCCTACCTTCAGAGGTGAGCACAACTTTCATACAGCACAGCAGGAAGCTCCAAAAACACCCTAACACTCACACTGAGCTGGGAGGGCCACCAGCTATTTCTCTGATCAACTCCTGGCTTCTAACAATCCTTCAGACAGAGAAAACATTCTTTATAAGGAAGGTACAGGTTTATATACTACCACAGGACTAGTAACTCACACCCTCCTAAGAAATCAAAACCTGTTTTCCATGGCTTCTGCTCTCTTGCTTAATTTGTAGAGCTCCAAAATTCTTTCCTAAGGAAGAAGCTATGGGAGGACAAGGTAAGACAATTTTGCATCAGCTTTACACTTGGTCTGTTGGGTGCTGCTGCAAGCATAAATTATTAAAAACAAACAAACAAACAGAAAACCCAAACCAAACTTAAACAGCAGTACTGCTCACTATATACTAATATATTTTGCTTCAGATGGTCTACGTTACTCCACCTCAACTGAATAAAAAGGAATACTAAATAGAAGAATTGGTGAATACAGACAAATATCTAAATCCATTTTTCTGATGAATAAGAATTTATATCATCTATTATTATTGAATTAATGAGACTGGCTATCCTGAGGATAACCTTTACATTATTTTAATGTAGATATTTCTAATATCAATAAAGTGTGTTTTTCTCAAAGTATTATTCAGTGATCATTTATTAAAATATCACATTTGAAAAATACAAAAGAGGCATCAAGGAAAAAATTGTTTTGTGTTTGAAATGCGTTTCAAAACATATTTGAAATATGTTTCAAAAATACCATTATACAAAAGCAGATCTGAGTTAGAAAAGGCATGTATTTAAAGTATTTTACCTGCTTTTCATCAGTAGATAATAATGGCTTAAATGTTTTTTTCCAGTTCACCTTCCATCAATTAAAAAAAATATTCTTCAGTTATTTAGTTCAGAGAATAAGGCAACATAGGCATCTTAATATAATTATCAGAAAGTAAATTAAAGTAATTAAAGATTACTACAAAGTTACATCCTTGTTTAAGCCACAGAACAGTAGAATCAATAGATGAAAAGTTACATGTCTTTAGCACCATTAGGCAAAACAATAGAACATGTATTACACTCTGTTCAGTTTTTCTATCATTGTGGTAAAATTCTACTTTGATTCTACTTTTTCTTTTTGAAATATTTACTCCACATTTAGCCTTCAAACTAATTGCATGTTAACACAAACCTGTACTTAACTTTTATTCTGTAGGCCTCTTTGCAAAAGCCTGACTTAGCACATAAGTTCAGGAAAATAGGCTTTGTAAACATTATAACAGCAAACCACCGAATTCAGAAGAATATTACATAATTTTTGTGAAAGTAAAGTGAAAAACTTTAATTTCCTAAGTCAAGACCACTAATATAAACATGTTCTAAATAATTAGTATGTAATAGCTAAACACATGTGAATTGTATACACAGAGAGATTTGTCTACAAAAAAAAGGTTTAGAAGTCCTGTGTTTAGAGTCCATTAACAAAGTTTAGAATCAAGAAGAGAAGGTTGTTTTAATGCCAGTGTAAATCCAGTGACAGCAGTAGTCTCGATATACCTGATGTCATAACAGTTTCCTGCTGGTTTAACACTGAGTGTGTCTTTTCATTCCAACAGTTATCCTTGGCTACCCCAAGCCTAATAACAGTGTAATCCCTACACTAATAACAGAGTCATCAGATGAACTCGTAGGGCTGTTACAGGTGATGGGGAAGAGCTGCATGGAAGACTACAGGAAAAAGCATGTCTCAAATATGGCTGGGTAGAGTGACAGCAGACATGTAGTCACAGATGCAAATAGGTCTCTGACAAGCAGAGAACACTGGATGTTTAAGAGAGTTTCCTGTTTTGAAGTTCGCTGACAAACAATTCTACTGAAGACAGAAGTGGCAGAGAGCTAATTTTTAAAAATCTTTCCCAGCTATCAGCTTTACCAGAACTTAAACTTTTCCTAAATTTAGGGACTGGATGCAATCAACTTGATTATTGTTCAGGTATTCTGAATCACCACTGAAGACAAGAAAAGGAAGTTACAGCATTGAGAGATTTTGCTTTCAATATATGCTGAGACAGGGTCAAAGTGAGACAATTAGAGAAACAGTGATTTAGAATACAGGGATAAAGCCACAAATTGCATTGGGCACTGAACTATCATTTAGGTGACAGAGCACTCCCATGGGTCTGGAAACTTTTGATCAGCTGGTGCCCATTCCTAGCGCTGCAGTACCTTTTAAAAGCTGATGCACTTACACACTGATGCCAGTGAGTTGCTCTGTCATAAGCAGCATGGTTCAGGCTCACTGTGAATCGATTTCATCTGGATCAGAGATGCTCAGAGCTGCCAGGTCTAAGCATTCAAACTTGGTAAACAAGGTCCCTGCCTTTGCCAGGCAATTTGCAGAGCGTTAATTTCAGCTTTTGCTCCATTTTGTCACAGAGTTTCACAGCATATGCAGTTACCAAAGTAATTCAGGCACTTACAGAGCAAAATATCAGCAGAGAGCCAAAACTACTAGATCCATGCCTACTGTTGAAGGCCAGGCCTTGCTTTTCTTCAAAGTGGACTTCAACAACTTCTTCCCATCAGCTGTAACTCTGAAAGTTGCCCTGATTAAGTAAGAAATTTGTTAAACTTTAAGCTCCAGGACACCTAAATTTTCGAGTGGAGTCACAATAAATGAATGGAGAAACCCTTCTACATCATCAGAACAAAGGCTTACTTACCCTGTTACCCGACCTCCAAGAACAAGTGACCCACAGGTGCTCAGGAAAAGAGCATAAGTGTGACAGGCAATTTGTGCCAGGAGAAAGACCCCTCCCTCCAGTACCTTACAAGCATCTGACAATCAATTTTAGGGAAGATGTTTTTTAGTTGCTAATGGACACTGGATTTTTCTATATTTTTTCTTATTCTCTTGGACTCCCTACTTCTACAAAGTGTAAGTTTAAATGACTAACCTCCCCCCAAGGGGGAAGAGGAATATTATTTTTCCACTTTAGAACTGCCACTTGAATAATGGCATTGGGCACTTTTTAGAACCAGCATTGTCAGAAACAGTGAGCAATCACTCCCCATTCACCTTTTCTATACTCTCATGATTTCTTAAATCTCCATCATATTTCACTTCACCAGTTTTTTGTCATTTGAAGACTCAGTTTCATCTTTCTTTTAAAAACTTCCCCTCTTCCACACCTCTGTTCTTTCCTGCTCTGGGCTTTATCTGGTTTTTGAATATAATTCCAAGCTGTCTTTCCTAACTGCTGAGAACTGAATTAGAGCCCAGCATTGCATATACATCAGTGAAAATGTTTTAACTTGTCCTTAAGTGCATTCATTACTTTGCATTTATGAACAGTGTAGTTCTGCACGACTTTTAGTTGCATCACGTGAGCGTTCTTCACAAAGCCAAGCAAAAGCAGTATTTGCAGTCACCACCTTTTATTCCCTTGAAATCAGGGCTGATTTAGTGCAAGGTCATGCTACACAGCCATTTACTCAGTCACTTAATTTCTTAGTTTCCCAAGGACTCTAAGGTAATACTGTGCTAACTTTAGATTTGCTACAGTTCATTTTCTTGTTTTATTCTCTAACTCTTGCCATTGCTACCGCAGTTTGAGACTGTTGCAAGGGCTTCTCAGTGAAGGAGGAAAGACCTTGCTTTAGTGTGTTTCTGAAATCCTCTGGAGCAAGGAGTGCAGCAAACGCTGGCTTTACCTGTTTGCTACTGCCACACATTCTGCCAGCTGCTTCTTCCACCTCACTTCTCTCCTCCTCTTGTGTTAACCAGTCCCACCAGCCTACCAGTAGGCTTCACCATCTCGCAGTTTAATAGAGGCTTCTGATCTACCACACATCATCTGAAATCCAGTTCCACCACTGGTCCCTTCTAATGCTGCTGCAGAGCCCAGAAGGAAATCACATATACCTCATTAGGAGAAGCAACTATTTCCCTAAACTTTTATTCTCCTCCTTTCAAAATCAAAGACAAAATTCTTCATCATGGCATTTCTTTAGACAAACAAGCCACAGAATTAAGAGTTTCTGCAGCTTCCTGTAGTCTTGATGCTTATTTCAGGGAAGTACACCCAACACCAGTAGTGTGGAAGATCAAGCCCTTCATTTTCATTTGGATATATTCTATTCTTTAAAGCAAAGGGCTGAAGCTTCTAGTCAGGGAACAAAAAAAAAGCTACATTTTAAATTTTTCACCTAAATAATATGAAGTGGCAGGAACTACAGTTAAGAAGAAAGTCTGACTGGTTATATTTTTCCGAAACTGGAAATAGTTTAGATGCATATCTTTTGAGGTTCAAGATTACTCTTCCCACTCTGTGGGGCAGTAAAAACCATGTTTAAAGTAAAAATACATGAAGACCTGCAAGCTCTCAGTCTTGTCTGTTCCAGCTGGCATGTCTAATACTCAAATGGAGTTCTCAAGTTTGTAGAGCAACAACTATTCCCTTGGAAATCACCAGAAACACAGCACGAGTTCTAGTGAAGCTAATGGGACTGCTTTTGGAGCAGGATGTAGTAGTGAAGCTTGAGCAGCTGAAGTAGTGCTGTCACAATCTGGCTTTTGCAAAATACTTTCAAAGCAGAGTTAAGCTACTGCCACATAACAACACCTGCTGCTCTGATACCATAAAATAAACTTTGCAGATGTTATTTTTAGCTGAATCTACTTTGTTTGTTTGTTTAATTAAATACCCATCTCTTCTTCTATTGATTGCAGGGCATCTGCTCATTTGTGTGATTCTGTCTCGTGTCTTCTGTCCTATATTTGTCTTTCTATTCTAGGTATTCATTTGTATCTATACTACTGGTACAGCAAAGATTTTCTGATCTGTTCTATGCTTTTTCCTCCTTCTGCCAGGCTCCCTTCATCTTAACAGAGGTAAGGTTATGAAATATGAACGAATAATTCTTCCAAATCAATAAAAACCTACACCAGTATATAAAATTTGTGTAATTACTCCAATGTGTTGGGCAAATAAAAACTTACAAAGGAGATTAACAAGAGTTTCTGGAGTTTAAATATTTAAATCATATTCCGCTGATGCAAGGACATAGTTCTGACAACTTCAGTGGAATTACCAAAATGGCTGTGTCTTATAACCACTAGCACTAAAAAGCCCAAGTCAAACATCACCGAATTTCCAGGTACCTTACTCTAAAGAAATACAAAACAATCCAAAGAAAGGCTGCTCATCTGTCTAAGGCAGGTGCAGGGAAGTGCTGCCATCTGTCTTATGATTCTCTTTGTAATATCCCTAGGATTACCTTACACTTCTGTGTGTGGTTCTGTCTGCCCATCCCTCAAAGTACTGAGAGATGAAGTGCAGATATTTAGCAGCTGTTCTTTATAATACTAAATCTAACTCTACGTTTTTCTATTTTCTTTTATTTTCCCCCCAGACTCCAACATAGCAGATTAGGACACAAAAGTTTATTTTTTGCTGTTCAACTATTCAACTGCCAATATCATTTTAAGCAAGGAATCTACACCATTCTCTTCTATACTCACAATATTTTTCAACCTCATACTCATATGGTATTTAACAGACATTAACTACATGAGTTAAGTAAAAGGCTGTTTTTTTCTTTTAAAAAGAAAAGATGTTTATTCCTAGTTTTCTCCTAGTTAGTGGACAAAGTTATCTATTTTGCAATTCCTGGTGGTAATTTTTTAATTAATTTCCACTAGTAATTTTACAAGTTAATGTCAAAATACCACTTGAAAAAATCACATATGATGTCAAAGAATCCATATAATTTAATTTATCCTTTTGTCATCTTGCAAACAAGATGACAGTAAGGGCTGCAACATATGTTCAGTACATGAGCAGTGTTCAGTAACATCTGAACATTGGTTGTAGAGATGTATTATCAAAACATAACCACATCATATGTACTTCTATTCCAAGAGGAAATAGTCTCGAGTTATTATAGAACCTCCAGCTGAGAATGTAATATCAGGGCTGGGCTTGGGATTTTGAAGGCAAATGGACCACCAGATTTAAAAAGAAAAAATGAAGTGACCCCAACAGAGAAAGAGTGCATTCAGTAGCATTGCAAAAAATTCCCAGGAACATAAGAAAGCCATAATCAATGCCCAGGATCCCAAGTCACAAATTAATCTAACATATATTTATCTGCTTTGCTTAATCTATGTTTTTTTTTCTTTTTCTACCCTTATTTCTATTTTTACTTATTTCATCTTCTCATTTTAACTGGAAATCTGTGTTCCCTCAGTGTTGACTTCACTTCAAAGCAGGGTCTGCAGTTTACTTTCACATAAGCTTGTCATGAAAAAGCTATCAGAACCGTTCTCACAGTCTGCCCTCTTCTCAGGGACAAAAGAGAACATCAAAGTGCTTTGTACTTATTGTAAACGTGTGACCCTCCTTCCCAGACTGCCAAGATGCAAATATATAGCTGCATTCAATTTTGGTGAAATTCTCACAGCACAGTAATGCAGCTTGAGCTTTGTGTTTCAGAAAGGAAAGCAGCACAGATTGAATACAGATGCAATAAACTCTGAAAATAATATTGTTCTTGCAACACAAACCTTTTCACAGCACCGAAGGAAAACAGACATTTTAACTGCTTTGCATTAACCAGAAATTTTATTTTATACCTTTCATTTCCTGTTTTCATTATTCAAATAGAAAGCATTCAGAATGTTAAACAAAAATCACCCTTGACCCTTGCAGTAAGGGGAAGTACGAGACTTGACTTTATTTGCAATACTCCTAAATCATATTACCTGACCCTCATGCCTCCAATTTTCAGCTTTATTACTTATGATTTCTTTATGGTCTTTCGGGATAATTAAAGAGACTGCATCATTCTTTAAACAAATAGTCCATAAGCTGAAGATAAAACTGCAAACCAACTTACCTACCTCTTTTCCTAATGACTTAATCCTTGTATTTTAGCTTTCAGTGAAAGAGGGCCATTTCCTACAGTATCCCACTGGAGAAAAAAGGGGGGACAAAAAGAAATCATTTTAGTCACTGACAAACAAAAAATATCTGTTTCAATATATCAAGGTTTTGTTCCATCTGGGAGTGGGAAAGAATATGTAATTTTAAGTTATGCAATTTAAAGAACTTAAAATGTGTTCCAGTTAATCATTTACATCTTGCAGCACTATTTTATTAAATAGTGACATACTTACAGCTTCTGGCTCTAATCAAAATATTTTCTCAAAATTATTTTGCTTCTTTCAAATGAAGACTTAAAATGTGAAAAGAGAAAATCCAGTAAATATTTGAAAGGAAATGATCTATGACTATTCACTCACAAACAGCAGAGTGAAAGAACACACAAAAGCTCCAGACCATCAAAGCATAACCAGATCTAACCCATGTGGATACAGTGACTTGTGACTGTCTTGAAAATGCTTTGATTATGAACAAAGGACTGAAAGAAATTCTCAAGATAAGTAATTTTAGACTGTTACAATAGTTCTAGACCATTTTTCTCCTCCCGTTTTCAAAAGCAACACACTAATGGAACTGTTCAGCTGGCTTTTTGCACAGAAAAACAGCAAAGTTAGATGGAGGCACAAGTTAAAACTGAGCCACTAGATTAAAACTGATCCTGCACACATGGGACAACACTCCTGTGTCCTAAACAGAGACACATCTGCCTGCTTGTGCTCTGCCACCACTGTGATTCTGCAGTTTCCCATAGGTGGAAAGAGTCCTTTCTTACTCTCTCATCACTTTGCATTAGAAAACTCTCTTCCATTCTGCCTTTTCCTTTTAAGTTGAAAACTTCAATAAACCTTTAGCCAGATAAATGGCTCCCAGGCTGAAAATCCTTCCCCAGGACTTTCAGTCTTAGGGGAAGGATGTTCATTTATTTTAACCAAAGAGCAGGATACACCAGCATCAGCAGGGCTGTGGTTACCTGGCTGCTTTCCTAAATTGGTCTTCCATGATTTAACTCTTCTGCACAACGGACTAGTGCAAGGAGGTCTGTGCAAAGAAGGGGAAGAGAGAGGACAAGAACACTGCTGTCATGGCATGGCTCATGTCCTCTCTCTGTCCTAACAGCAGCTGCAAGGACACCAAACTCCTGCATTCAGGCATCTACATCCCTTCTGCTGCCCAGGATGGAAGTTTGTGATTCCTGCGCCAAGCCCCAAAAGGATGGCTTGTAGCATCTCCACAACTGAGTGTTCTTTGCTTTATTTGGAAATGGATTTGTACTGAGATGCCTAAATAATTACATACCATTTATCACGTGCATCAACAGTTTGCTGCCTTTGGCTGTCCAACTGATTTCAGATAAAGTCAGTTTGGATTTGTGTAAGCACAGGGACTAAATATTTACTAGAGGTAATGGCATTCTTCGAAAGAAATTATTACACTGCTAATGCAGGCAATGCAATAAAAATGACTCCTCTTTAATATTTTATTTATAGTAATTATGTTGAGTCTCGGTGTTTTTCTTTTTTAAAAAAGAAACTGGTGAAAAATGCTAATTTTAATGTAATATTTTAAGGTCTTATTTAAAATGCTGGAGGCATTTTATTTGGCATTTCTACACAGCACGATTTTCATTTCCTTCTGAAAAGGAAATAGAAGTGATTGCCATCATTCTTGTTACATTTTTTTACATTTTCAATAGCAGCTTTTTTTGTTTGTTTGGAGTTGTGGGGGTTTGTTGCTTGTTTTTTAGAAATAGGGTTATAGATGGATCTGTGGTGGGTTAGCCCTGGCTGTCAGTCAGCCACCCTCACTGCCCTTCTCAGCAGGACAGGGGAACAGTGTAAGATGAAAAAATCTCCAGGGTGTAGGTAAGGACAGGGAGCTCCCTCATCAGTTAGCAAAATCCCCAAAAACTAAACCCACCTTCCTGCCTTCTTCCCAGGCTCAACTTCACTCCGGAGTCTTCTGCCTCCTGCTCCCCCTGAGGAGCTGAGTGCTGCCCTGAGGGTCCCCCAGAGCCCCTGGAGTGGTGGAGCTGGCCACACCTCACAGAGCAGTGCTGGGGTTCAGCTGGGGACCCAACTGCTGCTAACAGAGAGAGCAATCCAAATTCCTGTCTAAGCCTCCAGTGACAGACAAGGGTAAGGAAACTTCTGATAATATACGGGACTAAAAACAAGTCTTTCAGCCTCCATCCCTAAGTTATGGGCTTAATTTCTTCTGTGAGAGTGACAGAAAAGAATGAACTCTCTGAAATAGCAGGGAATTAGTCAACAATATATTTCAGGCTTTGAAATATTAGAATGATAACTCCTTAGTACGCACCTTTTCAGATCAAGAGAATGTAAAGGCAAATATCATTAGAGATACTGAAGGAAGGGGACTTGGATCTAAGCACACAATTCAAATGCATTGATAAGATACAAATCACTAAGGGTCATGTACACTTCATGGGAAAAATCAGAAAAGACAGAAGGTCTGCACTTGGAAATGGGTATACTCAAAAAAACCAAACCAAACCAATTTGAATTGGATATTTTTTTACAAAAAGATAGAAGTTCAGTGCACGTGAAGTGGTAAGAGTTCTGAAATTAGCTATACAGAAATGATAGTCCTTATAATACATGTTATATGAGTATTTGGTTTCAAAATCACACCACTTTTCTACTTTTTATTCCCTACTAAATACAAATCAATTACTCTTGTGCAAAAACTTTAAAACTGATCTTCTGCCAGACTTTGTGGCCTCACACAGGGTATTTATGGAAACAACTTGTATAAAGCATGACCTTAGCTCAATCTTCAGATTCTGGGTTAAATTATGCTTCAAAAACCATAAGAAAGGAGGAAAAAATGAATAGAATTATAATGTATAGAACACATTTGATACACTCAAAGTTACCTTTCATTCTCTAACTTCTACAAAGTTCAGCTAAACACTAAGATCCTCAATTTTGCTAGTGTGTCTTAAATACTGCAAGAACTCTTGCGAGCTAAACACAGCGTTATTCTATTACCATGATTTACACACATTATTACCTTTTCACTCTACTATAAAGGAAAGGAAAATACTTCAGAGCATAGTATAGTTCTCTTTTTTTTAAATGTTTGAGAGTGTTCTGGGCTGTTTCAATGCACACTCTGGACACTCATTCCAGCAATAAGATAATGGTTAATCTGTGTTATGGTAAAATGTAAAACCCATCATTACTTGAGGAGATGATCTCTAAATGTATGAATTCTGACTGGCAGCCAGTTAGTTATCACCTTTAGACTTGCCCACACATTTGTTTTTGTTAATGTTTTTGAACTCCCTTTTCCTAAAGACCTAGTAGGACTTTATGAAATACAGTGACACAGAACTCTGACACAGTCCTTGTTACAAAACATGCCTCAGATGGCAATTACTCAAAGGATGCCATGAGCTCAACAAAACCTTCAATAAATACAAGAGAACTGAACATCTGCAGCTATTGTTTCAGCTGTAAATCTTGTGAATGTTTTTTACTGTAGCAACAAACTGCTAATAAATCCAACCTTCATTGCCAGAAACATATAAAGGACAGGATACACTTCATGATGTTTTCTCAGTGTCCTCCGGAGCCCATGCACTGGGGCATATTGTTTCCAGATATATTTTATAGCTAGCAGTGATACACTGTCCCCTCTACCCTTTTCCCTGACTGATGAGACAGAGAACATTGACTGAATGCCATTACCTGGCACTACCTCCCTCTTGCTCAACAGAAATGGGAGGCTTTATGCTTACAATTCATATTAGATTTAGCAGCAATCATCAACATTAATTGCACATGTATCATTTGGCAAACAGACTTCTTAAAAAAAAAATCCCCATGAAGCAATTAAAATGCTGTTCCTGCTACTGTGCAAAAGCAACAGTTTCCTGGCCTGCTTTTAACACATATATTCAATACGTAGGACTGACAGGCAAGTCACAGGGAAGGATACTCAGCAAAGTCTCAGATTTTCAAAGTACTTTAAATGCTAATTCAATAAAGTAGCACAAAATCTAGACACTTCTCAATACCATCAGTTATCATATACTAAAACAAATAGCAATTATTCCTACAGTAAGATTTACAGAAGCATTCACATTGCACATAGCTTTAACCCCCACTAACTACAAAGGTCACTGGCTTGCTTGTCCTTTCATCTCCTATTACCGCACTTTGTTCTGAATGAGGACGTGATAGAGCCAAAAAGAGAGAAGCTGATATTGCTTGACATCAACAGCAAAGCGGAACTAAACGAAAGATCACCACCCTTACACCTGAGGTCTAAGGCTCTCTGTTGGTTTAAATTCAGGCTGAGAGGGTTTGAAGGTGCATGGCCTGTCAGCAAGGTGTGTTCCATGCAGTGGTTCACTACTGACAGCAGCACACACCGGCTGCGAGGGCAGAAGGGACAGAGAAAAAGATTTCAGTGCAGGGAAGAGGAACTGGAGAAAGAGAAGATGACTATCTCATATAAAATTCATTTAAAAACATAATTTATTTTCTCCAAGTTTTACACAACACATTCTATAGAAATACTTGTCATCACAAAGGGTATCAGATGTCAGAGGTCAACAGGTTTTGCAAACATGAAGGATTTGCCATGGTCACTAAATATAGTAATAATGAACAGAAAATGCTGGTATGTCAGGAAGTGACTTAGTGCATGAAACTATTTTCTCAGTTAAGAAGAGTTACATTCCAGAAAATACACTTTTATGGAAACCATATTTCAATTGGGCATTTATTCCATTAAGTTCAAAAATAGCCAAAAGCACTTTCTATTGCCAGGAGATACATTAGTATCAATACATGACACGGGTTTCCAGACAACTTTTTAGTACCTTTTCTGTGATTAAAGACACAGGTAGAATGTTCTGAAGAAACTGCAAACAGCTGCATTACAGCAACAGATATGACTTCACAAGGAGGTTGACTACCTTCTACTTGGACACTAAGTGGCTGTAAGAAGACATCCATTTTTAGGGAGCACTGCCACTGATGTTTTGTTAGTTGGCATTTACTAAACAGACCAAAACAGGTGTATGTTTGGTTCAGGGCTGTTTAAGGGAAAGCTGCTTATTCTTTTACAAACTAATCCCTCTTCCCTTGTGTTCAGTCACATAATAGTCTGCAGTTCACAAGTACCAAATACTAGCTAGCATTGTAAAGATGGAATCAATAGCATAATCCTATTAAATTCCGCAATGCAGGCTACTTTTCAGATATATAGTGGAATCCTCTTAAATCGATTTTTTTTTTAATAAAAGGTAGGGTTATGTGAGGCTCTAGCTAGAAACCTAAAATATATTGTCTACATAATGCTCTTAAGATAGCAGTTCAGTCTGTTTTCCTCTGTACAATTTCTGTGTGTTGGCTGGATTGTAACTGTGATGCTTTACTAGATGAACTTCCAAAACAAAACCAACATTTCCTTAGTTATTGCAACCACTGAGCAGTGAAAGGATTGATAAGTTTTCTCACATAAGCCTTCAAAGAGCAGTGACACATCCAAGTGCATGTAAGCTATTGTTGTGATTTCATCCCAGCCCAACAAAGCCGCTTGCTCGCTCCCTTTCTAGCTGGATCCTGAGGAGAGAATGGGAAGGGTAAAAACCAGAAAACTTGTGGACTTGTGGGTTGAGATAAAGTCAGTTTAACAGGGAAAATCCACACACACAAACAAAGCAAAGCAAGGAATTAATTCACCACTTCCTGTGGGCAGGTAGGTGTTCGGCCATCTCCAGGAGAGCAGGGCCCCATCACAGTTCACAGTGACTTGGGAAGACAAAAACATCACTTCAAATGTCCCTGCCTTCCTCCACTTTCTCCCACTCTATATCCTGAGCATGATGTCCTGTGGTCTGGAATATCCCTTTGGTCAGCTGGGGTCACCTGTCCTGGCTGTGTCCCCTCCACCCTCCCAGGCACCCCCAGCTCCCTCACCAGCCTGGCTGGTACCAAAAGCAGGAAAGGCCTTGGCTCTGTGTGAGCCCTGCTCAGCAACAACAAAAACATCTCTGTGTTATCAGCCCTGTGTTCAGCACAAATCCAAAACACAGCCCCATAGCAGCCACTGGGAAGGAAATCAACCCTACCCAGCCAAAACCAGCCATTACACCCCTATCCTGTACTATTTACATCATGCTAAGATCCCACACTATGCAACACAACTTCATTGCCCACCACCCCCCTTTCCCTTCTTTATTATAATACACAAATATCGTTCACTTCATCTATGGAGCACCTCTACAAAATGTCCAGAAAACGTCTATTGAATCATTTAGTCCATGATTTTGGGCTGCTTCTGTAGTGGTGGTCACTTGATACCCTAAGTTTTAGCTGCTATATTTTCCAGATTCTGTGCTGCCTAGGTGTGTAGCTCTGAGCTTCATAAAAGTGTTAGTAAGTTCTCTTCAACGGGTAGGCAGACAAAACAAATCCTTTTCTAGCTTGAGATCAAGGACAATGGTTACAATCTTCAGGCCCAAAAGCGTAAACAACAGGGAACTGAAGAGTGCAAACTGGGAGGATGGGACTTCGTAACCCGAAGCTGTAATTGGACCATTAACCCCAATATGCAAATGGACCAAAACTTATAAAAGTGTGAAACCTCGTGACCTGTCGTCCATTGTGTGACCATTTTGGGTCCATCTTGAGTGTAGCCCTGGCCAGGCTCTTGTACTGCCCAAGGTGTATCCTTGAAGGCCTTTTAATAAATAGCTACTTTATTCTTTAACTCTGTCTAGTCTCTGTGCTAGGTCAGCCTCTCAAGGCATCACACTTGGGAGAGGAGAGGTGGGGTGTTACACAGCACCAAAGCCAGCTCAGGTCAGGTCACCACTGCACTGCAACTGCCTCTTGTAAGGTTTATCCTCCACAGGTTTGCCTGGTTTCTGTTACAGTAATTCCTGTACAAACAACTCAAATCATGGCTTGCAACAATTTAAAGGTACATTCATTACAATCCTCACCCCTGCTCCTTTTGGGCCATGTTCATCTGGTTTAATGTTGTAATGAGTGCCTCCTCTTTTCCCCAGCCTGGCTGCAACAAAGGCTTCCTGCTATAGAACACATCATAGTCTGCCATGGGCTGCAGGGGACAGCTGCTTCACCAAGGTCTTCACCACGGGCTGGAAGGCAATCTTTGCTTCCCCTGCTCCAGCGTGTGTCCCAGCCACAGGGGACAGTCCTCCCTGAACGCCTCCAACATGGGTCCTTCCCACAGGCTGCAGTTCCGCACAAACTGCTCCACCGTGTGACCCCCATCAAGTCACAAGTCCTCCCAGCAAACCTGCCGCATCACAGGCATCTCATGGGCTCACATCCTCCTCCAGGCATCCACCTGCTCTGGCAGGGGGTTTCCATGGGCTGCAGATGGGTCTCCTGCACTGTCCACTCATTCACAAGTCACAATGGCTCCAACTCCAGCTCAGACCGAAGACCCAGCCTGTCCAGCACAATGACACAGAAACAAACAGCAGCCATACCCTGACCACCTGCCAGCCCAGGCACATCCATGGCTGTTATCAAAACATCCCCAGGCACAATACAGTGAGGAGATAAGAAGTTCAGCACCACAGCAAGGCCTGAAGGCCACTAACAAGCACCAGACTCTAATAGACAGTTGTGGAAACAAGCCCCATGGCAAGCACAGCAGCCTGCTCATTACTGGCTCAACAGCACTACCAGACATAAATTCAATCTGGTACATCCCATCAGATCTGTCATCTCAAACCCTTCCAGCCTATCACTGGGCACCAAAAAAGGCTGTTGGGGTTTTGGAACAGTATTCCTCAGTTCAGTGTCTCCACCAAGAGTCTCCCAACACCACTGTCCCCCTCCCCTGTGACAGGATGGAGAGAACTGCAAGCACAAAAGCAAAGAACATGGGCTGAGATAAGAACAATTTACTGGAAAGAGCTATGGGATAAGAAAAAGAAAACAGTCAGCAACACTACTAATGACAGAGGGTAAGAGATACAATCCACACATAAAAAAACCCTGATAACAGACAGTACCAATGGCTCCATCACATTTTCTTGACCAGAAGGAATCCCTTCTTCCCAGAAAATAGTCCCTTTCCCCTGCCAATAATGTAAGTGGTATAGAATAAGCTCTGGGTCCTAGCCATGTCCCCTCCCAGCAACTGCAAAAAATATTAACCCTGTCCTGGCCAGAACCAGGACAGGTATTGACACCTATGGCCAAAATTCCTTCACTAACACAATCAGATTGTTACTTTTTTGAAAGCTAGTGTTAGCATTTACTTAAGCATATTCCTGGATAATATCTCTTTTACAGTTTACTTGATCTCAAACTTTGTCTGCTCATGTGTGAAAATTGGAGGATCTCTAAATCTCTCTTAAAAAACTGTCAGGTTCGAACCAATAGGAGGATTTAATGCATTTCCCTGCAGGAATATAGCAGGGGTGTAAATACCACCTTGTGTCACTAGCTACCTGATTCTTGAACCAACCAAAACAAATGTTACCTCGTGCCTTGTACCCAGGCCATACCCAGGCCAGGGCAGCATGTGTTATGGTGATAGTTGCTGATGGGCAGACTGAGATTTCCAGTTGTATCAGTGGAAGATGATTTATCCAGCAAGACATGGCATAGTCCACACATATTCCAGGAGACCCAGATATTTGTCTCGTGTCTTTCAGAACAAAGAAAGTACACATAGGAATCTAAGAAGTTCTTTCTCTATTTCCACAGAAAAGATCTGCAAATGTTCTACTTCCTACCTTTCTCTGTACCAGCAACGCTTCCCAGTTGTGCAGCCACCACAGTTTCTGATGCTATCAGCAGATGTACCAAAAAATCAGAGTCTTTACAGTACCTTGACTACCTTGAGAATCACAAAAAATCTGTAACTACAGTTTGCAAGTCAGAAAATCACAGCAACTCTATGATCAGGATGATAAACTGACATTGTCAAAGAGGTGACAGATTTCTCCTTTCTCCAGGCAATAAATGTACATACTCGTTTTCTAGACTAATTTGATGCATTTTGCAGATTAATTTTTATTGCTAACTTCATACAATATCAGAATTCCTGTATTCACAGGTCATCAGCAGCATCCCTCACATGTGCAGTACTATCTAGACATCTCCTCTGAAATGGAACCTTGGGAACAGACAGGGGCTGAGGGCCAGGCAATGCCTCTGCTTGACCTTTTGGTGCAACAGGGCCACAAAGGAGCTGGGGAGAGCACCCAGAACCCTGCCTTTGACCCATCCATCCTCCACATTTTAAATGAATCTCTCAATAGATCACAACATGCTACAAAGGTTCGGGATTGACAGGAGGAAAAAAAAAAGTACAAGTGTAGCAGTCTCATTAGGATTCTGCTCTCAAAGACTCCACACAGCTTTGTCTTTTGAAGAGTGAAAGCTGCTTAACAAGTCAGCAATAGCTGGGCCCCCCCAGAACAGCTATGGTAACAGTCTGCAGTGCACAAACACGTTTCTTGAACTACTTTCCCAAGTCCTTGCTAATGCAAACCTGTGGAGTGAAATAAATGCAAGACAGCTCTTTTGTCTCCCTGGGTTTTTTAAACACTCCACATGACAAGTATATCACTCCTGCTTCCTGTCTTTTGCCTTCGGTTAGAAATTATTCATCAAAATACACATTTCTGACATTAGGGATGAGTAGTTCATGCAACTAAATGCTCAGAATCTGTTGCACAACTGCAGTCAAAGTTAACCAAAGATTTCAGAGATTTTTGTTCTAGAGAAGCCAGTTGGCAGTGCACTTTGACATGTACTTGTTCAAGCCCTTGAACAAACTTTTTACGGTTAGCAGCAATGCATTAGGGTGGTTACACAATTATGCTAATCAGGGGCCATAACAAAAACAATTTACCCACCCCCCCAAAAAACCAATTGTAGCTCTTCTCATTTTTAGAGCCTGGCAGGAAGAAGTGTTGATTTTCCCCTTCCCTCCCATTTTCTCTGAAAATCTGGACAGGAACCTCTCCCAGCAGTTAGCTGCCCTCTCTGGAGCACCTGCAGGGAAGTGCTCTCAGTGCCACACCTGGACTGGGGAGTCGGTGCCACACCTGCACTGGGGAGTCGGTGCCACATCTGGAGAGGGCAGTCGGTGCCACACCTGCACGGGGCACTCGGTGCCACACCTGGACTGGGCACTCGGTGCTGTCGCTTCAGCAACGTTGTGGCTACTGCATCGAGCCTGAAAAAATCAACATCAAAACAGCACCACCAGAGAAATAAAACGACTAAAGCACCGTCGTATGGATGTTTCATACTAGAGCTAGATGGTCTGCTACTCTTTTGTCTTGCCTAGCCTGAAGGAAAGAGGTATGATTCTGCATAAGCAAGGTGCAAGGGGCAGGCTACCTCAGGCCCTTTTCTCAGCAGCAGGCCTAACAGGTTATGTAATCCTCTACGGGAATTTGGTCCCTTCTGTACAACTTTCAGCTATCAGGGTTCTATTACAAAAATCACTAAGAAAATAAACATTTGCTTTTAAACCTTTCTGCTGTACTGTATCCTCCTGAAACGTGAACCCTGGCCATAATGGGCAGGAAGCATGAACTTATTAACAAAATGTCTAAAAAAACCCAAATGCATTTCTGCTTAATAAATCACAATAGAACCATGTAAGCCTCATCAAGAGTAAATGAACAAAAACCACAAAGAAAACATCAGTTCTTGAGATTTCTACTGATAAAACATGTATGCTAGTTGTATTAGGATACTGATTGTCTCAATCCTTATACGTATCCAAGTTTATACAGCATAGAATCAGGGATGAAAATAAAGTACTTACAAATTAGTACACATTTGCTTCATACACAATTCTAAACACGAGGCAAAACTAGCCTTTTTTGAAAGGCTGATAATGCCAGTATTGTTTCCCTCCTCCCTGCTCCATCCCTTTGCCCTTGTGAGAAACTTGAATTGAAGAAGCAGAAACCATACTAACCTCCCAAAAGCATACCGCTGACATAGCTGGCATAGCTTGCATATGTAAAATCACACATTTTATTTATAAAGCATAGGAAGTCCTAAGCATTTTAGAAAGTCTCAAAATGACAAAAGTCAAATAAATATACATGCTTAGGGTAGCATATGCAGTGCTGTGTTCATTTGAAAGACGCTCAGGGACTCAACACTTCAAGAAATCCATGAATTTCTAAAACACATCATCCTTGCCCTTTGAATAGAGACAGAGAGATGAGCTCATAGCAGAGAGCCTTTCGACACCCCTGGAAGGAAGAGAACCATTTAGAAGCAGTGGCTGGAAAGCCCCCGGCACAGGACTCAGCAGTAGCATCAATTTCCCTGAACAGCACAGAGCTCTTTGGAAAGGAACTACAGGATTAACAAGTATGATTTCTCATGATTTGAATATTATCTACGTAAATTTAGTAAATGTAGATAGAGGCCTATACACCCCAGGGATGAGAACAAATTGCAGCACAAAAACCTTCACTCAGAATGGACTGAAGGTCAGCATAATTAGTGAAAAGCATTTCCACTTCTTTCTTCCCTCCTTTTTATAAGCAGAATAAATAAAAAAAAAACAAAACAAACCCTAACCTGGAACAAGGATGTGTTTTCTATCAGCCACTGACAAATTGACAGGGAAGGAAGAACAGCCACACTTCTAAGATCACTTTGTGTTATTATTACATGTACAAGAGAAACATCAGTGATCCAAAAGTATCATACAGAATGTGACTGATTTAACCGGTGCTACTGAGGCAAAAAAAAAAATAAAACACCTTGCATATTCAGTGAGCCATTCTAGATACAAATCATAGGGAAATGTTGAGAACTAGGTGTGGCAATAAAAAACAGTTCTCAAGCAGTACACAATCATGTGAGTAAAAAGAACAGAAGATCTCAACGTTCCCCAACAGCCTGATGGGACAAGAGCTTTGCAGTGCCTTGGTTTTTCTTGGCATCTGATCAGGGCAGGACAGCAAAAGGTGAGCAGTAGTGGCACAGGTCAGCAGCGCATCTACAGAAGCATAAATGAGATTGTGTCTACACCTCTAATGAGTTAACTTCAATGAGTTAATCAGTTAGAAAAAAAATTGTGCATCCAAGTGTGACTACGGAAAGTATTTTCAGTGGAACAGTCCTGATATTTAAAAAGAAGGGGAAACAAAGTGTTCTTGCAAAGACCCATTTTGCAAGTGCTACAGTTTTATGTTGCCCTTTAAGAGTAGACGGAGAAGGGGAGAAGAAAACTTATGATTCAGAAATAAGTCTGAATCATTTTTCCCTGGAACTATACTTAGAGGACAGTATTCAGCCTGCTGTATTAAGGGTTAATATCACAATACAGCTCCTACACACAAATATTTCTAATTTGTCACCTAAATCCTCTAATTCAAACGTTTATGGTGCCTTTAATCCAGATCAATTGAATATCATCACAACAATCTAGTGGAGAATCTGATCTGCAAACCAGCATGGTTCTAGAAATGCACATTTAAGTCTGTGTGTGTGTATATATATATATATATACATGCACATATATGCAGCTCCACCTGACCCAGCACATTTTGCTATTTGATGATTCATTAGCACAAACCTAATCATAAGCATATTTTGCTCTCAATTATACATTCTTATAGTTAATTTTTTAAATATTTAAACCCAGATATTTTTCCACAGTTACAGCACTTAACACATTCTTTCCCTTCACTCATATGGAAGAAAAATGCTCACATCCATAAAAATTGGTATGTCTTCAGTAATCAGAATATTTTCAGCTAATTGGCGAATATGGAGTCTATTATTCAGATTTTAGTAAGTTTAAATCAATGAGCATGAGAGGGGAGATTTGGTTTTGTAGGGACCAGGTTCACATTCTACTGAACAGAAAGTGGTTTGCCTGAGTAGTGGACTTTAGAACTCAGCCTTTGAGTCGCACAGCGAAAGAGCTATGAACAACTATTTTGTCAAAATTTTGTTTGGAGAAAGCCCAAAACTTCTTTTTGTGAAATTCATGTAAGTCTTGAACTCCTGACATTCATCAGCACAGTGCTTACATACCCTACAAAACAAAATCTTATGCCATGCATCATTAGGTGATTTCACACTGCTCCTCCAGTCTGGCTCACTGATGTTAGACACTGTCTTGGAAAATCTCCTTGCACAATTTGGTAGTCTCAATATCACACTTGTAGTGCAATGATAACTTATGCTGTAATCCAAATGATTCTTAAACTACACCTTTTGTGGGTTTTTTCCCCTCCATTTGTTTTCTGTACTTAATTTACAATTATTTTGTACAGAGTCACAGAATAATGTACCGTCACCTCAGCGTAGGAGAGGTTTTGTGCCCTCCCCACCTATTCAACCAGAAAGGGCAAGCAGGCTCAACCAAACTTCATATGAGTCCAAAAGTCAGTGTATTTGGCTGGTTTCCTCCTCAAACCATCAGAATCCTAACCCAAAAATAGCTCACACTTAAGGGGGGATATGATTGATGAGCCACCTGCTGCTCATCATAAGGCAAGACTCCGTAAATGTGAAAGGCAACCTACTGAGGGAAGGGAGCCAGAATTTTCAACCTAAACAATTTGATTTTAAAAAAACGTCGATGATTTTCACTAACTCAGAAATACGGCCATGATTGTTACCTTCTGTGGAGTTTTATTCTGCCCATAGCTGCCATCCCCCCGGGGCTGGGAGGAAAATCTCCAGAGGAATGGCCAGACAACAGCTGACTCACCCTGACTGCCCATCAACACAGTGGCCTGTTCCTACTGATAGGAAAACCTTTTGTAACCCAGGTCACCCCAAGAGTTTATGCTCTGCAACAGACAATGTAGCAATGCAATTAAAGCTGAGTAGACAGAGAACAGAAGTAGTTATTTTTGAACCACGCAAAACCATGTCATTTTTCAGTTTTGCTATATTTCTGCAGGCGGCTTTACATCATGTCTAGTGTAACTCACAGCTTGGCTTTCCCTGTTTCAACTGTCCTACTTTATAAAATATTCACATTCAGGGAGACAAAGTATTTTAAGAACTTAGCTAGAATTTGGGAATGCTCAGAAATTCACAGAAACAATGAAACTACATTACTAATTTCCTTAATTCAACTTTACTAACACAGAAGGAATGATTTCCTTTTTTTCCCCTAGATTTAGTGCATGCCATTCCTAGGCTTGAATTGTTGTGGGGTTTTGTTTGTTTTTCTCCTTTGTAAGGGAACATAAAAGTGACTGCATCTCTCATGGCATACATGGTCAAGTATAAATTGCTCTTCCATATCCCTACCCACTCCTCATTATGACCAGAGTGCAGACTTTTGACCCTGCTCCAGAGGATCTTTGTCTTCAGCAATGAAACTAGTTAATGAGCAGGTCCTTCAATGAGTAGTGCATAATGGGTGAATAAAGCTCACTCCTCCTTTAAATTATGTGCTCAGGTGACTACATTTAGATGCACTTGATTTTTTTCTTCCATCTTTCATTCTTGTTTCAGCTCAGAATTACAGCTAAGTCCATACACAGTCCCTAAATGCTTTAATGAGGGTGGGCAGCCAGTGAATTATCAAAAGGTTACAGAAACTGTTCTTGGCTCAGTTTTATCCTTCACACTCACATTTGTGTTCAAAGGTCAAGGTCTCTCTAGTACAAGGATTTGTCATTGATCCACACCCTTCACGACACACAGTTGTGGTAAGAGTGTCCATGCTTCTTCCATCCATGCAAAGAAAAATTCAAAGTAAGAAACACAGCTGCCTACTGAGAGACCAAAGGATTATTAGGATCCTCCTTATTAGGATGCTCTGTACTTAGAGAATAGACAATAACCCCATAAGTACTGGCTGTTCCCTTGTCCTTCATTAGGAAGCTCTGTAGCCAGAAGGTATCATTTTTATACTGAGTAGTGATTTGCAGAGATTCTTTTTTTTTTTTTTGAGCTAATCTGAGACAATTTAAGATTAATTAACCCAAAGAAGAATTATTTCTTTGACAGGAATTTGAAGAATCTCTCCAAACACTCAAACATAAATTTACTACTGGTCAACTCTGACAATTTAAAACAATATATTTTGTTTTGTTGCTCACTTTAAATTATTCCACGGGGTACAGTTTATCAACCTTAAAATTCTTTAAAGCAAAATCAATATTATCACAGCAGCCCAGCAATGTATTTTATCTTCTGTGGTAGCCTCTTCAAAGAAGCAGCAGTCATCAGGTTAAGACTGGAGGAGGAGACAGTCCTTCCTGGAACACATTCTACATTTTATCTGAAGAGATGCACAAAAATGTTGATGTGTTCAAACCGAATTACTCTGCTGACAACTAAGGTATTCACGTAGTTTATAGTTTGCTATTCTTCTTTTCATTCGTAAGCTTCTTTTTTTCTTAAGTCTCGTCTGTTTTCTTTAGCTCCTGTCATCTTCCTAGGCCCCTCCAGTTACACATTTGAGATTTAGCAAGTGTGTAGAAAAGTCTAAACCCCTTAGCAAATGGCTTCCACGGCATTAATGCATTAGGCACACTAATTTCTCTCCATTGGTTTACTCCTGTGCTGACAGAAAGAAAACCACTCTTTGCTCTTTACAGAGGTTACTCCCTGTTGTCACAGTGACTATGCCAGCCTAGACTGGGACTTCTCTGCCAGCCCCACCCAACACACACACAGAGTGTGCTGGTTAGATAACGTTTTCCACTGGCAGCTCAGAGGGCTGACATAGCTGCTATGTGTCAAGTAAAATGCAGCCCAGCTCCATTTGGAATAGTTCTGTAGGTATTGTCTCCTGCTATACACGCCATGCCTTTGTCTTTACAGAACACATTACTCAGCACATGATGAACATTGGCCCTTTTTTGACAAGTGCAGCACCATTAAGGAGAACTGTGGCCTCACGGTGGTGGATATTATGAGGAGGAAATAAGAGAACACACGTACTTGGAACAAATATGTTATTGGGTAGATGTTTATTCCCAAGCCCGAACAAAGTACAAGAAATATTTTCAGACTTCATCCAGAAAAGTGTAATGAAAACATTTGCCACTAAAAACATCTTGAGCAGTGGCACTAATAATTCATGAAGATGCAGCTTTCAGCAGCACCCCCTGCTTATGAAGCTACAGCATTCTCACTAACTGCTCATATGTGGCTTCTAATGTTTATACAAACATTTTAGACAAATAATTGCATGGCTTCATGAGTTGTCATGATTCCCCTGACACTGTAGTTTTAAAGGTCAAGTATGGGGTGTCTAAGCAGTTCAGGTTTTGAAGCACACTAAGAAATTAAAATTTAGGGAAGAAGCAGGGGTGCGTGATCTTCCTTTGAACCCAGTCATGTGGAATTTAGTGATTAGAACCAAGTTAATATACTGAAGAATAAATTAGACTTAAGCTTATTTGCATCAAATGATGCACATCTCCATCTTAAAATACTTTTCAAACAGTTATATTTGCAGACTTCTCTGCATTAAAGGAAATGTACAGTAAAAATAGAATCCCAAGCAAAAGCACTGCTACTTTGCCAATCCCCAGCATGCCTCTGTGCTAGTGTCAAATTATTTTTCCTGCAAATTCTTCTTCATCCCTATTCTTTTCCACCATGTACTTCTAGCTAAGATAGGCGAGTACATTGTTTAAGGACTAGAGGATCAAGGACATACTTCAAGTTGACTAGCAGTTGCTAAAATAGGAACAGTTATAATGGAAAATAATCTATTTTTCAAGTGTTTCCAGTATGGCACCTGCATTCCAAAACACATGGTTCACATATAGATAATTGCTTGATTGTTTGCTTTTATGTCCTTGCCAGGAAATACTGGGAATTTATCTTTGACATGATGGAAAAGTGCAGCTTTGTTGATACTAGCAATTTTTCTATTTAGTCTTGTCAGAAGACATTCTTAAACCACCAGGGGGAAAGAAAAAAGCCTCATCAAAACTCACTAATTAAATTACAAGCAAGGTAAAGGTACATTGCATGACTTTACAGCATTTCCAAGTTATTAGCACTTCAGCATTGATACTCGGTGCCAAATATCTACTTATTTTTAAGTGAGGTCTTAGGCAAAATTGCCATCCCCTTGTTGTCTTGTAGGGAAACATGTTGTCCCTTGGAGACTGCCTCTCCCTTTCCAAACCTGGCATCCTCAAAGTTTACAAACCACAGCTACATCCTGCCCCAACCAAGAGCTAGCAACAATCCCAATCTGCTAGTGTCATCTATTTAGAACATCCCTGCATGTTCATCAGTGTGCTCATGGATACAGGCATGGACTGAAGTGCCAAGTGGGGGTAGGCAGGCCAGAAGGTGCATTCACTGACCTGACTGCTGGCCGTGGCCTCTGGGCTGCTGTGCCAGCGTTCGCGTCTCCAAAAGTGGCACACCAGTCTTTCCTTTGCCAGGGCTTTGAAGCACCTCTCACTTCCACAAAATCAGTAAGCCGAGGAGGAGGAGGAGGGAGTTTAAACTGAACTCAAAGAAGCCTTCAAGTGAGTTTCTGAANCCAAAATCAGTAAGCCTCAGAGTTTAAATTGAACCCAAGGAAGCCTTCAAGTGAGTTTCTGAAGCAGTTTAGAATTTACCAACAGGAAGTTTTCTCTAGGAGATAGGCTCCAGCACTCCGGTCAGGGAGGCAGCTCAGAGGAATGCAGGTACAGAGTAATCTTTCCAATTTTACTCCTGTGTAGAAATGCTTTGCTTATTTCTCCACTAAAGTCTGAAAACATTAGTACCCATATTATCTATTTTGAACGCTGCAAGTAGTTTTGTTTGTATTTTCACCTAATCCATTTTGAATGAAAGGCAATTTCCAGGTGAAAATCTAATTGCTTACCAAAGGATGAGGTATCTGCCTGTCAAGGATTAAATAACGTGCATGCACATCCCACGTGCAGCATTTCAGCAGAAAAATGGATAGGAAGATGTGGTCCAACAAAAGTAGTGCTTAACTCTGAGAATTAGCATGACTAGACTTTGAAGAGAAGGAAGCCCCTTCAAACAAGAAATGAAATCCAGGGTCTCTCTTTCCCTATTGTCAGGGAAAAGATCTTGAGGGGTTTTGGTTGGGTTATTTCCAAAGGAGCTGACATCAGCTTCCTTTAAGGAAAAGGCTACTGGGCTCATCTAGTTCCACTTAAAGCAGTTTCTGCCTTCACAGTGCTGGCTGCAACATGTCCAATCAAACCTCTGACAAGGAAATGGAAATTGGCTTCAAGCAAACGGACAACACAGAGCTAATCCTCTGATCAATCTCACACTGCCCATGTATTAGGGTGCATCAAGGGGCAGCTACAAACTTCCAACATCACCCACTGCAACGCACAAAGTCAGGCCACTGGCATCCCTGAGATTCATCCCCTGAATAAGGTCCAAGAAGACACTTAAAAAAAAACAAAACAGTGTAGAAAAATTGAGAGTTACTTCCAGACTCCACAGAAATAGATTAAAAACTCTTACACAAAACCCTTACTTGATCTACCTATAGGCATAATTTTTTATGTTTTATGGAATTGATTAAAAGTTCAATAGTAGAAAATTACTCTTGTCCTTAGAAATAAGAACCACTTGAAAAGAGTAGGAGAATTTGGAAGTTTAATTGATGAATTTGTTGTGACAACATTTCAGTAAACTAGCTGTAATGCTAAAATGAAGGGCTTTCATTTTTAAAAAGGTACCAATTTTCAACTAGCAAGATGATTAATTAACAGAACAGACTGAAAGCTACCAAGGAGTTATCCATATTCAGTAACCAAGGCATATACTTAGATTGAGTCAAACACGTTACTTGCATCAACCCACACACATTCTGCATCTGTATAGAAATTGAGACTATTAAAGATTATTCACTATGGACTTAATTGATGAATTTATGCCTTACTGGATTTAAGGTAATATTTTACTAAAGGTTATGTAGGTGGCTTCACTGCAGATACAGAAGACAAGATTTGTTTCCCTGGCTGTCTCATGAGTGCAGGTCGCCACCTTGCTCTCTGGGGAACAAGGCTCTTTAACAGTTTGCTAAAACAGCAGGAACAATATATATGCTACCACTTCTCAGTTCACAGACTGTTCCTGCCACCATTAGTCAGTATTTTTACAGTCAGTGTAGCTACTGGTATAGCAGGCTTCATAATTATCCAGCTAATAATATTAGAAACATGCCCTTCTATTCCCCAGAAAATACTTTAACCAAAAATATAGGGGGGATAACCTTGTTCTAGGACAGCAGAAAGATTAATTTCCTTCATTTGTAGGATCTTTTTCCAAGGTCCAGCCATGGCTGGGAGACAACCGAGAAATTTTTGAGATGAGAAACAGGGTGTGTCTTGTGTGTCAGCATCAGGTACATAAAACAGATCAACAGAACATGGTCTATTCTTTTTTTTTTGACCCTGTTGATGATCCTTAGAAAAAGGAACATGTTTATCAGGCACCAACTTCAACTGGATTAAATTAGCTGCCATGTGATAGAAGACTCAACTCCTCTGCCTTGCTCTTTGCACTTTCTCTTAAGGTAATAAGATTTTTGGTAACACTTGGGTAGTAACTCCATAGTTAAATTTTTTTGGTTTTTTAAAGGTAAGCTACCTGGTAACTATCTTTTGCAGATAGATTAAAACAGGCTCATTTAACACGAGTATACTTTGCTAGGCTACTATGAATAGTACCACACTAAAAATTACAGGATGATAGAGGTACACCAGAATTCAAGAAAACATTGGTATCTTCTAAGGGAACTGGCTGTGACTGCCAGCATGCAAACAGAATCACAGAATATTCTGAGTTGGAAGAGGCCCACAGGGGTCATTGAGTCAGCTCAAGTGAATGGCCCGTATGGGGCTCAAACCCACAACTTTGCCTTATTAACACCAGGCTCCACCCAACCGAGCTCCTGTTCTCATCTACTACGTGTAATTATCTGCCAGACTTGCAAAGAAATCAGTGTTAATACATGAATCAGTAATTCCTCTGGCTACACAACTGTACCTTAACCTTTCATCAGCATTCATGCTGTTGCAATTATATTTAAAACATATTTTTTGCTCATGACTAATGTCTAAGAATACTGTCATGATCAGAAGATTGTACCCTAAAAATATACCAGATCTCTTCTTTCATTTGAGTGATAGATCTCTATAATCTTTTCAGATAATAATTTAACTATTATGTAACATATTTGTAACACAGTTCACCTCTATGAAGAAAATTATTTAGATTTAGTTTTTCTTAATTATGTTTCTTTGGATCAAGACACAGCTTAGAACTTAATAATATTTTGGTCAAGCAAGTGAACTACCTTGAGATCATCCTGAATGCTTTTCTTGCTCTAAAGGAAGTCCATTAATACAATAAGGATACATATTCCTAATGTAAAATTACTTATGTGATTTTCTATGTTCTCTTTCAGAAGACTGGTAAGACTATTAAGAGGTTTCTTTTAAAGTTTGTTTTGTCATCTTCTAATACACAAGATTTTTTTAGATAAACTTGACCAGAGCAAGCAATATTTGCACCAATTGTCATGAACTGATGCTTTTAACAGTTATAGACAGTCATGGCCTTTAGCATCAACCCCTGCTGGTTTGGAGATTTGAATGACGTCCTTCAATATTTCTCTGCTCCATTTTGTGACAGTAAGAAACTTACCAAGGAGTAAAAAGCATCTTCCCTAATGTGAACAACCAATGACAACTGCAAAATCATTTTGACATTTGGAGAGTTGTTAACATGCTCACATTCTCTTTAGCATCTTGAACATGCTAATTATAAAATTCATTACTGAAGGAAAAAAAGAGCACAGTAAGTTCAATGTTTGAAATTCTGCTGCATCTTCTTCTTGCTTCATGGTCACATTAGAATTTTGAATTTGGGATAAAACAATGCACTGGCTCATGCCTCCCGAGAGCACTACCCTGTTTAGGAAGTATTAGAAAATTACAAGAATCAAAGTCAGTGACATTCACATAGCAAACGGCACGGCGGCTCCCCAGTGCCAGAGGTGGCACACATCCTTCATCAGCCGCACACCGGAACTCCTGATGCCCCAAGAGAAGAGGGCTGAGGACTCCTGCACGCCCCAACCTTCCACTCAAAAAACCTCTGGGCAGAAGCACAGACCCGAGTCTGGAATTCCCAGTGTGGTCAGGCTCTGCTGCCAAGGATAAATCCTCTGTCTGGAACAGAGGGTTGAATTTCACCATATTCCACCAGAAGCTCCTTAACCAGGGCCTGTTTTTCCCCTGGGTATCTGCCCTTGGGATGCTGTAACTAAGTGACACATGACTAACTCATCAGTTCAGAGCTTATGAGGTTTCCTTCTGCAAGCCTGGCAAAGGGCACGTTGCAACAGTTGAAACTGCCAACTTCATCACATGCTACCAAAGTTACCTTCGGGACAGATATTTACCAAAGGTTCCATACCAAAAACATGCCCCTCCTATGTATGAATATGACCCATGTGTTCCTGTAAAGCTGGCTTCTGTTCTGTCATATAAACATTTGATGAAAACATATCTCTTCTAGATTAAAATCGTTTTAGAAAGCTGTAATACAATCAAGCTTTTTAAGCAAGAGACAGACCTGTACATGTGCTGCTCCCACTGAGTCATGAATGTCCAAGTGAGGTAGGGTGTAGGGAAAACAGCAGAATCAGCTAACGTAGCTCAATAAACAAGACTTCATGGACAGAAGCTGTTCTTTGGGTCTGAAACTGAACCATCCTGCTAGAAAAAAGCAATCAAGCTCATCTCCAGGGATAGGAGGTTGGTGTTGTTCTTTCTACTCTAGGCCTGAAGAAAAGCTTGCACGGATCTGGTGCACATAACCCCCCACATTCTTTCATTGAGAGCAGTCCTTTAAAGAGCATGTAAACAAACATCCCTAGATCTTACACCTTGGGCAGGTGGCACTGTAACCCAAACAAAGCCAAAGACAAACCAGTAATCAGCATCCTATCAGAAAGAGTACAGACTTTTTAAGAACCACATTGACAACCATTTCATAATAAGCTATGTCTCCCCTTCAGAGGGAAGGCATAAATACATAATATATTAGGGGCAAGGCAACACCCTGTACTGCATCAAATACAGGTTTTGTCTGGGGTAGAGCTAATTTTCATCACAGCAGTTAGTCTGTGGTCATGTTTTAGGTTTGTGCTGCACACAGTGTTATGAGACAGCAGTGTTTCTGTTATGGCTAAGCAGCAAGTACACAGAGTCCAGGCCTTTTCCTCTCCTTATCTCACCAGTGAGTAAGCTGGAGGTGTTCAAGGAGTTTGTAGGGGACACAGTTGGGACATCTGATCCCAACTGACCCAAGCAATGTTCCATATGAAGATCCATATGGATAGAACAGAAAGTCAGGTCACCATTGCGTGTGATGAAGCCCTGCTTTCCTGGGATGGCTGAGCCCCTGCTGGTCCCTGGGAAGGAGTGAATTTATTCCTTGTTTTGCTTGCATGCACAACTCTTGGTTCACCTGTTAAGCTGTTTTCATCTTAAGCTACAAATTTTCTCACTTTTACTCTTTCCTACTGAAGAAGTGTGGGCCAGCAGTAATGGGACTGAGTTACTGTTGGGGTTAAACCCCAACACGTCATTAAACTGTATCCCACAAATCAGCTTCTCTGCTGCTGCATTCCAGCACAGAAGGACTGAATCATGAGCTGCAAGGGGAAATTTTGTGTTCCCTCTGGTTCTCAAATCCAGCTTTACTACATATCCAGTACATAGAGCTGATTGTTCTTTCTACTTATCTGCTAATTGCCACAGATTGTGATGATCTATTTATATCTTCAAAACTACTCCTAAAATGCACTGCAAAATAGTTGCCTGAGGATTCCGAGGCCAAAAGTGATCAATCATTTGGCACATATTGTATTTTCTGCACAAATTATATTTCTGTTTCTCATTTTAAAAAAATCACTACAGCTCACAGAGAGGAAAAAAAAAGAGAAGGAACTATATTGAGGAAATCTATGGTTTTAAATCTAATATAAAAGGGTACAGTAACCAGCCTGCAGATTTTTAGTTATTCCCTGTGGATGTGGCAGGTATGCCCATTTTACATAGGCAGACTCATTGTTGAAGGGGCTATAAATGCCATTTTGAAGCAACACATTTCAAGCCCACAAAATAATAAAGCGCTATGACATTCAAAAGTGGATATCTCCATTTAGCTCTGGCTACTCCAGCTATGTCTGGAAAGCAACAGCCCAGCAGTACCACATACCAGTAACACACCTGTGTTTGTCCCACTGAGCAGCCCCCACCTCACCCCTCTCCTGTGCTCTTACAAACCAGCCACAGGTCGTTCTCTGCTAAGCATTCATGACAAGACTTCATTCCTTTTGCTGCAGCTCACCTTTATGGCACGGGTCAATCAATAGCATGGGCAGGTGCCCTTTCCTCCCAACCCCTGTCCTGGGCACTATGAGAGTGCTGAAGACAAGGAAAGGATTTGTTACACAGATGGGATCACTTCTTGGTTGCTGCACTGTGCAAGTCTGAGAGAGTTTATGGTTTATGAAATAGAAGTAAACAAACAAAAACCCACACCCCAAATTTGCCACTTTGACCGTTTCTTTGGGTTTTTTTTCCTTCATCTCCCCTTTCCAACAACCTGCTTGTTGTCTTATTGTTTCCATCACTTTTAACTGAGGCTGTCAAATTTCTCCACTCAGAGAAATGGCAAACACTTGACTTTGATTAGGAACATCGGGTTTGTAAGTGTAGAAGCACTAGTACCTACTTAACTGACAATAGCTGAATCTGTTCAGCTGTATTGACAGGAGGAGGCCTGGTACTCTGCTTTACATATTTTCCTTTTCCATTTTTAGCAGCTGTAAGGTTATAACAGGCATTTTTGGAGCTTTTCAATGAGAGAGCAAACGAGGCTTGCAAACAGGCCAGCAGTTAAAAACGTAAATTGTCTGCGTGTTTTGCTTTAGGTGATAGACTGCCATTGTTTCTAAAGCAGTCCTTACTTTGGAGAAAGCAGGATGTGTAAAAGGCAGAAAATCACAACTCAAATGAGAATGAAGACAAGAGTTTTAAGGATGCAGAAGACGCAGAATACTGATGCATTTTTATTACTAAGCATTAATTAAAACTCTATTCTCGTACCACAGGGCTGAAGAACCGCTTGATGACTTACAGTCTCAAAAACAGTCTTAGAAGCTTAACTGCAAACACAAAATATGGAGACTGGACTTTCAACCAATCTTTGTCTTAATTTCATAATATAAATACTAACACAATATGCCTCTACTTATAGCTCTTCAAAACTCAGGGGTGATTAATGGTGTCCCATTTTATGTTAGTGTTGTCAAGATTCTACTAGTACAAATTAAAAAAAAATTATATCTAAAATGTCTGTGTTATTTATTCTGAAAGCCAAAGAGACTTTGCAAGTAACAGGATGAGATCTTTGCCCAGGAGCTGGTTTTGATAGCAGAAATCAGTCCTCCTCACTTCTTGTTCAGCCCTAATTAGCACTGCCAAAAATTGTTGTGGATGAAAAGCCATATTATTCTGTTCCTCCTTTTTGGCAGGCCAACAAATCTTCAGATTTGCTGACATGATCTATCTTTCAAATTTAGTAAATTCTCCTGTGCTTAGTAAAAATGGAGGGGATGGAGTGGGGCCTTCAAGCTTTATTGTATCCACTGCACTGCAATCTTATTCACCTCTCCTCCACAATTCAGCACTTCTAGCATGCTTTGTCTACACAGGAGGAAAAAGGGCCTGGTTAAGTATATACAAGATTTGTTTATCTTTAATTAACTTGGACAGAGTCTCCTATCCATACTAGATCTGGCTGGAACAGAATTAACTTTATTTACAGAATTAACTTGCATTAACAGCCCATTTGGTGCTGTGCTTTGAGTTTCAGGCTAAATCTGCAGATAACACAACATTGTTGTGGCTGTTTATGAACAACAAAGTGGACACAACAAAGCTGGGAGGGGGGAAAAAAAGCATTTTTCAAGCACCAAGGCTTTCTCTATTTCCCACTCTCTCCCCAGCAAGTAGGCTGGGAGTAAGAGAGAAGCCGAGTGAGGACACAGGACAGGTGAGTCGAGTTGGCCAGAGGCAGGTTCCATCCCATCCAAGTGCTATGCTCAGAGCTCACTGCCCTCTCCCAGTGCTCCCAGTTTGAAACCAGAGAGAGCAAAAGCAAAAATGTTCATGGACCAAGGCCAAGACTGTTTAAGAACTGAAGGCAAAAGGGAAAGTGGAGAGGAAAGACAGCCAAATCCCTCAGCCAATCTAGAAGCCAAACCCTCTCACCTTCTTAACTGACAAAAATCAAGAATGCCAAATTGTCTCCAGTCAAAACTGAGATGACTGAGAATTATGCAGGTTATTGGTTCTCTGTGGCACAGATTCTGCTCCTGCAAACACGCACTTGGTACTTACCAAGCTCTAGTTTTTACACAGTACAAGCTTTGTGAAGGACACTACATTACATCTTACCACACTAGGGATTTCTGAAGGATAAGATATGAGGGAAATTGATTCAGAAAGAAAGATTGATTCAGAAAGAAATAAATCTGAATATTCTTGTCCATGTGATGAGATGGCAAAATCAGTCATCATACTGTCAGGCTCTTCATAACAACACCAAGGTCACTTAGAAGGAAACAATGCCATTTGAATCTGACCTAAGCAATCCCAAATACAATTAGAAACCATTTTAAAACTGCATCAAGACCAACAGCAAAGCTACTAACAGCATAGAAAAACTTGTTCCCAGCCATCTGCCTAGTGTGCAGTTTGATAGATTCTTGAGGATAGTTAAGGAGAAAACTCCCCAGGTGCTGCAGCATTGATCTGTTAAACTCTAAACCAACTTACAGACTTTCTCAAAAATTGAATTGGAAGTCCACACAATATATAAGTTCATTCAATTAATTCAACCAAGCAAGCTAATTTTGCCCTCCATTCACGTTGGGTTTTTTTTTCCTTCTTTATGACCTCAAGCAAACCGCAATAATTTATCTGGAAAAAAATCATTTATTCAATTCAACTTAAAAACATTATCTCCCTCCTTCTCATTGGGGCTTTCTCACATCTGACTGCTGCCAGATGTTGCAGGTAGAGGCAGACAGAACATGCCATCTGCACTACTGAATGTCTCAGACACGTCCTAACAAGCTGTTGGCTTCGTCTGAACATTAATGGCTGATGGCAGCACAGCAGGTGCAGTGGAGGACCAGAGGGAAATCTGTTGAGGAGCCCAGAATGGGCTCAGTATTTAAGTGCTAGATGAAAGTTGGGAGTTGTAAAAAAACTCCAGACTATTTAGTATAGATTAAAAAGCACTGAGAACAGAGTTGCAATTGTGACTTTCGTTTCCAAATAATCCCACACGGTGTTAAGTTTTTAAGCCAAAAAGTCTTGGTCTATTGTATATCACAGATGTAGGAAATCAGAAACATGATTACCAGGATGTTTATAAACTGAAGTGCATGTTAATAGCTTGCTTGACATGCTGCAAAAGGGCCAACAGCATCAACTGGGAGATAACAGGAGACCAATATGACTATATACACACTTACACAAAGATAGACATTCCTTAGCTGGCCTTAAAACACAAAGCTACTGCAGATAAAGGGCATTGCAATTCTGTGCTATTTCTAAGCAAACATTTCAGGTACAAGTGCACGAGGCCCTACCCAACATAAAACAAACAGCATAACAGCATAGAATCAAAACTTGGGAGGTTTTTAATCACAGTGTATGAAGAACTTTCTTCTACGAGGTTGTATCTAAAGTCCATAAGCATGGCAAGAACAACTCACTTTATTATTGATGCATCAGTGTCATTTTTTATTACTGCTATCCTTTGACCCCTCTGTAACTAGTATCACTTGTTACTTTGGTTTGCAATAATTAGCCTCCTCCCCAGGATTCACACTGAAGTATCTCACCACAACGTGCTAGAGAGAGTTAAAAACGTCAGTTCCTCTAAAAAAAAAAAAATATATATATTCTATAGGTCTCAGGAGAAATATACAGATGCAGGCTTTGCTGTGAGAGTTTTCCAGTGTAAGTAGTACAACACGTACAGCAAATCGCATCTGAACTCTGCTGACATATCACCAAAGCCTCTTCCTGTCAGTGTACCTGTATCTACTGTGAATGAAATGCCTTTAGAGAATGAATAAATGAATAAAACTAATCCCTCTTATTGCTCTCTTGAATGTCTGAGATTAACACAGAGACCGTGAACTGTGTGGAAAAATCCCAGCTGTGTTATCTGATATGCAATGTTTTCATTGCTTTACCAGCAACTGAAACAGGACCTACTCATTTCACACAGAGAAAAGTCTTTGTTTTTAAAGATCACTGCAAATAGTTTCCTTAAAAGGCTGAAGTCGCCATAACTCACTCTCTTCTGACCTTACCAACTACGCAGCACATAAGAAATAAGAAAATAAGTTCACATCAGAGCCATAATTCTGAAGGTCTTTGTATGCCTACAAATCTTAATCAGAGAATGGGAAAGACATAGGTATAAAAAAGAGACTAGACGCAAATGTGATGAACAGAGTGATGTGCCTGATCATTTCTGCCCATTAAAAATTTAATGACTCTCTACCATTGCCTCTCAGTCCCTAAATTAATTTCAACTTTCTCTCAAACACACCAGATAAATTCTAACTCACACTACCAACTTTGCGCTGCTCTCCCAAAAAAAGGCAAAATGCCAGTGACAGAGCACTCACAGATCCACCCCCACTGCCACCACACAGGGCCAGGGGTCAGCAGCCAGCAACAAATGCCAGCCCCGGGCACACTGCCAGCAGGGTCTCACCTGATGGACAGTTGTACATGCATGCACACGCCTCAGCTACTCCCACAAGCAAGTTCAGCCCAGTCACTGAGAGGTGGTACTGATGGACTAACGAAATTACCTGGTTTGCCTGGCTGAAGGGAAGGTGAAGATCACGCTGAGGTCCATCTGTTCTACATCACCCAAGTGTTTCATCAGCCAACACAGCACCAAAATGCTGGAGGACTCTCTGTTAGGTCAAATCCAGCCCTTCGAACAAGGGGGAAATAGATAATAAAACTCCATCACAACAGCTGAAACGTTTTGAAGCCTGTGCTTGCTTTCCCCATTTAGTATCTATTTTATTAAACCTTGACCAATACCTTAAATTTCCTTCTGTTCTCTCTTGAATAGCTAAAGTAAATAAGGGCTGCCATGAAACAAACAAGGAGGATTAATTTCCCAGTCGCAGAACATCTCAGGTGTTCTCCAAGTGCAACTGAAAAAACTTGTGGTTTGTGTTTTGTTTGTTGGGGTTTTTTCTTGTGGTTATTTCTTGATTTGTTTTGTTGGGGTTTTTTTGTTTGTTTGTTGTTTTTTTTGTTTGTTTGGTTGTTTGGGTGCTTTTTTGGAGGTATTTTTTTGTGTTTTTGTTTTTCAAGTTTAAAAATTCCTAAAGCTTCCAACTACTTTAAAATATCTCATTCAGTAACCTAAAGCTTTGGCTGCCCATATGTCTATGCATTTCTCAAGATTTAATTGAACAGCACACAAATTGAGAAGATAGACTGCTAATTCTTTAAATCACAGTTAGATTTACCAATGTCAATAGCTCCATTAGAGTCAATGAAAGCATTTCTTGGAGGGTAGTTCAGGGGTTTGTTTACTTTTCCTTTAGACAGATAAGGGTGAAACAAGCAGATTCATTAACTTCAAAATAGCTCCATAGAGTGTCAGAGAGATGCAGTAGATGCATTGCTTAACATAACATTTTCTGACTCTTGCCTTTATTATCCTTTGAATAATTAAAACACTGAAAATCTCTTCCATTAAACAACTAACTTTCACATAGTTAGTTGCTTGGATAACTGAAAGGCCAAATGTAATATGAGCTACAGGTAGTTTTGAAAAAGAGTTCATTTCTTTATGTTGACACAACCCTGTCAACAGAGATCCAAACAGCCTATATTACTGAAATACAGTATTAATAGCAGGTTTGAGTGCAGCAGCAAAATACCACTATTAATTATAACCTGATACCGAATTAAGGGAGAACAAGCTCTTAAATTTTAAGATTTTCATGTTAATAACATTTGTGATATTTCTTTCCACATGTTCAAGTTAGAGGATACTTTTAATTTCACAGAAGTGCAAATAATATTTTCCTCTAATTGAATCAATATTAAAGCAGGTATCAGTTATCATCTTTAGAAAAAGCTTGAGCCCAAATGAACAAAGGCAAAACAGAACCTGGTTCCTACCAAGGAACAGGATCAAACAGGAAGAGTATTATTCCTCCTTCTTCCTTAGAAAATCTTACAGTCTATATATCATCATTAGTGAAGTGGAAAAAAAAAGGGTACCAAAATATCATCCCACACTTTCTTTAATCATATAAAGAAGTCATCACATAAGCATTATTCATTCAAAAACTGTCTCATTTTTAACAGCCTGGGGCTAAAGGGAGATACAGATGGAAGAAAGTTAACAGAACAATCTACAGAGAGGAACTCGTCATGCAAAGTACTGTTTCAAAGGAAATAAAGGATATGGAAAGAGCATCCTGCACTTGATCCACTGCTAAATATAGGCTGGAAAATGGCCATTTAAATGCATTTATTCCTATTTATATGCACATATATGCCAATTACTTCTGTAAACTTGTTTCCAAATCAAGCGGCTTTGTCCCACCGTACTTGCACTAAAAATGTGAGAAGGTTAAAGGAGTTTCCAGTGTGGCATTTTCTTTCCCCTAATGATTTGCTTAAGCAGTCCAGGATAATGGATCTCTTTTAAGTGTTAGTTATGAACATTGTTCAAAATAATCATCTTTATGGCTTTATGAACTGAACTGTTGCAACATCTTTGAATGTTTTACCAGTAGAAAAGATCTGGCTTTTGAGAGCATAGCTGGGTGACATTTCCACTGTCATAGCTACAATATGTGTAGTACCAAATCATGCCACCCTTACAAGTTCTATGTGTCCAAACATAGCCTGGGAAAAACCTAAACTGAAGAACCCAATGTTCAAAAGGAATGTTGCTGAGTAAAATATTTCATATGTAATATACATTTCACTATGAGAAGTGAGATATAAATCCCCTACTGCTGTCAAAGGCTATCACAAAATCACTGCCAATCCATGCCAATGCCTACTGAAAACTCTGCTGTGCTACCAGCTCAGAGCTCAACATCTCATATCTTCTCTCATATCAAAAGTGACATTGTTGGAAAAAAATTTCTACGCTTGAGAGTGAGGTCAATCTACAAAGCACAAGTACATGCAGGTAGCATAATCTGCAATTATCTAGCCAGTTTCAAAATTTAGCCCTTTCTTTGAGATCTGACCAAGAAGAACAAGGTCTCAGGCAGTACAATTACATATCCTAAAAACTGAAGTTAGAGAAGACCCCTGTTAATCAGGAACATTTCACAGTATAATGAACACTAGTTAAGAACAAGCATAAGCACAGATGGAGTGCCCTTCCCAAATACTACAGACCATTGCCCTAAAAGCTACACCCAAAAACCAAAGTTGTGATCCTTCTGGGGAGGTTCTGCTTCAGAAATTCTGATCCAAATCAGACATGAACTCATCAGTTGTCATTCTTCTTGGGTTTTGACCTCAAATTGCTGGCTGTTCTCAGGGAGCTCTTCCAAATACAACTTCACCAATTCTAATAACTTAGTTAGATAGACTGCAATATATAGTCTGAAATAACAGTAAAACAAACTTATGATGTTCACAGTTAGGTGCAGAAGAAGAAAAACTAAGCCTCTGTCTTGGCTTTTTTACTGCTACTCTGCATATCACAGCAGGATTGCTGGCGTTAGAGGCCTGTTGATGAAACCTGAAGCCTCCAGCTGCTTTCACTGTGCTCAACATTGTTGAGTAAACATAGCAAAAAGACTCCTCACACAGTTTTCTTCTTTTTTTGACCCCATCAATTAGCTGTGATGCCAATTTTCTAATGCTGGTCTGTTCTTACCACATGGTATGTTATAAAAAAATCTCTCTCAGGCCAAGCTGCTTCATGAGTGTATTTTTTAGGTATGACTGACTGATTTGAATGCAAATTTAAAACACAAGAGTACTTCAAAAGTCCATGCTTTGACACAGACAGCATCCACCCCCCACACTTTTCATGCCATCCTCACTGGAGAGCACTTCCAGCTGCATGGAAGAGGCTGTGCTGAACAGTGTGTGTTAGAGCCAAGCAAAGAGCTGCTCAGCGTGGTCTGCCTGAGCTGCACCCCAGATTCTGCCAGCTGGAAAAATCAGAAGCTTGCTGCCATCTGAATTTTAAGGTTATATTTTGTTGCTAAGCTCCCCTTGATAGACCAGGGCAGCTACAGGATACAGAGTGCCTTCAGGGCTAAATTCTCTCAAAAAATAAGACTTTTTTTTACCCTTTTTTTTTCCTCTTTTTCTTTTTGCCAATGCACAATATGGCAGCTTCAAGCCTATCAGCCATTTGAATATTACACCACTGAGCAGCACAAGACAGCATTCCCTTGCTGTGGCACTCCAATAAATCTGCTGAAGAAGGAAATAGCAGGAGATGAAATTCATGCTCCAGTTTCCAAGGAAAGCATGTTAATACCGAATACATGGTGGGGGGAGGAATAGTAAGTAAAATAAGGAAAAAAGGTATCCATTAGAAAGATCTTGCTCAAGTGGTGTCAGGGGAAGAACAGCAGGACCTGTAGTGATCTGCTGAGTAAATGCAGGTCATGCAAGCTGAAGCTGCCAAGGAGCAGCTTTCAGTGACAGATCCAATTTCAGCCTTTGCAATGCATGAGCTATTAAAATTCAAGCAATATGACTCTTCATGGCAGCCTTTCTCAGAGCTATATGCTGACTAACACTTTAATACAGAGGAGCATTTTGTTTGCTTTTTGGTATATATTGCTCAAGGAAAAGCACTAGCTTGTAGTACAGACTGATTGAGATCCTAAGGACAGCAAGAAAATATCTGAACCCAAACTCTGTCTCTATCAAGATTCCTATTCACCAGCTACCTGCCCACCAACATGACTCCTCTTTGTGATAGTTTCTTTGACACACAGGGACATAGAGGGTATAATTTCAAACTAGTAAATTAAGATTGGCAGGCATTTTTTTTCACTTGTGTCAACCATATAAAGTTAATTCCTGTGAAAATAATGGCATAAGCACAACAGATTTCACCAAGTTCCAGGTTTCTCACTTGGAAGAAATGCAGTGCACGAGCAGAAGCCAAAAATCTGTAGAAAAGTAATTAGCAGTTCTAGATTCTGTGGGTTTGGGTTGGTTTTTTAGCAGCACTGGTATCATTTTTTGGTTTACACATTAAGTGGGGTTTACTCAGAGGATCAAACTGGGTTAAATTCAGGTTCTGAGGGACAGTCTGCCTACCCACTTCTTTGGATGGAATTTTTTTCAATGATATCAGTACCTTATCCAAGTCACTGGGCAATTATACAAAAATGTGGGGCAAGCACAGCTTTGGGTAGGACTCCACGAGAGAGTCCCTTCCAGACTTTAATGATGTTTCTAACATTCTCACCATCCAAAATTTTATTTCAATGTCAGACACATGTATTTAAGTCCAAATATGGACTAGAAAGGACATTATCATTGGATCTGTTCAGCTGTGGTCCTGAGTACTCCAAAATGCCCATAAAAGTCTCAGAGTTATCCCAGTCTCATTCAGACAGCACATTTGTGAAACCACCCCTTTATTTGGCATTCTGGACCAAAAAATGCTTAGCAAAACAACATTTTTTTAATGGACTGTTCAGTGACTCGTGTCAGGCCAAATTAGGTTTTAATTTTTAGAAGGAGGAAAATTAACTGCCATGACCTATGGATTGGGAAGAGCTACCAGGATCAGTACAAAACCACACGTCTCCACGGCACTACTCTTCAGGCTACTGGAATGCCATGTGCCTCTCCCTAATCTTTGCTTTGGCAAATTCAGCAATTCTGCCATGTGTTATAAGAGAATTGCAGTTTAAGATGTTACAAGTTACTGTTAAAAGTTAATGTTTAAATTAGATGCTAGTAATTGTTAAAATGTTAAGGTTTAAGCTCCGGTTCAAGTGTTAAAGTGTTAAAGTTCAGACCCCTGTGTTACTCACCCAGTTAGAATGAATTATGGGCAAGGAAGGGATGTCTCTGTCTCTGCATTTGTCTCCCAGCAGACCGCGCTTCCATTGCACGTCATCAAGCCCTATCCGGAGCTTATGAGAGAGCATGCGCAAAGAACCACCTCTGATTGGACAATGATGGAGAAATATGCAAATTAAGGAAATCCACACTCTTTCACTGGAAAAAAGGCTCAAATGGACATACTAGATTGTACTTAGATCCCGAAACCGGATAAATAGATCGGCAGTAACTATTCCTAGTCTGTCAAATGATGTCTGTGTGTCACCATGAGTTACAGGTTTCTCGGAGAGATCAACACCCTAGATCCGGACGAGCCAAAGTGAGCAGTGAGCAGTGCGCAGTGGGCAGCACGCAGCGCGCAGAGGGTGTGTGAGGAGCCTTCCCGCCATCGCCCGTGAGACTGGAAGGCCTGATCCTGACGATCTTCGACAGGATCACGAACGTCTCCCTCTCCAGGCGGACTACAGCGGGATACCACCACCCGTGACGAGCTCCCCTTTTGCCTTTAATAAAGAGCTGATTAAATAAAGGCCCGTGGCCCGGATTTTCTTTTTACACCATGGAACTGCTTATTGTGAGTCCAAGAATTTTCCCCAAGCATCTCACACCATACGATTTTGCACTTGTCAATACTGGAAAACCTCTTTTTGTACCATCTACTGACTTAAATAAAACATCATCATGCAGAGAATGCCCCAGGTCCTTACAGCACAGATTTGGTAGGCTTCCCACCTCCAGTGAGATCAGGTTATTACCAGCAACAAGTTTTCTCCCACTTTGCAGTATGTGACCTGTTGAACAAAATTACTTTACCAAAACACCTGCTATGACACTGACAGAAGGCCAACACCTAGAGCCCATCATTATCTAATCTAGCAGATTGATTTCTTTCTACTTCAACTTATCTTACTATGGTAACCTTTAACTTAAATACTTTAGAAGGTGTTTTTTTTTCTTCCCAACTAGTGTATGAGAAGTTCAGAATTTACATACAGCGTTTACTCTCATGGTGCCTCAGCTTGAATAACTACTCAAGTGAATTCTTTTATTTTTTAGGATAAGACCGGAAATATTTTTTTGAATCTCTTCAGAGTCCTAATGCAGAATAAGTTTGTATGAGTTCTATTAAATACAAGCAGCAACTGTCAATCTTCCCCATGGGGACAGACCAGAATTGAACATTCAACCCATGGCCAAAAAGACAGCAAGAAAAAAACAGCAACAAGTTATTAAAAAAATACCTATTCCATCAGATTGGTCAATCTGCAGCCAAGCAGTCTAGCCAAGCTTGATCAAGAGCTTAAACAGCAGTGGGAGGACCTCCAAAGCTGAGAGGGCAGAATCACGTGTTTCAATGCAAACAAATGTTACCAAAGCTTCAAAGGAATCTGAGGCCAATCTCTAAAAAAAAGGACTAACTTGGCAAACTGCTGGATTCCCTCTTCACACGGGAAACATTGCATGTCCTCTCCAATTCTACAAGAATAGAAAAGAGTACAAAGTCCACCTTCCCTCTCTGAAGACATGGACAGCAACAGTTAGATCAAATAAGCAAAATAATTATAATCCATCCAAGAAACTGTTCTATGCCACCTGCTCTCTGCTATGCAAGCAGAGTAACACCAGCCCTCACTTCAAAGGGCATTTTGGTACATGCTGAGCCCCGTGGAGAAGCAACATTAAAATGTGGTTACCATCTTTGAAGTGGCCCATTTCAGACCCATCCATAAATGTACGGCAATCATATCACCAGCTGCAATTTTCTTAAGGAATAGAGGAGATCACGAACATGGAATGCCTGAAGAAACTGAAACTCATGCAAATAAGACAACCTAATACACTAAAATATAGTTAGCATCATTCATACTGTACAGAAAAAATCTAATATTGCTCAGGTTTTTTTTTCATTCTCTGAAAACAACTATCTGAACATAGCATCCAGACAATGGCAAAACACATTAGTAGCACACACAGATTCTTCTCTTTCACCCCAGCCTGTTAGGCACACAAGTTACACACAATAAAAAAGTAAAAAACAAGGAGTTGGGCTGGCTCTATCAAGATCTTCACTCTTTAAAACTTCCAAAAAGTGTTACCAGCGAGCAAGCCCTGTCAAACCTGCTGACACCGAGTAAAGTGACATCGGTTTGTATAACAGCAATTTAAAACCTCTTCAAGAGGCTTGTATGACCAAGTAGAACGCTCTAGCACTTCTGGCATTTGTCTGCATAGACTGAAATATTCATGCAGACGGTCTTGACAAAGAAAGGGCACGCTGAAGTATCTGGGAGATACTTGCACGTTGATGCAGTGATGGGGCAACACGCGAAGCTAACTGATGCCAAAGTGTAGAAATGCTGCCACTTCATCTAACGGCACAGATGGGGATTCACACTACCACCACCTGAGGTGGGTGTGCAGCCACCCTAACACAAAAACAAACAATTCATTTGGAGCCTATAACGCCTCTTGCTCAGCGCAGCAATACCTGACGCTCCCCGCTTTCCTTATGGGTACACAATAACCACATTTCATACAGAACTGCTGGTGGTGTTGCTAACGAGGCTGCCTGCACTTGCCTTACAAATACTGGAGTTGGAGCAAAGAGTTGAGAACAGCACCCGCAAAAGGAGAATGTGGAATTCACCCCACATTTTTATATTAAATCCACGCATGCAAATAGCTGAATGTGTTTTACAGCCCCCGGTCTCTTTTGGTTTTAATATTCACATTTTTCCATGTAAATTTGGTGTTAAAAATTGCTGTTTCGTTACACAAACATTTTCTCTACAACTGGAAGGTATGGGCTTGAAAGAAACTAAACCACAAAATCCACGCTTTTTAGTGCACTTACAATTGGACTGCAACAAATCAAACTTTACCCACTTCTGAAAGGTGTTACTAATTCCTCCTATGGGCTACACATTGGCCTGTCCTCTGATTTGTACCAGGAAAACAATAGGATGCTTCCCTTGTCTTAGTGAGAAATGCTTTTTCTGATCATACTGCTGATGAAATAGGGGAAGGAAAATTCCAGTCTGGCTGCATTTACACCGACTGCATAAACTCAGAAGACCCTAAAGCTGATAGTAATTGCAGAAGGAGAAAGAGCTGGTTTTTTCCCTGCTTTTTAATAGAAATATGTCTTGGGTACAGAGATGAGGGGGTGGAGTATTCAGTGCTATCTATTCAATTCTTAATTTACTTCAAATATGCATTCACTTAGGACAGCTACAGGACATGCCTACCAAGAGAAAAAAAATCTTTACTGTATGTGAAAGGTAAACTTTGTCTTTGATTCCCAGCAACAATGAAAACTACCATGAAATTTCATTAAAAATGAAACTTACTTGTTTGTAAGAGCTGGAACACACATGAAAAAATGCTTTCACAGTGGAAGCTAAAGATCAGCAGTATAAATCTTAGAAGAAATTCTAAAGAACCATGATTTTGAAGACTCAACTGCACACTAAATCAAATCAAAATGCCAACCCACAAACAACAGAAAACTCTTGTTTTTCTTCCCTAACACAAATACGTGCTTCTCAAAATACTTCTAATAGGCATATGCCTCCTTTAAAACATTTACCAATGTCTTCTAGCATTGGTAACAGAAGACAATTGTGTTGTTCCTTGAGTCTTCCTTGCTGTGTGTTTAGCACATTTTGGCAGAGGAGGTTCTCTGTATACTCACTTGTCTTTAATTTAAAAAGTGCACACACCTTTTGTGTATTATTTCCCATAAAACAACCTCAGCCAGTCTGGATCCAGCCCTGCCACTCTTGATTCAGCAGCACGGATATCCACACCAAAGGCTAAAACAATTAGACCTGAACCAGATGAAATAACAGCACTTTTCATTTTCCATAAATGATGTTGAAGTGTTTTCATAATTTTGTGTGTTTATAACTGCAGGTGCCCTAAGCCTCAGCCCTGATGTTCCCCTCTGCCACTCTGACTTGTAACCATGAACACAAGGAACAGATTATAACCTTGACAGTCTGATTATCTCTGTCGTGTTTCTCTGTGCTACTCTATAATTTTACTGGTGATGTCTTAATGTGGACAACAGGATACATTTCAGCTAAACTGCCTAAACGTTAGTTATTCTGGAGAGGAAAACGTTCTCAAGCATCAGAGTGTAAGGAAGACAAATTATCAGACACTTACCAACACCAGGCAATAGGCAATGAAGGAACAGCATGCACACAGACCACAAAAAACATACATTACTCTCACAGCCATTGGTTAGTTGAATTTTCTCAGTAAATGTAGCTGTTCTTTCCAATTTTGAGTACAGCTGAAAGAACGGCCCCAATTTCTATTAATGCAAAATCCAGTGACGAGGGAAAAAATATACGAGGTTTGCAAAAATTACAACAGAACAGAAAAAATATTCTCTGATGACAACAGAAGGCAAATTGAGGATACTGTGTTTAGAAGTAGAGGGACTCTTAGCAAGGTCAGTTAGTTTCCATCACAAACGCATGGAAGGGATTTTAGTTTCTTGAAAGCACAGGTGAGGGAGATGGATGTGCTCACGTCAAAAGAGTTAAGCATGAGAAGTTAAGTCTCTGTTCAGACACAGAAATTTGATTTTCACTTGCTAATCTATTATTTTCTGAGCATACCAAGTACTTTATTTCTTCAATGCCATTTGCAAAGGAAGGTTAGTGAGGAGACAAACACATGGAACAGACGTAAGGCAGAGTACATACCATGGATCCTTCAGCTTTATCTTTGGAAATTATTTACTTATCCATTTCTCCCTGGAAAATATTTACTCATCCATTTCTGCCCTGGAAGCAATGGATTTTATTTTCTAGTCAAATAGCAGGGGATTGTGTGGTGGGTTTTTTGGTGCATGAAATACAGACTTGAATAGGAAAACATTAATACTGCCAAGGAACACAAGTCAATACCAAGTAGCATCCAAGAAAAGAAAAAGCTTTAGGAAATTAATTAATCTAGCATTGTTCCTTTTCTTGTCTGCAGCTGTTACAAAGAGGTGACGTGAGGGAAACAGAAACTGAGAAACAAATTATTTATAATTAAATTAAATACGAAGACACAAATGAAGAGAAATATAAAGATATTCTGAATTATATTTCAGCAGTTGCATCAATCGTTTTAAGTATTTTGGAAATGGTGTGTCTACAGAAGGAAGTGAAAAGCTACAGAAGGCATACCTGGAGGGCATCCTGGCTGGACAAACAGGGATATTATCCTAGAGCTTCTTAGGAGCAACTTTTATATGCACTTCAATTAGAAGAGTAAAAGACACCAGCCTAAGACCAAAGCAACAAAATGGTGCCCAGTCTGCCAAAATAAGAAAAACAGAAATGAGCTTGCCAGAGTAAGCTGGCAAGTATCTTATGTTGATATATGGAGGCACCACACAAACCTGCAGAGACAAGAATTTGGAAACTCTTATTTTGAGGGTTTTTTCCTCCTTTGAGAAGACTCTTATCCCAAGAGAGAAACGCACCAGGAAATAGACGAAAGCAAGTAGCTGAGCACAAGGTATAAAGTTAAAGAAGGGGTATAGCCATTAGTTTTTTTCAAGTCTAAATTAATTAAGAAAATAAATCTTGGAAGAGAGCACTCCATAATATGTCCAACGTGAAGTTACAAGAAAGTTACTGTATCTCTCCAAGCTTGAAATAATATGTTTGACATAATTGGCAGTGTAGGTGAGGTAAATCATATGACAACACTACTGAATAATTTGATAATATTTATTTGGAGAAAGACTAAGGGAACAAAAGGGAATGAAGAGTGGGATAGGTGCTTTGTGGATCACTGATCACTCAGGAAAAGGAGATAAAATATAAAGATCTATAGACCATGACATTTTAAATCTAGTGGCCTGTCTTGAGAGATGATCACTAAATCTCAAGCAGGAGACATGATTTATATAATTTACATTAATGATGCTTATATTTTAAAAGATTCTGAGGAAGCTATTATATAAGAAAAAATTAATTATTTACAAGGAAAATTTCCAGCTGTACTAGAAGAAAGATGGACTAGGATAGATTCAAAAAAGGGATTTTGGCATCATTTAGCCCACATCACATCTGTTAGAGATAGGTAATAAAACCAAAGCTCAGTCCCAGAAATTAAAAGTCAGCAACATTTCTAGTATCAGTATCAGCAAGTTCTAGGCTGCAGAAAGAAACCATACTGCAAGAGATTCAGACAGCAGCAGAAGAAAACCTTACCAAGAGCAAAGGGGATTCTCTAAGTCACTCGAGGCTCAAGCCTCTTCCAAGGGCTAATTTGGTGTTTTTCCCAAAATTCTTTAATAAAACATGCATGTGAAATGAAAGTGACTTCCTGATATTCTTTTCTGAAAACAAAAAATCGTGACTCTTTAAACAGTAAAATAAATCAAAGCATAAATTTGAATATGAACACTTGCATTTGAAAAACTGATACTAAGGAAAAATACAATAATTAATCTTCCTATCTTGTAATGAATGAAGCAAGTAGGGGATTTAGAATCAGGTCAGCAGTATGCTATTTAAATAGGAAGAGGAGGACACAAGGATGCAACATTGGTGGGCAAACAGAACAAGTGAAAACAAATCCAAGCTCTCTTCTGAACTCCTGATGGAACCCTTGTAGGTGTCCACCATGCTTTGAAGAACAACAGAAATGAGAATGTCTGAAGGAGAAGTTTCCAAACCTCAGAAAAAAACAATTCCTTTTATGCAGCCTTTTTTCTTAAGCTCAGACACCAAAGAAGGAAGCAAGAAATTAAAGAAATCCCACCTTGTCTAGCTCTTACTACAAAACAATCTCTGCCCAAAGGCAGAGTGACAGACTGAGATGTTAATTCAGGAAGAAAATCTTCCAAGTACCTGAATCACCAGTGTAATGCAAGAGTAATCCATCCAAGCTTGGTTACTCTTCAGTCTCTCGGAAAATCAAACCAGCATTTCACTCAACATTTGTGACTGACAGAAAAAGGCCTTGTGCAGCTGGAACACTAAAATGCTATTAAAACATTCAAGAGAGTCGTACATGAGACATGCAAAACCAGGAGCTTATAGCAGTGATTTATTTGAGAAAATATCAAACCCCCATTACTGTGAAAAGTTCTAACTTCATCTAAGTTAAGCATCTAAGGCAGCTTTCTTAGGTAGCAGCACCTTGATCAGCTACCCAGATGGAAGGATTACACTTTGACTCAGTCCCGAGAGAGGCTGTGGGGGCTGACTGCATTCAGTTCTCTGAGAAACTGAATCCAACACGTAAAAGATATGCTAATTCTGAAGAATTAACATTTTTCAGAAATAACCTATTTCTACACTTCTGGAGCTTACATGCCACTTCCTAATGCCCTCCCCCCAACCTGCTTCTCAGCTTTAGTATTTTCCTTACAGCTGCTAATTAACACACCAAAGCATAGCAAAATTGACAGGTAAATTATCCTTTAAGAGCATTAAAATATTTTCCAGATAAACAGTCCTATCAAAATATGTTTAAGTGATGATTTTTCTGTACTAACTCATAGAAAGTATTTCTAAACATCTACATTGCAAATTTGCATCCCATCCTGAGTTATTTTTTTCATTTCATTCACACAATGCACCTTTTAGAGTAACAGAAAGCTTTCTTTCCTCCTTCCTCACGTACTGCCTTCTAAACCCAACAGGACCAAATATACCAGCCCCTGCCTGTACCTGAGAGGAACAGCTGAACCTCTATCTGCTGATTCTCCCTCATCTTCTTTTTGGTGATTATTCATTCCTCTCTCCTCCTTATCTGGCACCAAAGGGAAACCTGCATGGAGTGCCAAGATCCTTCCATACATAGTCAGGCTTTCACCTCTGTCAAACTCATTTATGTTTGTGCTAAAAGCATACTCGTAGAGCAGGTACACCTATTTTTGGTTTGAATCCAAGATAAAAAAGAGTAAATGCATATTTTTATGTTGTTAGATCTCCCAAGCGAACAACCATCACATTTCTACAACTAGGTGGTAACAGTGGACCACTTTTTCTTTTAAACCTCTAAAATATGACAACAGTCTGCACAGAGCTGTTTTCCAATACCGAACTATTTTAAGTATAGCATGTTTAAACCAGTTTTGTCATTTCTATATTGCACTGTACCCCAAAAAAAGCAAATAAGGCCAAGTTTTACCAAGACCTAAACAAAGCGTGCTGGTTAGAAGAACTACTGACTAAAGTTGCAGTTAAATTGAGGGAGCAACTTAAAGTGCCTTTGATTTCAGACATCCAATTTAAAATTAAATCTGAAAAGAACTAGAAAAAGAAAGGTAACTCCCACACATCATGGGCCCCTATATTCCCCTGAAACACGACAGAAAAAATGCTCGCATCTAAAAACCAGAAGAACATCACTAAGCCATAGCCTCAGAGGCACTCTGTTACTCCTTGTAGCTAGAGCTGTTATGTCAGACCAACATAAAATTGTAATAAACACACATTTGCCCATTGAGGCACATTCATGAACCCTGCTGGACAATAAGACACATCACATAGCCTTGCCAAGCACATCTCAAGGGAATTCTATTACGCAAACATCTGCTCAAGATCATGTTTTTCCAGCATTATTTTGTATGCTGCCTCTGATCTGCCCACAAAAGAGCACACACACAAGTCAGTAGAAAGCCTGTAACACTGTAGGAGGCCTTTTTTTGTTTTGTTACACCACGTGAAAAGCGAGTTTAATTAAAAAGATTTGTTAAAGTGGTGTAATTAAGTATAGGACTATTACACAGAACAGTAACTGTTATTGATAATAAAGGATTGCTACGTGTACTGAGCAGGGAGCCAAGGCACATAACAAGGAGAAAATACCAAATTTGAGTCTCAAACTTTCCTTTTGAAGCTTCTTCCTTTTCTAAATATTGAAACAAAGAAAAATGTGGAAAAAAAGAATGGATGTCCTAGTTTAACAGTCAAAGCCCACAGACAAAACTACCTCACACTGAGAAGTGCTTTAGGATACATCCAATAATATTCCAGGAGAAGCCTCGAACCATTCTCACCTCTGCCATCTCAAAGGAATCCAGATTTCATTTGGAGCACAATAGCTCCAGAGCACGAACCTCACAGCAGACACAGGCAAAATTCTCCTGAGAGGTGGTGGTTTGCCTGGCTTCAGGTGCCGAGAACTGAGCCCAGCAGTGCCACAGCTCCAGCGCGTGCTTTAACTAACCAGTCTCTGAGTAAAAGCAGAACTGCTGCAGTTATCACCCCAGGCTGCTACAGGTACATCTTATCATGTGCAAAAAGTTATTAAAAATGTCAGTTCTTCCCCTTCAAGAGTTTATTTGCATGGAAGAGCTTCCCCACAGCATGACTCGGTGCCTTGCACTCCAGAGGGCTGGGGTAAAAAGCCTTCCCAGCGAACGCGCAGGTGCCTGCCTCAGAGGCACAGAGAAATCCCAGTTATTGAAACACAGGGTTGTGTTTAAAGAAAGGCAATATCCCCTGTCACAATATCCATGTCACCCTCTCCACATCTGATTCCTGACATTTACACTGAGTCCCATCTTCTTTGGGAAAGAATTTAGAACACACAAGGATTAATTATTTCTGCTGTTCTCAAATCCCTCTCTGTGATCCAACAGACACAACAGCTTTGCCACTCTGGCATGAATAACTCAGAGTAACTAAAAACCCTCCAGCTCATAAATACACTGGACAACTGACCAAAAGCTGTTCCCAGCTCCCTTCTTTCACAGTCTATTCCGCACAACCACACACAAAAATGATACGCAACTTTGCTCTGTACAGGGCCTCTGACATGACAGCAGCATTTTGCAATTCAGGCTGCAGCAATTCATGGCACACTGCCTGCCTCTCAGCAAGGTGAAAAACATATCACAACCTACCTCTTGGGTTACAAGATGCCTTAGCCTAGCTCTCTGAATAGAAAACAAACCAGCCCCCAAAAATTACCCAAAGCCTTGACATGACTTTCACTCCCTTGGGAAGCATGCCATACATCAAACTGCAGTCCTGCTCTGGAAAGAAGTATTTTCCACTGTTATGTTCTCTTCGTTCAGGAGTTGTTACTCTTTAAAATCTTGTTCAGTTATTAAAATCCCAACTGCAAATATAGAGTAATCAGTGCAGACACTTACCTGGGTAAAGCAGTAATTGAAGAATAAAGGATATAAGATGTGCCATGTAGATCTATGAACAAAATTATTTCCAGCATAAGCAAACACCCAATAATTAATTGCATACAGATTTTAGATTTAATCAACGTTGTGTTTTTGTCTTTCAGAGCCTGAAGCAGTCTCAGATGGATAAGATTAGGGCCCTGAATGATGCATAGGATGGCTGGAGAAGATATTGCCAGAAGCAGTATACCTTTCAGTAAGTATTTTTTATAATGCACCATGCCTTCCACCACCAGAAGAGGTAACTTCAGTCTAAAGGTTAGAAAAAGTAATATGCAATAACAAGGTGTCTCAAAGTTAAAAAAATATTTCAGAAATGAACCAATGGGCTTTGTGAATTTTTGTGTTTTAATAATACTCTGGGTGGTTTTTATACTCTCAATTTGAATATATTTGAATTATGTTGTTTTAGAACTATGAAGACACTGTAAAATAAATCTTGAGAAAAGTCTGAATATGGAGAGTTGTGCTCTTTTATACCATCCAAAGAAGGTCTCTGGAAGACCAGAGAGCCCATACAGTTGCTGCCTCATCTTTTGGCATTCTGAATTTATGGTATACTAGAGATCAAGCATGGTGCACAGAATTAACCACTTGAATTTTTTCCTTATATCTTTTACTCACATCACCATTTGGAGAGTCACAAAATAAAACTAATTTCAAAGTAAGTTGTTAGCAAGACAATCAATTTTTTCTTATCCACCTGCACACACACCAGGTATGGGGGGTGTGTGTGTGTCAGGAACTGTTATCAGTCCCCAAAATCCTGACTGTATCCAGTGTTCATTCGTGCTTAGATACAAGTTTGGACTAGATGCCAGTTTAGATACATTTAAGCCCTTAATGAAGCATAAGAACCCTTCCCCAGCTATATTTTTTTCAGATAAATTGCTTTGGTAATGGATAATATGCTGGAAGATTATAACCACTGATATGAAAACAACACACAGCCTCCCCAGCTACCGATCCAGCCAGGAGGGCACTGCTGTACCCCACGCCTTGGCAGAAATGTAACTCTTGTATTTGCTCACAAACAATAACTCACCCACAATCATCTCATTTTTCCTGAGAAATGCAAAGGGGGGACATAAATCACTGTCACAGGTAATACACTGAGAAGCCAGGTGAGATAAAAGCTTTTGCCCACACGCTCGACCAGTTCTGACCACCGAGCGTTTGGGGTCACGTCTCTAACTGTGCTGTGAGTGTGGGAAAAACCCACACACTAACCGGGCTTTTCACTGGCTTCCTACGAGTTTTGTTTGGGATTCTGCAAGGGTGTTTGGTATGGAAAATTAACTCGGGCTTCAGCAAATCCTAACACAGCTTTTCAAGAGGCAACAACTTTTAACCCCCGTGTGACACTTGTGGCCATCTCACCGCAGAGAAGTCTTACACGTGATCAGCATACTTTTACATGCAGCAGTACACAGACACTGGAAACCCCCAAGGTTTTGGGCTCGTGCCACGCAACTGCTTGGTGCCCAAGCCTGAGCTTCACTCATTCAGGTCATCTTTCTTACCCAAATGCTCACAGCCACACGAGTTTGCCGCTTGTTGCCCCAGCAGTTCAGGTGAACGAGCGTGCCGTGTGTCAACACGTTCAGCAGTTCACCACGCTCACTCCATAACACAGCAGGGAGCTCAGCAGCAAACTCTGGTGACTCTTGCTCCCATAGCTCACCATTGCCAAACCTGAATTCCCACACACTCCCCTGCTGCCTATCTACCAGAGAGGGGGAAAAATGAAAACCATCATCCCAGATTGCAGCATCCTCACATGGAGCCACCTTAACTGATAATTTAAAATAAACCTCCATACTTTGTAATGAAGTGCATACATTGCTCCATTATGCCTTGGAGAGTAGATTGTCAAGGAATGAAGTGGGAAGGCAAACGTTAACCACTCATGCAGGATTCTCCAGGGCTCACCAGTTAGCAACCATAGACAGAATTACTTATTGCAGTCAAAAAGAAAAATATTATTGTGATTAATGGGGGATTTTAATAGCCAAGCTGCATTTTCTTCTAGTTTAGAATAAAAACAAAACAAAGACGAGGATTGTGCATGCAAAAAAGCAAGCCATATCTCCAGAGACCTGAGTGTAGATAAGCACTCCTACAAAGGAGACGTGGGAAAGGCTTTGGTAAGCATACTGCCCAACCTGGTAACATCATACCCCTTTTCTTGATGTCCTGAAATTAAGCAAGGGATATTTTCTCTACCCTTCCCAGATCATGGCAAACCAAATCAGGATTTGAATGACTAAGGGAAGCTATAGAAACCTGTGGTATCAACATTCAGTCCTGCTCATCACTGGAAGAACCTGAAATGCAAAACACACGTCCCTTGTTTGAGCCAAGCATCTTATGCGGTCAAATTCTAATTCAGTTGCATGTGGCTTCTTTTCCCCACAGATTCAGATTACTTAGGTCTTGCATTTTCCACAAAGAAATCTGTCCTGGAAACATGACATCCAAGCCCTCATAATTTTTATCTACAACAGAGCCAAACCTGTGCAGTCTCAGACTTACTCACTAGACATGGCCCAGACATGGGCCCTGGGAACCCAAGTGCAGTGTCATGCTACACTGATACATCCTGTCGTCTTATAAGATGATCTTATAGAATAAGAAAAGCTAACAAGACCTTAACAAAAGACACTTCCAGCTCCTTCGTGAACTGCCATTATAAAACCAAAGAATTAAACCTTCAGAAGCACTGGAATCGGCTTTAGATGAGCAATGTATAAAGTACAATTTAGGAGACAATGTGTCTTACCTTGGATTAACTTCCTGCAACACAGACTGTGATTTAACATCTGCAAAAACACGCTGCACGTCTACCTTGTTGCATCTGCAACATTTCATAGGGAATGAGAGAGTGTTTGAAGACACGAGAAGTGTGACAGTAAGTTACTGGCAGCTGCTCTTGTTCAAGGATGAAAACTATGAAGTCATTGACAAAACTTAGGGTACAGGAGTTAACCCGCAGTGTGTGTCCACATTTGGGTTTGGGATTTTTTGGTAAAAATGTATAATGTTTGAAAAGTCTGAATGGCTGTCTACATCTTTAGAATTGGTCTTGATTAATACTGTTAGAATTAACCACTAAATAATTCCTAAATAATTTCTACCAGCTCAAGAAGAGGTGCTTGCCAGCTGAGATGTAGTATCCTACTGTTAAATGCATTGGCTCCCTTTCCCGTTGGACACCCCCAGCTCAAGTGCAAAGGAAGCTTCAAGTGTCAGAATCTCATTCCTGCTGAGAGACCCCCACAGACATGTGGATCCAGCAATGGAGACTGAAAAATTTATTCATGCACTGGCTCTTCCATGGAGCTCTTGCCAGTCATCACAGCTGTGCACATCAGGACTTGGCAGGCTTCAGGCCCACAACATCTTCAGGTAGGAACAGCAGTCAGAATTTGAAGTGGAAAGTCACTTACCAAGGCCCTATACAAGTGAGAATTTTAAATTAAGTTTCGCCTATGCAAATCACATCTTTCATAGTCAGAATCTGACACTGAGCAAACGCCGTAGGATGTAATAGCATTGAGTGAAGTACTTCATGGGGAGACTTGAATCAGGAGCCAGATAATGAAACAACTGCTGTCATAAGGCAGCTGATGATCTCTTTTGCTGTATTCCATGTATCTCTCAGCATGTAGGAAAATGTTTGAGGCAAGCTTATCCTTGTAGCAATAAATTTAAACATTTAGGGAATCTTGTTTTCCAAGCAATTTTAATAAATGGTGACAGTTCTTTGATGGAAGTCGGTTTAACCTAAATCCCACCTGCTATTTTGCAAATAGTGACAATTAAAGCAGTTAAGCTTAGTAATAGATTTGATGGTCTTGACTCAAAAATAATTTTAGTCAAACTAAGTTTCATGAAACAACTATTCCTTGCTCCTGCCAAGTCCAGCTGTGAGAGACTGGAGGAGATTGCTGGCTCAAGACATTTTGGGTGCATGTGTGGGGAAAAGGGGCAGCTCAGGTCTTGCTCTGCTGAGGCAGTGCCATGCTCCCCACCCCCAGAGCCTGTGTCCCAGCCCTGCAGTGGCTGCCCATCCCTGGCACAGCAGAGGCAATGCTCCACACCCACCTCTGGAGCCCCAATCCAGCCCCACAGTGGCCAGATGACCCAAAATCCCACCTGGGGGAAGGGCTCAGCAAGGCCAAAGGGTGCTTAACCCAAAGCATGAGGCAAGCACATGTCCTGACTACTTCCTCTTGAAATTTCTATCAGCTGAACACTGCTGGAACCAGGAGTGGTCACTATATTTGTTCTTTTCTATATATTTTCTGTCTTCTCCTAATTCCCTCTTCTCAGAGTTTTGAATAATGCAAAATTGGATAGGCTTGGAGCTGGCTAAATTGAATGGGCTAAAGTTAATGCTTCCTGCAGTATTTTATGTTGATTGAATGCTGCTGTAAACCTTTGTCAAGTTCTGTTTTTATCAAGTTAGTATTTCTAGTTTTAGTTAGTATTTCTCTTGCTTGTCTAACAGAGTACATGAAAAGCTGTAAGCCCTTTTAAGAGTCTTGTCAAGTGAGATTTTGAGGGCCTTACACCAACATAATTAATGTAATTTCCAACAAATGTAATAAGAACTGTTTCATTACCCTACTTTTCCATTATTCTCCATAATATCCTCTCTTTTGGAATGACTACACTGTCTTTTATTAATAAAGTGTTAAACTGATAATGATGATGTGAAAAGTCAGAGGAAGAGGGGAGGAGCTGTCTACACAGGAAAAATTGTATCATACATTATTTACCCTATTTCACTCAAACCCCAAAGAAAAGGGAAAGACAGAATAAGTGACTTAATGCGAATTTCTGGATTAGACACGCAGATGAGTTATAAGGATTAAGGTCAAAGGATAGATAAAGGGCATAAATCTGCTCAACATTCATTAAGATGCAGATGTTTTATTTAAAGACACTCCTAATTCAGACCAACATTATTAGGAAAAAAAAAATCTGTCAAGACCAGCACTGTCAGATATCTACTAAACCAAGTTATTTCTGAATCTTTGCATGTGACTTAAGCTAGTGACACAAAAATGCAACTAGATAATTAGATAGACTTCCTTTTAGGTGAAGTGCTTAAATCCCCTTTTGAGGTACTATGGAAGTGTGGAAAACACTGCATAGTAATACAAGTACTATGTCAATCCTTTGTAGTTAAAATTGCCTTTTTTCCAAGAAAATCTCCTTACCTGACATAACCTATCAGCTAATTAGTAAATATCCACATTTCCAGTTAAAGGTCTATGAGCACACTGCACAAGCAATAGCATGCACTGGTCAGAGGCTGAGGGTGTTTAGAAAACAAAAATCAATGCATGGAGCTCCACCACTCATTCCAGTGGTGTCTTGGTTATGCCAAGAGGCCTTTGTGGCCATTAGATATTAGAAGAATTTTTTTTAATCTTACACAAAGAACTCTGCTTGCATTTCTGCTATTTAAAGTGCTGAACAGATCTCTACAATCCATCAAGTACAGAGCATTTTATTTTATAAAATCTTTTCACATATTGACTTAGGCATGGTTTTAATATGCAATGATCAGCATGCATTCCTTTGGGGGTTTTTTGTTCTCTTTATTTCATGTAATCTCCTGCATCAGCACTTTAGAGTGCACCCCATTCCTTTTTACTGCCATTCCAGAAAAAGTCACCATCAACTTACCTACATAACTTTTTGTGCTCAACTTCTAGTTATGAAGAGGTCAATCACATTTTATGGGCTAGACATGTTAAGCAACTCTTACCATGTCATCAAATAAATACAAATAATACAGAACAGAGAATTAAGAAAGCATAAAGACCTCTAAAGGCAGGAATTGGGACAAAACAGATTTTCCCATCCTGTTCTTGTTCAAACAAGAAACATTTAAAGATAAATGTGTATGAGTGACACCTCAAAAACATGCTAGAGATTTAAATGTCTGTTCAAATTTCCATAGTAAATCCTGCTTTGTGCAACTAAAGACTTGTCATAGTTAATTTCCATCAATAAGATGTCTGGCATAACAGTTGTAATTTATGTGCATCTCCTCTTTTCTAATTTTGAAGAGCAGTTGATGTAAATTGTTCCAGACCTTTCCATTATTATGAGAAATTGATAACTTTATTGTTTTTCTAACAAAAAAACAGCCAAGTAACAAAGAACTGATATAAGCAGTTGAATTGTTCTTACTTTTTATTTGCTAGGAGTAAAAGGGGTCTCTTAGAACTACATTACAAAAAAACCCACACCTACACAGACTATATTCCAAAACCACAATACCAAATACATAGAATCAAAAGGACAGAACATTTATCACAACCTATAAATAAATGTCCATTATGGCATCCCTTACTTGGCCAAATCTGCTTTTAATTTCAGCCTAGACAGTTTCAATATTAAGTCCATGATCACTCCACATTAATAGCAACTTTGTAATGGACAATTTCTCCTACAGTAAGCCAGTTTTTACTGGTCTTTAGGTAAGGTCTATAACAGGACTTCTGTCACAGCTTTGTGAAAAAATCCTCACCCCACTTTGAGTGCCCATAATGTGGGAAAACAGAGTTTGCATCATCCTTTGACACACACCAGAAGAACAGACCCATGAAGAAACATGGTTATTGAAAATGCCTCAAAGCTCTGCCACAGTCACAGAACACCCAGAGCTGGAGAGGACCCAGAAGGCTCCTCTAACTCTCAAGTGAATGTCCTAGACAGGGATCAATCCCACAATCTTGGCATCATTAGCACCACTCTCTAACCAACTGAGTTAATCTCAGGCTCAATCTGTCCTGCCTTGCCAAAGTCTGAGGCAGGCCTTAAACAGTGTCTGAAAGAACACTAAGTGCTTCAACATCTAGGGATCAGCAGATGGGGAACACTTCAAAAAGCTTTCAAACATACATATTCACTGTGCTTCAGTGTGCACAGTGGGGTGGACACTGGGTTCCTTTCCAGGTAAGCTAAATCAAAGCACCCCTTAGACTCCAGTCAAGCCGATAGCCAGCCCATGGAATCAGATTAAAATTAGACCAAAATAAACAAAAAGGACAAAAGATGCATTGATATGCTTGAAGCATGCACGCAAAGTGCTGAGCTCCTCCCAGTTAGCTCTGTACATCTATCCCTGTTGGTTCACATCCCTGCATACAGTCAGAGCAGCCAGAGACAGTCCAGCCAAACAGCCAAGGGGAGAAAACCCTGCCCGGTGTAGGAAACCTCATTCATTTTCTGGACGTGGAAGTCCCCATTTAAACTAGCCAAAGCTTTGCAAGATTGTCTGTATTTTAATAAACACTCAGAGAAAGATGATGTGAACCACAGCAAACAGGCTATTGCAGCACAGCCCTCAGAGCCATTCACTCCCATTCTCACTATGTTGCCAACACTTATTTCACAGCTGAATCGGAACACCTGACCCAGCTACCAGCAGAAAACATCTTAGAACAAATTCACAAAACGTACATAAAAGACAAATGACAGCCGCTCAGCTGTTCATCCAAATGGTCCTAAGGGAATCTAAACACAGCAATGCTGAATAACTGCATCCTGTAGCTTGTCACCTGCAGAGCACATACAGAAGAGGAGTGGTGTCTTTGCCATGTACAATCTCTAAAACTGGTTTCAAGAGAACAGCAGATTTTAACCCATCCCTTGTGCGCAAAGTAAAAAAAAAAAAAATTAACAGACACAAACCAAGGAAAGAAGACCGATTTTTTTAGGATAAGAAATCACTTCTCAGTTCGAGCTGAAGCCCTTCAAAGGGGTCATGGAACACAGGGATAATCTTGTCAATAAAGTACACTCATGTTTCCTAGCAGTTTTTGTCACAAATCCTCATTAAAGGCGCCTAAAGAAACTGAGTTGTAATTAGACGAGAGAGAAGGTCCCACCCTCCGTTTCTTATCTTTTGATCACTTATTAATGAAAAGAGTAAATTGCCCTTTCAAAGCAGTTGCTAAGTTAGTCCTTGAAATATATATGGTTCTTCATGCACTCAAGTGCTCAAGGTGGGGCAGAGAGAAGATGATACACGAATAGAAAGGACAATAGGGTGTAGAGTTTATAATTTAAAAGCTGAGGATTACTGTGACAGGTTGGAGAGTACCTTAAGCAGATGAGTGAAGATGAATGCAAAGATGAACATTGAGGGGAAAAATTTTCCCCATTTCCCCAAAAAAACATTTCTGCCTCACAAAAACAAATTAAGGAGAGAGTTACCACTAAAGAAAAAATACTAGAATTAACTCACTATTCAAAAGCGGACAAATAGAAGGTTTGAGGTTATCAGGAAAGGAAGAGTAAACCAAAAAGCACCAAGCTATTCCTCCTAAAGACCATACAGACATTTATGAACCCATACTGCATACAGATCTATTAATCCCATTTCAGAAAGATCAAAAAAGTAAAAAATATGCAGAATATTGCGAGGATAATCAAAGATATGGGAAAATCTTCTTTGGAAGAGGATTAAGTAGATTAGTTTGCTATCTGAAAACTAGGGGAGAGCGAGAGCAGCAACCTACAGAACTGCACATAGCATAAAGAAGCTGAAGAGGAGATTTACTCCCTTCTGTAGAAGGGCAAGGGGGAAGAACTAGGTATCCCCCAGCAGAGCCACCATGAGCCAGGCGTGCCCACAAGAAGGCCAATGGCCTCCGGTTTCATATTAAAAGTGGTCACTTAGTATCAGTCCCCCTTCCCTGTGTATCAAGTCCACTCTTCAGAGAGCTACTCAACTTGCACAGAAACCACCAAGACAAATACTTGGACAGCTAGATGTATATGCATCTGCTTCCTGTGCAATACAAAATTTCACCTCCTCTTGATCCTATGCCAGCTAAAAAAAAGGGTAGATGAAAACAGCCTAACAAAATTCAGAGTGTTCTGCCCATCTCTATCAGCACCCTCAATGCTGAAACTAGTCCAACAGCTGTCTGAAGTAAGCCTGCAATTTAACATAAATGCTGGACTATAGCGTGCAAATAAAAATTGTAATTATAGAAACAACCGAGACAAAACACAAAAAAAACCCCAAGCAAACAAAAAAAGCCCAAAAAACCCCACATGACACCAAACCAATAATGTGTCAGAGAATCAGCTACTGTTAGACCGATTTCCTGGTAAAGGCCCAGCCGTGGTCTTCTTTGGAGTAGCTATAAATCAGTGTGGCCTGTTCACAAACAGTCAGCTGATCAGGAGTCTCTGCACCCATTAATCCATAGATTACCATAGTAAAATTGCTGACATTTATTCTGGAATTCATGGGCACAGTAGTTTGTCTTTCTTCCCATCCAAACCCAAAGATTAGTTGGTGCAACTTTGAGCAATTATTTTGAAGTAATGCATCAATTTATATAAAACATTGATCTCTTTCACTTTTTTTTTTAACTAACAGGAAGATACTGAAAAGATTAAAGATCAAGGACCATCCGTGTAGCACAAAAGGACTCCCTCTTCAAAATCATTTTGACAAGGATTAAGAAAACATAAAAGCATTCCACACACTATCCTTGTTAAACTGAACTCCTCCTAGAGCTCCTTAAGAAAGCAGAGCAGAGAGGCATACCTTTCATCACAGGAAAAGATAATATATGAAGACCAAGCTCCAGCTTGACCTTTATCTTCCTAAGTGATAACTCTCAAAAGTGACCAAAAGGTTAACTAAACTCTAAAAAGGTCATCTGTCTTTAATCTGGCTATATAGATCCTTTTCTGATGTTCAATAATACACAGCTACTGTTCATTAAATATCACCCGTCCATTCTGTGTTTTCAGCAGCAGCTAGATTTTTGTTCTGTCATATTAAATAGCTGGCAACTTTTTCCATTCCAGCACATTTCCAGGGATAGGAAGTGTTTATGGCTATGTAAATAAATTCCCAACAGTTCTCCTTCAATAACAATTCTGTAATGTCAGATATAGAAATATTTGTTCTGAGTACATTAATGCCTTCTTTGCTCCACTACACATCTTTCATACTTTTAAGATGTAAAAGTCACCTCTTTTGCTCCTCACAAGTGATGCAGCTCAAATCATGCTCAACTAAGTCTCATTTCAAAGCAATTATATAATCCAAAGTTATACCAGAAACTACACACTGAATTTCCAATTCAATATACAAAGTAATCTTATACAGGATCAGGTTCTTCAGATGTTTAGAGAGTTCAGAATGAACTGTGAATAAGACTTCTTTTCCTTAAAAAAATGTATTGTTACATGTGCAAATATATCCTGAAAGTTCACAGGATCTTCTTGAATAGCACAGGTTATTCTTGTTGCTTTCTTCTCTTTCCTGTTTGCTGTTTTGCACATACTGCTAGTTACAGTCTAGGGTCAAAACTGCAAGGAATGAGGTTTACTGTTTTTTTCATCCTTTCAAGAACAGCAGTATTCTGAAGGTCTAGTTCCTTCCTGTCTTCATTAATCATAATCCAGTTGATAAAAACATCAGAAAAAGCAGTGTTATCTTCTAATTTTTTATCAGGTATGTAATGAAACCCATGAAAAAGACTCTAGCACTCCTCTGGTTAGCTTTCATGTTTTCTGCATATCTCCCTTAAAGTCAATCTGGAATATTCACAGTGAAGAACTTTTTGTTTAAAAAAAGTTTTATATATTTTATGTTTTAAACAGAATTTTACAAGATGATGTAGCATTTAAAAAAAACTCAAAACAAACTATTTTAAAAATTAGCTCTTCAAACTATCACCATTAACCTAAGCAGAAGCAATGCATCAGGTCACTCAAAAAGATGCTGTTGCTGGATGGGCTTCTCCAGTCCTCCTGGCTCCTGGAATTAAAGAATCTAAGTGACCCACAGGCAGCTACTACTTATTCTCCTCACTGATAGCAATGCAGCAAGAAGCAGAATGTACATCCCCACATACACTAAAATTTTTCATCTGTCTCTCTATTAGCTGTAATAAATATCATATCAATCATA